>VZTJ01004198.1:1747020-1795629 GCA_013397795.1 Orthonyx spaldingii
CACGGCGGCTGTTTATAGCAGAACACGCCGGTTTCACACGCGTGAATTTCGTCAGCCTTCCCAGAGTGTAGCGCAGAGTACAGCCGAGGGGTGTACACCAGTGAGAACTGGGATATCACGTTTCCCTGCCGCTTGAAGCGCTCAGGTTAGGTTTCTAAGAAGAGCAAACACTGGCAGTTTCTCTTATTAGAAGGATAGACCATATTAGGTTGAATCAGCAATGCACTGGCTAAGTACGGAATTGGATTTTTTTTTCCAGGGGGAAAAAAATCAAAAAAATCAATGCAGGCAGAAAACACACATTTGTCGTTTGTGAGGCGGTCAGATCGATTGGCGTGGTGGCACAGCTCAGGGCTGCCTCCTGTGACACACGTGTACAGGCGCGGGAGAGGAAAGCGCTGCCGACGTGGCTGCGAGAAGCAGGACAGGTGCCTGCCACTGCTCTGCCACTGATTTTAGACACGTGTTTGCACCGGGCTCTGCTGTGCAGAAAGTCAGTCAGGATAGCTTAGGGCAAAGGCAGATGCAGTGTGTCTGCTTCTAATTTAGGCAGTATGCAGCTAACTCTCCTCACTGAACAGCCTGGAACACCAGCCAAATGGGCTGATTCACTTTTTTATTTATGTTTATGCTACTGGAATTCGAAATTAAAATAATGGTCTGCCTCTCCACCTGGTCTGCTTCATTTTCTGCCCTAATGTTCTCAGCCATCGGACCCTCCCCAGAAAGGGAGCATAGTTGGGGTTGGAGGATGCCACTGCCCTGTCCCCGAGGGACACAGCCCTGCTGAGAGCCTGCAGCTTCTGCCTGCACCAGGAGGAGCCTGGCAGGTCACCCACCAGCACACAGTGGGTGAGATTACACAGGGTTTGTCCTGGCTGTGATCAAGCAGTGGCACTGCTCAGTCCTGCAGGGCTGCCACTGCCCCTGGACACCTCTGCTTCATCTTCCCCCCTCCATGCACAGTAGTGCCAGCACCTCTCTCCAGACTCACTCATAACCCACTCTGTGTGCTTACCGCCCAGGTCACTGGCACAAGTCACCCCTGCAAAGGAACCTTTGTGAAACCTCCCTAAGAAATTCAACTTGAATGACACGGCCAGTGGGATGGAGACTTTCAGAGATTACAGCTAGGCAGCTATCATGAGTGGTGATCCCCAAGGCTATTTTAATAAAAATAATGAATGATCACTTTAAAACAGCTTCCTTCCCAAAAGCCTGCAGAAAGTTTTCCTTTCACTTCTTGTTGGTTCAATACCACTGCAGCAGTCAATGAGACAGAGCAAAGTGCCTTAGAGGGGCACAGTTGCTCAGTAAGAGGGCAGGAGAAATGAACTCTGAATTCAGGTCATTTTTAGATGGCAGAGTTTAGGGAGGGAAGGCAAAACCCACGGTCTGCCTATATGTAAAATAACCAAGTGGAAAATCTCAGGCTGCCTGTGCTTACCCCTGCACAGACAGGTTAGAAGCTGATCCCAGAACAGCTCTTTCAGTAGCTGAATTTCCTTTGTTTCTTTTTAACCTTAATAGCTCTTTAATTACTGTTCTTATTTTCAAATCAAGTATACATCTGTGTCATATTAATGAATATTCATTGCCACTAGAGAGGTATTAAAGGCATTTTTACCTGTGTTTCCAAGGGAATAGATGCCAGCTGTGTGTACTATTATCTAATTTGTCTGTCCTCAGCACTGTAATAGTATCAACACCTATTAGAGAAGACTCACAGATACATAAAAATAACAATGATTATTTACTTGCTTTATAATAGCACTTAAGGATTTCTGCCAAGATCATGGCTCTGATGTCCAGGGTTTTTTTCAGACTACGGCATAAGAAGTGGCCTCACCTGACAGCTGACACCTGAAATGGGAAACACAGGGAAGTGATAAAGCAAGGATGAAGTCATGGAGTATGTGGTCATTTCAATGTCTTTTAGTTCCTTGGAGGGTTTGTGCAAACAAAAGAGAGGAGAGGAGGTAATGAGGGAAGAGATGGAAGGCAATGGTGAGATAATCCTTCCAGAAGAACTGAAAAAAATCCGCAGAACTGGAGTCTTCCCTGGGGCTTGACATCGTACCTGCTGCTAGAATCTCAGGGTGGATCCAGCACAATCTCTCACTGGATGCTGCTGATGCCTTAGGCACTCGAGATGCTCCAGTGTCTGCTTGTAGCTTACAGAGCTGTGATCTTCTGAGGAAAGGGGCCGAGAGCAAGACCTAATTAAATAAAGTCCATTGGAAAAGGAGGAAGAAATTCTTCAATATTTTTACAATGGATCTGTACTGGAGGAACAACTTCTCCTGCACCAGCCCAGTGGGAACACTGGCATGGGGTAGAGTCCAAACCCTTCAGCAGGACCTCAGTGTCATGGCACTATGGAAAGGAAACAAATCCTATAGATGGACCAAAGAGGAGGAGAACAGCTGGAGCATGACACTTCAGTGTGGTGCTGTTTCAGAGTGAAAGAGAGGAAGAGATGTGTGGAAAACAGCTCTGCTGAGAGGAGTGCATGGAGCTAAAGGGGAAGGACGAGAGGTAGAAGGTCAGTACTGGAACTAAATGGCCTGCTGGCAGGGTTAGCCTACCAGTACAGACAGGAAACAAAGAAGTGCTGAATGTAGAGAAAGCAATCTGCTGTGAGGGAGGAATTTAGCTGCTCACTGCAGTGGAAGGCAGCTTTGACCGTGTCCACCCCAGAGCCTGCTGAGACAGCAGAATAGGACAAGGCCAGGAGATGCTTCAGGGCCTGGAGGGTAGTTGGTAGTTCCCATTTGGTTAAATCCCTGTCACCAACAGTTCAGAGACAGATAAGAAATACTTGCTGCTTTCATGGACCCAAGCATGGGCACAGGTGGGCATGGTGAGCAAGCAGGGCAGAGCTTGCCACCAATCATTTCATACAGATCTCACATGAGAAGGGAAGGCATTGTTGAAAATTTTCTGAGCTTGCTAGCTTTGACCTCTTTATGTCGTTTCATTTTCCATTTCCTGAGACTCCCTGACTCACAATACCTGCACCTGAGGGACTGTGAGTCTACAGCAAGAAACTGGGCTCACAGGGAATAAAACAGAGTAAAAGGCCTCCCTCTTCAGCGTCACCTGGGTACAGCCTCCAAATCTCACCACAAGGCAGACAAGCAGAGATTAATTACAAATAATGTCATCACATGTCCTGCAGAGCAGACCAAAGCACCAGCATGGGCAGCAAGATGGATAAACCTCAAAATGACACTACTGAGATGCTGGCAGGATTGTAGTGTCCCCTTGTGGGTATTTCCCTCACCCCACTGCCTCCCTTGTCCCTGCTGTCACTGAAGGAGCATTTCCCACTACCTCAGTGAGGTAATATCATTCTTCTTCTACAAGTGCTTCTTTTGTCCTGAGGTCCGGAAGAACACAAAATGTTGCAATTTGTGGGAAAATTGAGAGGAGGCATAAGAGCACTGCCTGACTGAGTACATCCCATCCCATCCCATCCCATCCCATCCCATCCCATCCCATCCCATCCCATCCCATCCCATCCCACTCTCTTGCAGTGCAGCAGAAGGAAGTTTCTGGCTGGCTTTATTGCCTTTGATGGCATGTGAGCATGGTGTGGAGCAGATGGGTACATGTTGCAGATATCTGCTTTGTGATCTGCTATGGTCTCAACAGCAGAGGATGCTTAAATCCAGCGAAGGCCTCCTATTGCAGCTCTCATCATACAACCTCTCCCAGTGCAAATGCACATATAGTTATGTGTGCTTGCACTAGGCCCACCAGCATCTTACACTTTCTTATTTTACTCATTCCTTTATAGGCTATAGATGGAGCAGAAGGCTGTCCACTGTTCAGAAAATACCAAGCCGTGCTATAATTTCAATGAGTGTGATTGGATCCCGTGCTTCTGAGCTTCTCCTGGCTTCCTGCAAGGGCTGGAATGAGATTCCTCTCGTGAAGAACTGTCCTGGCACTAATGCTAGCTGGGCTCCTTTCTTGAAATGTATGAGTCTGTACATGAAGTATAGATGAAAAATTGGGAGTCTCCAGACTAGCTGGGGTGAGAAAGCATCCCATTTTCCCATGCCAGCACTGGAAGTGTTTGCCTTCTGAAAGACAGACACCTCTGGGTGCAATTTCCCTAGCTTATTCTCTCCTATCCCAACAGTCTAGGCAGCAGCATTTCCCTGTTTCTTGTCTATGACACTGATCTAGAAGGGATAAGATCAAGCTCCTGGGTTAGCATAAAAAACCTGGGGAGAAATCCTGGGGGGAAAGTTTTCACTCTGAGCACATATATGAAAGTCCTGGGCATCAGTCCAGAAGAGGGAGGCCAGGAGTTTATAGGTCTGGGAGAGGGATCAAAGAAACCTGCAGCAGCCTCTTCAAAACAGAAGGAAGACTTAGACACCTCTAATAAAGTCTCTTGGGAATACATGTCATCATCAGTGCCCTGACCTTTGAGAGCAGCAGTTACCTTGACTCCTTCTAGCTGAGCTTCTGGCTGTCTCCAGACAGGTCCTGTCCAGCTGCAAGTGTGCATATCTGGGGCAGGGTGAAAGCCAGAGGAGCTGCTGGAGGGCAAGGGGCAGGAACTATCCTGAGCAGCCTGGCTTTGCATTTCCGTGTCAACTGAGAAACCTTCTTGCATCCAACCTTCAGGCATGCAACACTGGCCTGTGTGTGGCCATGCCTGGGTGGCACCCAGGGAAAAATCACCCCACCAGCCATTGCCAGATTTCTCTTTGTATTGCCCAAGAGCCAGGAAAAGGATAAAAAGAAAGTTATATCCAGGTATGATACCTTCCTACAAGCAAGTGAACTAGGGAAACAGACCTTGCTCT
This sequence comes from Orthonyx spaldingii, assembly GCA_013397795.1. Lineage (NCBI taxonomy): Eukaryota > Metazoa > Chordata > Aves > Passeriformes > Orthonychidae > Orthonyx > Orthonyx spaldingii. Next base: position 1,751,847 of record VZTJ01004198.1, read on the forward strand.
GCTTTCTTGCCTTACCAGCCAGGAACCCTGGCCGAGGGCTTGGTGCAATAATGATTGCCCTAGAACTGAAATAACGTGTTTCTCTTCCCCAGTACAAAGAAAGACTGTCCTTTTCTGTGGTGCCCAAGACAGCTGCAGCTCCCAGGTGTTTTTATAGCCCCTGGCAGGCACAGCTGTGCCTCCCTAGGCACTTCTGATCTGAGGTTTCTCAAACAGGATTTGGCAAAGTTGATGCCAGCACCCAGTTGGCATATGGGGCACCAGGAAGCAGCTTTCCTGAACTTGCTCCTCTTTTTTTTTTGTCAGACAAGGGATCACCTCCTGGCTAGAAGTACAGAGCGAAATCATGAGAACACCACAGGGCATTTGTGTGGCCCCACAGGCCACCACCTCCTCCAGGGGTACGAGGGCAGCCTGTCTCTTAAGAGAGGAGCTGTGAAGGCTGAGGAGCGCTGCTGCAGTTAGTGCGTCGGCAATGAGTGCTTGCCATCTGCTGGGAGGCAATCAGCCTGACGGGAGACACTCTTGCATGCAGGAAAAGGAGAAAGTGTGCCAGCAGTCCCTGAAGAGCTGGATGGCATTTGGGCTTGCAGAGAGAGCAGGAGGAGTATCCTCTGAGGAGGGTAAGCACAAAGCAGTCAAGACGCTCCAGTCCTGGGCACATGAAGGCTGACAGAACTCACTGCAGAATTTTACCATGCTAACACCCCCCATGAGCCCTCCTTGAAGGTGCCTGACCCCATTGCAGAGGTGGCAGAAGGCAGTAGGTGTTTGTGTAACTAATGAATCTCAACTCATTCATTGGTAGCACCGAGTGCAGCCCTGGTGTGGTGGCAGCTCACATTTCCACAGCACGATTTGCCAGTGCCTGTCAGGCTGTCTGTGTGCTGTTCAGAGCACATGCCACTCCTGTCACAGCCTCCCCCCCACTCCCCACAGCACCAAGATACTGCCCTGCCTTTGATATATTCCCAGGATTCAGCCTTTTGTTATGCCACCAGCACATCCAGCCTGACTGGCGTGGAACATCCCGCTCCCTATTGCATCAGCTCCTGGGAACACACATCCAGCTGAGGAGTCCTCAGTCTTCCCAATGAGATTTTACTAATGTCTGTTGGAGGATATAATCAGATTTAACAGCACAAGGTCTGGAAGAGCTGGTCTACTGACAGATGGACTATACCTCCCCTTGCAATACAGGTATTGGTACCCCAGGTGCCAGTTATACTACTACACGGTAAGGTGTTGATTGTATTATCAAAAGCATCATCAACCTTCTGGGCCTGCTATCCCACTGCTGTACTCAATAAGATGTTGCACAACAGGAGCAAAGTCAGGGAAAGCTCTGGGATGTTACTTACCTGGTAGGGAAACCACAGGAACCTGACAGTGTACAGACTGTGTTCTTGCCCTTTTAATTCAGAAAGGTAAGAAACAAAAGTGGCAGCATCAAATGTCTTTAATTCTCTGTATTTCATGATAGAGGAGAAACAAAATTCTATTAGGTATTCACATATTTCTGAAGGCAGCCTTTTCAAATGATAGTTTTTCTCCCTAGCTGCACTACCTACACTCAGTGAGCAATTTGGGCACATCTGCAGAAGAAGGGGGTGCAGGACCTTCTTTCACCTGTCTATGGCCCAAATCAAAGACACATTTCTTCAGCATTTCTCCAGACACATTTTAAGCAGCATTTAGTTCAGGCACTTATTTCCAGCACTCCTGTATCTACTAGACCATTTAGTCTAAGTGTTACTGTAGCTTTGTGGCAAACAAGATGGGGAAAATGATCCAGGTTAAAATAAATGCAGCAAGACTTTCCCCACAAAGAACAGTGTCTCAGAAGAATGAGCACAGGCTGTGTGGAGGGGTAGGAGCAAGCAGAAGAGTCCCCTTCTGCAGTGTGGACTGGGAATCTACACTTTGCATAATAACAGAAGAAAAGCAGAAGAGACTAAAAAAAAATCAGGCAGTAGCAACAGGAGAAAGTACTGGCCTCGGACTCTGATTTTTTTGACCAGATTGTTCCTATCAATTGTTCTTCACATTTGGAGCAGGGATAGAAAAATTGCTTTGACCAAGAGACTATCTCCAAACATCTCTTCCTAAATTCGTCCCAAATCTATGCTCTACTATTTTCTGATTTCATTGTGTTAGTAGGAAACTCCCCAAACAAGGGCTTAGTTGGACCATGTTGTGCTGCATATAAGCTTAGTAGAAACTGTGAGCTGAGATTGGAGTGTAGGTTTGTGTGGCACTCCAGGAATACTCCAGTGAAAGGATGCTCTTTTCCAAGTCTGGTCAGAATCAAATAGTCCCTCAGGAAAAGAACAAGCTTGGCAATTCCAGGTATGATTCCAGACTGAACATGTTCAGTAGAGTGACTCTCCTAAGGTTTTCTTCAGTAAATTATGAGGAAGGTTAGAATAATTTCAGTCTAGAAATCCTCTAAAGGGGTCTGCAAAATCTAACCTTTGATTAGTGTCAAGATCTTCAAAATCAGAAGAAACACTACCAGTAGCATGTCACGCTCCCCTCCCTGAGTAGTCACGCCTGGCAGCCTCTTGCAAAGCTCCTTGGCTTTAATTTACATATTACTCCATCTAGTGGCTTTAGGGTTCCAGCCTCCATGAGTTTAAAACTCTGTCCTGGCACCAGCTGGAATTCAAACCTCTGCAGCAGCTTTGCCATCACCACTTTTACCTCCATCTGTTAAGAAGAAAAGCAAACTCATTGTCAGTGACAGCAAATAGAGCTTGGACTGCAGTTGCTTAAAGTCAGTCCACTATCTTATACTCCTTTATCAACACAGAGATTTAAAAGTTCAATGTCACTCTGTTAATGCAGACAGTGGAGTTTGGGCAGGAACTCTGTGACTTCCTGGATTTGAAGACAACCGACAGGCACTAAGGTCAGTCCCTGAGTTTATGTGTTAAACCCATTTTGGAAGCCAGGCTGCAAAACTAAAGCACTGAAGACTCTGAGCACTGGTGCTTAGACGAGCTCACAGCACAGACCCGAAGGGCTGGTCTCCGGCTGTCCTGAAACACTCTCTGCCATGCTCACACACTTTAAATCGTTCCTTCTGTCCATGTAGCCCCATCCTCACCTTCTCTGTCCCAGTTCTTGTTTCCTTCTCCAGATGATGTTTCCCATGCCTCGATTCTGCCCGTGGCAGCCACGGGATGATCCCCAAGACTGCCTGCACATCCCCTGTGTGCTTGACTTTGGCTGTCAAAGGAATGTTGACTGTGATTCCCATTAAGGGGTTTGGATTCAAGTAGGCTGACCCAGGACAGTTTAGAAGGAGTGCAGCCTGCTGCTCCTCCCTGCAGACACTCTGGCTGTGTGGATGTCTGCTCATGTGACAGCATTTGAGAGACATGGGGGAGATCTTCCCTCTGAAGGGAAAGAGGGTCAGTGCACAGGGCATCCGTGTGGCTTCTGGTCCCCACCACCAGCCATGGTCAGCACACCCTGAGCTGGCCCAGTGCTGTTCCAGGCCTCTACTCACCTGGGCAAACACCTGCCCAATGCAGGATCGGGGTCCCAGAGAGAATGGAAAATAGCAGTAATATGGCCTGCAAAGAAAAATGTTCAAAATTGTCCCTCTGACAACTTGGTTGTAAAGAAACAAGCAAATATTTCATCACAGTAGCAAGGAAATGGTCTAAATATCCCCTTGCCTATCTGACTTGTTAAAGCAGTCTCCAAATTAACTCTTTTTTTGCTTCAGAGCAGCAATACAGCTCTGCAGCACATTTCCTCGTCATCTCTCCTTCCTGTATGGCTCAGCTGCTGGAGCAGTTTTGAAGCATGCCAGCCTTATTTCAAAGCTGAATGTCAGGCACACTCTAAATGCTCTCCAGCCTGTCATGAGGATGTCACAATCCACCCAATTACTGCTCCTTTGGGCAGCTCTGAACCATGTGAGTGAGAGGGTGATTGGTTCAGGAGACCAGACTAACTCCAGGCTGAAGGAAAACTCCTGACTCGTGAAGTAGTTGGTGCTGATCTCTGCATCTGTTTGGTCACTGGTCCCTTCTGTTGCACTCCTGACCACTGACTAGACTTAGGCTGCCTGCCCATGTGGCTGAAGAGCATCTTCTCTCCTTCAGCCCCTTCTCCCCTAATATGGGGACATTTCAGGCACCTTGGGACCAGGGCTGTCACACATTAAATGCTTCTATTCTACTAGGGCAAGTATTCATCCTGGTTTGGGCCCAAAGCTTTGGCTTCAATATAAATATAAATAACAAAAACATTGGTCTTTTTTTGTAAAGTAACGTGGTCTAAAGAATTCTTGAACAAAAGCTGTGCATTATTGCTCTCTATTTGCATTTGGATGATTTAGTGTTACTCATACTGGCAGAGAAAAATAGTTTTATTCTACTTTTCTTTCCCTTGAAATCTCTTCCTGTAATGGTTTCCTAATACATATTTAATAACATGGGAGTAAAAAGAAGCTCACTTAGGTGCATCTTTGCTGAATCGTTCTGGATCAAAAGTAAGTGGATCCTTGAAAAACTTTTCCATCCTTCCCATTATATAAGTGCTGAGCTGGCAAGAAAGAATGTATTTTTGTTAGTCAGGAGCAACACACTGAGAATGCCTCTTTGCTGTCAGAGGTATAAAACCATAAATGCCTTTCACTCCCCAGTCCCAACTGAGAGTCTTAATTCATACCCCAGTTGTGGTCAAAATCTTAGAGAAGCCAGTACAAATATGCGCAGGGAAGATTTTGGCCCACTCATCCACAGGTCCATTACACTTGGACTAGCTGGGGCAGCTAAAAGCTGCTGATGGTGGATGGGACTCACAAAGACCGTGGTGTTTGCAGGAATTCTGATGCCACTGATGACCTGCTCCTTCTCCAGCCTGCGGAGCGTCCCCGAGACGGGCGGGTACAGCCGCAGCGACTCCTTCAAAACCTGCATCAGCAAAAAGCACAAGAGGTCAGTTAGTGCTTACACTGTAGCAAGCAGAAATAAAATTAATTACCTCCCTATGGCCTTTCACTTGAGCTAAATGGGAGATTCTGACTTTTGAAATAGACACTGGTGTATCTGCCTTGGACTCCTGTGGGCAAAATACATGGCTAAGTCAGCTGCTTCAGGCCTAGTTCTTTCTTACAGCTGGTAAAATACAGAGAAAAAGACACAAACCCCAGAAGAGATCCTGGAATAGATCTCAAGTCAGATCAACAATTAAGTAAAAAAGTATTAGGAAGCAAACTCAAAGAGAATATCTAAGACTGAAATCTCCTGCCCCTGATGAGCTGTTCTGGGCACTGGCTGCCATGAGGGTGGGTGATTGTTCCCACTTCTTTCCCACCCTCAGCTCCTGCTTTTGTCCCGCTTCTCCTGTTTGAGGAGCTGAGCCTGGCCAGAGCTCCAAAATAACAAAAAACAACCTGGTAAAGGAAAATGAATAGGGAATGTTGAGAAAAAAATGGAATGAGACCATTTCTTTTGGTGTCAGTGAGCTGTAAGAATGGCTTATTTCATCAAAGTGAAACCTAATTAACAGTGCACATGAGCATCGCACTGAAAATGCAATTAACAGTGTGCATGCACAAGTGGGCTAATGAAAAAGAAACCTGGACAAAAGGATTCAGAATTGCCTGAACAACAGGAGAGGAGTCCCACAGTCTCTGATACTCCAGTGATGGACTAGCTCTGACCAAGGGTGACTGATTTCGGTGACAGAGATCCAAGCTTGTGGTGTTAAATAAATGCTCTGCTTTGAGAAGCTCTCCTGTGATCTGTCTCAAAACTGAAAGGCTTAGATACCTCATCCTAATTGGAGTGGTATAATTGTGATGGTGTTTGGAGAAGCCTAAGGAAGCCTGCTGATTTCTGTAATCACCTAGAGTTGCCTTTTCCTTGTGAGAAATAGACTTATGAAATCTATCTGCTATCAAAGCACAGTAATTTGTGGGATGGGATATGCCAAATGGTAAAACAGTGTTGCTCACCTTAGCAGGGCAGTTTAAAAGAAAAAGGATCATGGCAGACTACTAAAATCACAGGACAATTTATGCAGAACAGCTGCCAGGACTGTGATTCAGCCTCTCCTGAGGGCTACTGGTGTCCCCCATCTTGTAAAAAAGGAAATGCAAGACAAACACTGGCTAATAGCCAACCCTGGCTTTGCAGTTCATTACCAACCAGCATTTCTATACACAAGAGCTCTTTTAGGACCAAACTCTTACCCCCACCACCCCCGAGTGACTGAAGAGGGTTTCAAGACTGACTAATGAAAAATTGACATTAGAAAACCCAGCCATTAGTTTTGGCTATCCTCAAATCCCACTTCAGGGCATATGGTGAGATCATAGCTGGAAATGCTTTAACAATAATCACACAAAACTTGAGCTGTGAATTAGGAAAGTTTGTGGGATTCACACACAAGTTGAGCTCAAAGTTGCACACCCTTCTTAAAATTACAGCTATTGTTTCACCTTAAACAGGCAGGGATTATGCAACTTTACTCTAGCTCCCAGATTGGTAATAATTAAGGAAAGCAGTGAAGGAATCCTGTAAATTTGAAGAGCATCCTTCCCAAAAAGGCTGGGCTGTTGTGAATGTCTCAGGCTATCTGTTTGCTGACTCTCTGGGGACAAACACTGTCAGGATAGAATATTAGCATTTGTTGTTAAAATTTGAGAAGTGTGGGGCTCCTCCATGACATGTCAGAGGTGCTACCCAGCAGCTCTGCCTGGTATCTTACCTCACTCCTACTGTACCTGCGATAAGTAGGTGAGCTTGCCAAGATCCTCATAGTCAACGTCTCTCTTGGCACCAAGAACCTCATCCACTTCAGCCTGAGCCCTGCAGTTCAATTAGAACTTGTTAGCTGCAGATGCCTGTTTCTTGCTAGGCAAGTTGACAAATCACATTATTTTACTTTCCAGACACTGAGTTGGACTTAAACACCCATCCTCAGGCAAAACACCTCCCAACTCCCAGCCAGGCCTCCTGAACTTGTACCTCATATCAGGATGAGGCAATGTGCACACAGGGCTGCTGAATCAGGTGGGATTTGGGACCAGCATGTATAAAGGCTTTGAAAAAACCACCGAGGTGAAACTGAAATAACCCATCTCAAGGTTTTTGTTTTTATACATTTTGGATATATTGGTACTATGAAACTGTTTATTTTGGAAGGGAGGCTAGAATTTATTGAGAATTGATCTTATCTTTTTAATAATCCTTACAATTAAGTTCACCCTGAAATTAACAGCATGCTGGGTTTGCAAATTGGAGTGTACATACCTTTCCAGTATTTCAGGATGCTGACCCAGTGCCATTACTGTAAATGTCATCTGATTGGCACTGGTTTCATGACCTAATGATAACAAAAATCAGTTTAAAGCTTAGTACGAAATAATAACATGACACAAAGATGTTCTACTGGGGTGATTGCCAATAGGAAACTTTAAACATCAAACGCTGAATGTTTTAATTCAATTGTGCTAAAAATTAAAGGAAATAATAAAAGGGATGTAAAGTCCACATAGGAGCTTTCAAGAATGACAAGAAAGGGACATAGCTGGTAAAGATACAACCCACCTTGCCCAAGTCAAAGCTGCAGTGGTTCCATGCAACACCTACTGGTCATGAGCTCCCTAACAGAAGGGCCAGTGAGGTCCAGTATTTGCCTTGTCATATTATGGGACACACAGTTCTGCTAAACTGAAAGATTTACTGGTTTTGAGGGAAAACAGAGCTTCTTTCCATCTTTCTTTGACAGGTCTGCTTTATGTGTTAGGATGACCCTGCTTCAGCAGGGAGGTTGGACCAGAACACCTTTCCAGCCTTACCCATTTTCTGACTCTATGATGTGGACACTTTTCCCTTTTTTTCATGGATAGGCATATGTACTATTTTAAAACATTACAGAAGACAGACTTCTGCAAGGATGTCTGCTGCAATAACATCTTTCTTGCCAAAGAACCTCAACTTCTTATGAACCTAAATCCTCTTGAACTGCAAAATGTTGTTTATCTCACATATTAACTCAGCCCATACTTTTTCTGATAGGCTTGACAGTGCCTACCATGAGTTGACTACTGTTCCTTAGGCAAGAACGGCATTTAATCATGTGGATGAGGTAATGAAAAGACACATGGAATATGTAAAACATGTTTTTGGTGGGGTTTAGTGGGAGCTGGGTGGAAGGGCCAGAACCCCATAAGGAACAGCCTTGCACTCCTGTGGGCAGTGGGAAGCCGGTGGCTGGAAAGCACCAGCCTGGCATTATTTGCTGTGTTGATATCACTGAAAGAAGACAATATATCATTTGCCTATGAGAAAACCAAGAGTTCTCTTCAGACCTCACCCAGCTGGTCCCATGCCAGTGTAATACTGCTGTCTTCCAACCAAGAGACTCCTGGTTACAGCAGCATCACGTGGAGTGATGATGTTAATCATGATGTTAATTGTGATTAACAAGGATGTTAATCATGACCCTGTAGACAGCTCAAGAATGAGTACAGCTTCCCACATGACATATCCAAGCATTAATATAGCTACTGACCTGCAACAAAGAAAGTGATAAAGTTATCCAGAATGTTTTCATCGTCTTGAGTTTCTTCCAGAGCTGTCACGATAGAAAAGCAAATGGGATTAGAAAATTCCCTCGTGCCCCAGCTGAACCAGCCAGAATGTTCTACCCTGTTTGGCACATATTGGCTGAGGTGGCATCGAGAGAGGATGCTGAGCGTGCATTTCAGTGGTGACTTGTGACCAATATTTGATCCAACACAAAGAAACAGAATTTTCAAAGCAACTCTCACTATCTTCAGTGTGAAAACAATTTTAAAGGAGGATCCAAGATCAGATTCCCAAAACACTCCCCAATTTCACAGCAAAACATACCACAGAGAAATTCACCCAAACAGCAACGTGTCCCTTACCATCTCCTTTCAGTATTTGTGTAAGAATATCCAGTGCGGCTTCTTTCCCATTCTGGATGGCTTCTCTCCTGCGGTCAATGCACTCCTTCCCCACACGTCTCAACAGCCTCACGCTCTCCCTGACCTCCTTTACCAGCTTCTGTTTCCCTGGCATGAACTGAATACAGAATCTCTTGAGTCACTTTAGTCCTTTTGCTGATAAAAAATAATGTCAGTGATATTTTACAAGTGAGCACTTTGTTTTCTACTAAATGACACTTGTCACAAAAACATTTGCTCTCCATGGAACAAACTGAATGCCCACAGGATGATGGGTTTGGGCTGAAATAAGAAATATTTCAATCCGTGCATGCTGATGCTGTGTCTCATCAGAGCTGATGTTTTGGGCACTGTGAGCAAAATTCCTCACCTCTCCATGGAAAGAAACTGCAGCATGCAATGCAGAATCTCACCCCTGCTCTCAAAAAGGAAAACAGAAGCTCTAAAAGCCTGAACCACAGCTTTCATGAGACACTGTAATAATTCTTTACTTAAATATTTCATAGTACATCCATCATTTCCTAGCAGATTAATTTGGGTTGAAAAATGTAATTTTTTTATGGCAAGAATGCTCAAATTTCTTCCACCCTGAGTGAAGGCTGCCATCTTTATTGAGCAAATGGCAAAAAAATCTCAATTTTTAATGGGTATGAGAACGTAAAACCATATGCAGGGGGAAGAAAAGACAAAAAGAAGCATTAAATATTAATGTTAATTTTTATGGGTGTTTTAAAGCACTAAAGAATTTTATCTTGATGCACATTGGAGAAAGAGATCTACAGAGGGCTGTTTCCCCAACATATATGGACCTTGCACAGCTCCAGCCCATGAACTCAGGCAGGAGCAGCCGGATGTGAGGAGAGAGGACTGAAGTGAGGAGAGTACAGACCCGTATGAGGGGGATGCGTGCCTTGTTCAGTCCCTCCATAACCTTAGACACAGCGTTTGGTAAAGGAGTCTGGTCGTCATTCAGTGCATTTAATTCCAAGCCAAAGGCTACCTGAGGAGCAGGAGAGAAAGGGGTAACTTGCTGGGGTGAGGGTGAAAGAGCAGGATAGCATCACGTCACTGCCTTTTCCCCTAAAAATACCTCAGGTTAGACCCTAGCTTGCAGGAGGCTGTGAGGGGAGGGCAATATTCACGTTATGTTTTCTCCTTATTTGGCTGGATTAATAATTTACTATTACTCTCCATTCATCCCAGACTGGTTTGCATAGAAAGGGAAAAGGCAGCACAAGGCAGACTTCATGCTGACATGTAATGGCAATAATACAGCCTCCACCCATGAAAGAGCCCTGGTGTGTCCCTTTTGGCATGGAGGCGTGGGAGTTATGAGGCTGAAAGATTTTTGCAAAGGGTCCCCATCCTGCAGGCCACACTTAGACTATGCAGACCCTTCCCTAACTGCCCCTTCCCATGGCTCAGCCCGAATGGAAGTGGCACAATTGGTCCTGCAGGTCTTCTGGCACTTCTGGGTAAAGGTCTTTCTCCCTGCCTCCAGCTCCTGATCCCATCCTGCTGCTGGCAGGCATTACTTCCATTCCTTCCTGCCAGTTGCAGAGGAAACAAGAAAGGGACAGCTGGTACCTTTGCAATGATATCCATAGTGACCCGGCTCATCATCGACAGCATGCTAAACTCTGTTTTTCCATCTGCCTTTTCCTCTAGCTTCTGCATCAGCTCCTCTGCTTTTTCATTAAAAGTTTCCATCAGACCAATCAGGTAGCTGAACAATCAATAAAGATGAGTGATGGGGGCTCTGGAGAGGACGTCTTTGCTCAGGCAAAATAACCTTTGTTATTTTCCATAGAAAATTGTAAAGTTTTTTAAAATTTATAATTAATTTGCCTTAATACATTAAAAAGCAAACAGATAAAATGAGCTACATTCTTCTTACAGCAGCCCTTGCTCTGCCTTGCCATATAATTAACATCTATCATGGCAAAGGGTGGTGACCTGTGCCCATCAAGGCACAAGGATTTTATCTTTGGACCCTACAGACAACTCATCAAGGCACACAAGGAAACCAGACCAACCCTCTGCCTTATCTTTTCCAACAGGATAAGGCAGCCATAACCATGCTCCAGGATACACAACCTTAGGACCTTTCTGCCATTGCTGAGCTCACAGGGGTGTCACTGCTTCATGGGAAGTCTGGTCAAATTATACTTGGCATGGAAATGGTGTGCTGGATCCTAAGTTAAATGTGATTTTGGCACTAAATTTTTTTTTTCATCTAAATATCAAATAGTGGCAGGCAGAATCATGAAAATACAGTAAATGTAAGACCTAGATCATTTCAGAAATATTTGCCTTACCTTCGGCTGAAAGCCGGATCCATTATCCTCCGCTGCTTGCGCCAATGCTCATGGTTGCAAACAGTTACCAAGCCATTCCCTAGAAACCTGGCACACAGGAAACAAGGAAAGGAACAGTTTTATGCAAGGGTGCCAGCTGAACACCATATAGTCACAAATATAAGTCTTTCACATCCACTTTCTTTTCTTTTTCCCATGTGTAGGGAGCACTGTTGAGTATGCAACCATTGTATCACTGTGGACAACAACCAAACCACAGAGATTTTTGGCAGGTCGGTGTGGACTGCTGAGTCCAGTAAGATGCTGGTTCATTACAGCTGTTATGCAAATAATTAATATGATAACTGGATTATTAGAATTTTTAAAGCTTCAAACTAGCAAAGAAAAATTCCCTTTTTTTTTTTTAACTGAATTTAGAAACTGCAAACTGCCATGCCTTATGGAGTACTCTAAAATCAGTGCTCTAAAATCTGAGAAGTTTGATGATGGTCTTGAGCAGACTGCTCTGAGACTAACTGAACATCCCCAGGGGGAAAAAAGATCCATGATCAAGATTAAGCAAAATCCAACACATCCTCCTCCCTGACTGGGAAGACATTTGACTTGACATATAGTTTAACAGGTACATGTTGCTTACATATGTCTGGAATTAGAAATTAATCCTCACACTAAGGTAAATGGTCTGAGTCAAAATGTCATATCTGTGATATTATTAATCTTGCACGTATTTTCAGATCACAGTGGCTTCAGATGGGTTTTGCCTACCTCTCACCGAACAGGCTGAAGAGAGTACCATACACCATCGGATCCTTTGGGTGCTGTGGTGACATCAAGAACTCCTAAAATCAAACCTCAGGTCAGTGAATACTGAGTGCAATCTGTTTCCCAGACAAAGTACAAAATGTCACTCACACACATTTACTCTCTTCCTTCTGCAGCAATAGTCTGAAGAGTAGATGAATTATTTGGTGTGCCCTGATTCCCCAGTTCCTGTGCTGCTAGCTTGCTTTGCATGCCTCTAGCACTTTTTTGCCCAGTGACCTGAAATCTCACTCTCTTGTAATTGCAAAGATTTAGAGAAGGAAATTTGGTCTCTCGTGCCTCATTCATTTGAGATACTAAGCTCTTGCAGAGAGCCTGCTTTTCACAAATGGTAAATGTTTGCTACATGTGCTGTTTAAACAAAAGTAAAAAAATAAATTAACCCATCAAGGAAAAAACAAATCAGGACAGCCCGGAGATCAAAGCACCTCATCCTCCTAACCCAGCCAGAGCCAAGCACAGACTGGCTGCTGTGTGCTGCCGTGATCATCAGGCACCAGCTCTCTCCTTATGGAGGGATGGGCCAATCCCCACTATTGATTTGGCTTTATTTTTCAGTACCTTCACTCCTTCAGGACTCACAATCAATAGTGAGACTCTGTGAAATGCATTCATTCATACAACAGGTCCATATTTCTCTGCCCTGTAAGAAGAGAAGATTAAAAAAAAGAGAGAATTACGGTACAAACTGCCAACATGTAACAGTTCAGACCTAATACCCTCGAAGGACCAGAGCAGTGGGAACAATGGCAGTCCCCAGTGAATAAAACCATTCAGAGAAACACAGGAGGGCAGAATCATCAAGGTTGGAAGAGACCTTCAAGAGTATCTGGTCCAACTGTCAACCCATGAGCACCATAATCACCCCTAAGTGCCACCCATATCCCATATCCCCAAGTGCCACCTCTTGAACGTTTCTACGAATGGTTACTCCATCGCCATCCTGGGCAGCTTATTCCAATGACTAACCATTCTTTCAGTGAAAAAGTTTTTTCTAATATCTAATCTGATCTGAAAGATCAATGCTGTCTCTCTGGCTCCTCTACCAACATTCTGAATGATGCTAATTATGTAATTCAGGGTCTCTGTGCCTTGATTTCTCCATTTGTGCTACAGGACTACCCCATTCAATGTTACTGATGTGCCTCAACTTACCACTCCAGGAAGAGATCTGGTGTAAACTCCTGTTTCCTCACCATTCTCCATATGATTGGCAGGTGTCCAAATAAAAAGCTGCAGAATAGGAAGGTTAAGAGTGTCATGAGGATGCCAACATAGGGTTTTGTATGGATTGCAATCCTTGTTGCTCAGCGAGTGTTGTTCATGTTTTCCTCGTAAGGGAAGGTGGAAATAACTCTGAGCTGTGCCAATGCCCAGCCCTCACCAAGCTGGTAAACTGGGGACCACGGACAGCCTGGTGCTCACAGGCAGCCAGGAAGACCAGTATGGAGATGAAGGATGAGGTCTTTTTTTTTAATGCTGTGTTACAGGAGATGTTTGGGTCCGGGTGGGAGCCCCCCATAAATTGCTTTGCTCCTTTGCCTGGCTGACTGAATTTTGACTGCAGCTATTACGTTGCTGTACATGAAAGAGACATTTGCATTAAATGCTCTTTAATACATGCTCATCCCTGGTAAGTGTAACTTCATTTCTGTCAATGGAATTCTGTTAAGAGAAATTAGGAACCATCTCCTTCTGTCCAAAGTCATGTCATTTCAACTACTGAGGAGGATAATCACTGGTTACTAATGAAATTGAAAAAATTAATTTAAAATGTTAACTCTACAAATACAGTAGCTGCATCAAAAAGTTAGAGATCAATTCCTTCCTTCAACTGTGAGTGGTGAATTTCCACCCACTTTGCATGAATCTGAGGGAAGATTTGGCCAAGCTCCTCTCTAAATGAAGCAAGCTGCACTCAAGATCTGTTTTGCATTTGAGAGACAGGGAGCCATGCTATCATCCTTTTCAGTATAAATAAACTACGGGGGAAAAACAGACTCTTATTTTATTACTGTTGGAACTGGGAGGCACTTAAAATAACAAGCACTCAACAAAGTTCCTCAGCATCTACAGAAACTTTTAATCCTCCACGTGTTTGACTCCTCCATTGTAACTGGATTCCACAAAGATGTGAAAGCCCCAAATACAACACAAGTCCCTTGTTAGCTCTGGAAACTGCTCTATCTGTAGCACAGGAAAAAAGGTCCCACTCATGGCTCCTCTTGTGTGACACATGAATCCTCAGAGATATTTTTCATCCCCTGCCCCATCACCATTCAGTTAAGTCAAGTGTTGCAACAGGCCTAAAATGTTCATCTGCTAGTGACAAGTCCCAATTACTTACTGCATGTCATGAAAAAACTAAGTATGGTCTTGGTTTGGGATATATAACTATGTGACATGATCAACTGAAAACATGTATTTGCAAAGAAATTCCTTTTTCCCATTTCTTATTATTTAATATTTAATATGGAGCCAACCTTTGAAGAGACAACCTCCCCTCCACAGGTGAGCCATTCATGCAGTAAAAACAAAACAAAGCCACTAGGACTCACTTTTCCAGTCCGTTCTGCACAAGTTTCCTTGAGAGATGTGCTGTGCTAGTTCTGATAAAATAAAAGAGCCCAGGAATTCATGAGCACTATTGTAATCTTTAGATTACAAGGCTTTAATAAGATCCTGTTGTACTTCAACCTAAAATAAGGCCTTTTAAAGCTTTTATTGAAGGGAGAGAGCCAAGGGCAAGGGAAAAGTCATGTACCTGGAACTGATTAAAACCTTGAAAGGATCCAGGCTGTGGACTGGCTGGCTGGGGAAGCACAACTGGTGGGCAGCAAGGTGGACAGAAGCCTGTCTTTGCTTCTGGTACTGCTCTTCTTCAGTTTTCCAGATACAATATCAGATGACAAATGTTTAGATTTGAATTACTCCCACGTCAGAGTAATCTGGGCTGGCAAGGGCATCTGGAGATCACCGGTCCAGCTGCCTGCTCCAAGCCAATCAATGTCAGAGCTATGGTACATGGCTCAGGGTTTCTCCCAGGCATGTGTGCCAGCATGTGAGTAACCTCTTGATGAAAGTGTTCTGCCTTACACCTAAATGGAATTTGCCTTACAACAACTTGTGCCACTGCCCTGAAAAGAGCTATTGGATCCTCTCTGCCCCCCAGCAACTGCTTCTCCACCCAAAGCCAGCCCAGCTCTCAGTCTCCTGGGCACCCCAGCTGCCCTCCATGAGACTTCCCCGGTTTGTCAGTGTACTGGGAAGACCATCACCACCACCACCACCACTGCACACAGCACCCAACTTTGCCTTTTTTTTGTTATGAATGACTTTTCATAGGTGGAGGTATTTTATTTTCCTTATCTTGGACATTTAGGAGTGCAAGTGTTTGTGCAACAGGTACTGAAGTGGGGTTTTGGACTGTCCCTGGAATTTATGCTTTTGAAAAGCTACCAGGTATTGTGGGGTCACATGACATACAAGTTTCCACCCAGACAAACCAGTACTAGAAACCTTCTTGGGACAGATCCTAAGCTGATAACTAATATCAAGCCTCAAGCCCTGAAGAAGGGACGGAAAAGCAGCCACAGAGTTCCTCAAGCAGCCATTACTCTACAGTATGACTTCACACCTCAAAACGAACCTAAGGACAAGCAGGTTCAGGTATGACAAGATCATCCCCTCTCTAGTCTTGGCATCTGAGCCTGATTACACAAGTAGGCTGAAGCCTGGAGGTGGGCAGGAGAGCGCGGTGTCCCTGTAAGGCTGTGTATGAGTGCTGGTGTCTCTTCCTGTGGCATCTTGCGCAGGGAATGTGCACCCACGGGTGAGGTTAAACGGGCAGCCCACACACTCCTGCAAGAACCATGACTCCCTGTGACAGTGCTGCCACTGCCTTGCTGGCAGCTTTCTCACTGCCCTTTATCACTGATGACACTTTTATTTATTTTTGGCAGACACCAAACACCTGGCTTACGAAGGAGAGCACGGCAGGTGCCCGGCGGAGTCAGTGTTACCGTGCCTCCGGCAGCGGCGTGGGGCGGCGGGCGGTGCCGCTCCCTCCCGCACGGCTGGTGCTGCTGTCAGGTCCCTCCTCTGGGTCATGAGCGAACGCACAGCTCGGCTGGGCGCCTCCAAAGCGCCCCTTCATGCGGCTGTGGCCACCGGGGAGATGTCGGTGAGGACAGCAGCCCAGGCCGCGCCGCTGAGCGGGCTGCGGGATCCCCAGCGATGCCGGCGCTCCCCGGGATGCGGGCACACACCAGCGCTGTGCCCAGCCTGCCCGACCCCTCGTCCGCACCCGCCAGGCCAGGCCCGGCTCAAGGACACCGCTGCAGGGTTTATTTCCTGCTCTGACGCTGCCTCCCGGCTCCAGCCAGGCAGGGAGCGCTCTGCGGAGACGCCGAGCCGGAGCCCCGGCCAGCCCCTTACCTCTCCCGCGGGGCGCCGGGGATGTAGTCGTACTTGGCGTGGATGTACTGCACGTAGCAGCAGTACAGCACGAAGGCCAGCAGGCAGAGGGCCAGCAGGAGCCCCCCCGCCGCCCATAGGGCCTCCATCTCCGCTGCGAGCAAAGGGCGGCGGGGCGGGCCGGGAGAAGCCCCGGCTGCGGGCGGGGACGGCGCCGCTTAAAGAGCCCGGCGGCGGCTCGGCAACACCCGCACGGCGTGTGCCGCGGAGTACCGCTGTGGGTATGGGCCAGAGCAGCGCACCAAGATGCCCAGAGGGCTGGAGCACCTGTCTTGTGAAGACAGGATGAGACAGTCGGGGCTGTTCAGCCCGGAGAATAGAAGGCTCCGGGGAGACCTTATTGCGGGGGCTGCAAGAGAGCTGGAGAGGGACTTGTTACAGATTCATGTAGTGATACGACAAGGGAGAGTGGCTTTGAACTCAAAGAACGTAGATCTAGCCTAGATATTAGGAATAAATTCTTTACTGTGAGGCTAGTGAGGCACTGGCACAGGTTGCCCAGGGAAGTTGTGGATGCCCCATCCCTGGAAGTGTTCAAAACCAGGTTGAATGGGGCTTTGAGCAATGTGGTTCCTTCCAACCCAAACCACTCAATGATTTTATGATGTGTGTGTGTATGGATATATGCTTTCCTGGGTGGAGATGGTGCTTTGCACAAGTGCATGAGGAGGTCGGGAAGGATGCTGCACCTTCCTATGTTTGTTTACAAAAATGTTTTAAGTAGGGCTCATATCTGAAGGCTGCTAGACAAACCAAGCATACCAGGACAAGGAAGGCAGAGGCTTTTTCTTGATTTTTGACTGTTTAAATTAGAAGAGACAAAGGGAATACACTGTTGATGCCTGTAGGAATCATTAAATGAAGGTTTTTAGAGCAGTCTGCTTTGGGCACCATGTTATGCAATATACTCATTCCTCATCCAGACACAGGAATGAGAGATAATACTGTTTTATTCAAAGCAGGTAATCTAAAGCTCACTGACACAAATTACATGAAGATTGCAGGACACAAGGGGTGAAGCCATAAAATGGTGGGAATTCATTTCTGATGAATGAAAAGTAATGCATGGGGAAAGATAAATTATGTCTATACGTATCCATATACATGCAAGCAGTTATATATATTTAGTGGTGGTACTTATTCAGGAATTTCAATTTACTGCTCAATACAGATCAAAGAAGCAAGCAGAGCATTGACAGTGATTAGAAAAGGGGGAGCAAGCAAAACAGGATGCCTGAATGTACTGGAATATAGAGGCCTGGATAAACCTGGGGCACACCTAGCATGTGTGAATATCCCACACATTCTTCCTACCAACCAGCAGAGATGTACAGGATGAACAGGTTAGGCCTCAAACTGGAAAAAGGATGAGTGAGGGAGGTTATGACAGGAGTCAGGAAAACCACCAATGGTTTGGAGATAAATACGGACAAACTAAGTCATTTCTTTGCATAATTCAAGAAAAAGGAGGCACGGAAATGATCCAGCAGCAGGTGGAAAAGAGGAATACATTTTTCACAATCCATTTATTGCTCAGGGCAACTTAGTGGCTAACATCTACCGGCCAACTTCAACTAAACCTGCCATGGAAACACAGATCACAAAACGCTGGAAAACCAGAGCAGATTACAGGAATTGCACTGGCTGTGTAGTGTGGGCAAGGCTAAAGAAAGAAATCAGTGACCTTAGAGGGTGACAGGGATTTTCTTTTGAAGTCTCCAGAAACCAGCACCTCTCCCGGCAGGCATGGCTGAAGCCTGCCCATGTCTGGGTCACAACAGCCCAGGACGCCCTGGAGAGGCAGAAGGACCAGAAACTCCTCAGAAAATTGTGAAAGCTGTGAAAGCCCATCAGGAGTTCCTGAGCTTTTTCTTTTGGCTGACCACCATGCTCAGCAGAGGAGAGGAAAACTACTTGAGTTGGCCTTTGAGAACAAATACACCTGATCACTTCATCTCCAGCCTGCAGGTGGGCAGAGCCGCTGCAGAGCTCCAGGGAACGTGCTTGGAGACCAGCCTTGCTCTTCTGGCTTCACATCACATAGCAGAAGGGTTTGGTAGTAATGCCACACAATGACCTCAGAGAAACAATGTCTCTTAATGACAGTTAAGTGGTACAAAATATTAGAAACCAGAATCTCCAGCTGTTACCATGTAACACAATGGAGCAAAAGCTGGTGGTATTTTTAATAATATTATTTGGTTTTCTGTTACATTCAATGTTAACATTGATTTTTCTTGACCTGGTAGTTTCTTCTTTGGCTCAAAATAATTGCCTAACAACCCCTAATTATTTTTCCATCTGTCCTGAGTACATATTCTCAAATACCATCATTATTATCTAACTATTGCTTTTGTTTATCTTAATTGAAACTACTTTTTTTTTTTTTTTTTTTTCCTATTAAGGCTGTGGTTTTAAAACCACTTGTTTTCAGAAATAAAGTTACCATTCCTTCCCACTGGTCAGGCAGTACATATAATGATATCATGGTATGAATATCCATCAGTAGGAAAGATATAGCTGATAGCAAGAATAGCATTACCCAGAGAAAGTTTAAAAACTAAAGTTAGCTGGTGAAACCATGTCTTTAAAGACATTCAATGAACTTCCTGATGAACCACTGATTTTCTGAGTTTCATCAATGTTTTTTCTGCATACTTCAAGAATAGATTGTATCTATCTGTAAGTTGTTCTTTCATTTGGAATCAGTCTCAGAATAAAACCTGTGAAAAATTCCTTCTTGTACCTTGTTTGTGAGCAGCTCACATATTTGGTATTTTGTACATTTTGATGGGAAAGAAAGGCTATGTGATACAGTTCTGATCCCTGAGTAGATCAGGTAAGGTCTCAAAATTAAGCTTTTCAGGCAAATATAATTATCAGCTGATAATCCCCTAAGTATTCAGCCTGGGTACATTGCAGAAATGATTTAATTTTCCATGCTTTAAAGATGAACTTTTATAAAAACTTTTTTGTGTGTTCCAACAGACTTTAATACAGCCTTTTGCTTTTATTCTAACGTGTTTCTATACCCCTGCGTGAAGGACATGATCCCACGGCGCTCCTGTGTGTAGGATCTGCCCGGGAGCCCCGCGCTGCACTGGGAGGAAGGAGCAGGGCTGAAGGAAGGGCTGGGCTCCCCGTCTGTCCCCGTCTTGCTGGGGAATGAACTGCCACCGCGTGGACACTCTGCCAGCCTGCACATCCCCGCAAACACCAGGAGCTGGAGAGATTTTGGGAGCCGATCGGAGGAGCAGAGAGCTGGGAACTGTTAACAGGTGAAGTTCCAAGGTGAATTTGAAAAGATGGTGAGACATAGGGTTGGTCGGAAGTCCTGCTCTCTTTTGCTTGGCTTTTCACGGCTATTTAGATTTGAAAATATATTCTGTTCTCTCTCTGAAGGTTGTTTAATCTGTAAGTGAGGACAGCAAGGAGAAGGCACAGCATAGGCACTCTTGTACTGGGAAACGCCTTCAGCAGCACACCAATAGCCAGAGGGTTGGGCGTTCTGGTCACTCAGAATTTACCACGGCAGATGTGGACAGGAAAACGCTCATAAAAAGTTAATAATGATAAATGAGCTGATCTAAAACCAGACCTTCAGGCACAGATGACGCTGGATACAGGAGTCAAACTTGGCAAAACAAATTCTGCAGTGGCTTAGATGTTACTATAACATTTTCCAGCATGGAGAGGACAAGTAAATGGCAAGATGTTAATAATAACAAAACCAGAAAACAGTCTAACAGTTTAGTGATTGCCAACAGTTAATGTCCCTGAGGAACAAACTACTTGATGTAATACTTGTACAACTGACTGAACGCTACAGGCTTTTTCTTTTTCTTTTTTGTTAAAAATAGCATCCGTATTTACCACATTATTGTAAAGGAATGATTGCCATTTCCATCATAGCTGCTTTTCTGACAACATTGAAACATTGCTCGAGGCAGCTCTATCTATACACCTGTGCCCCAGACATGAGAACCTTGGGAAAGTCATGTATGAGGCAGCAAGGTATGAACACACATCAGATGCGTCCCATGTCTTGTTTGTTTACAGAGGAAAAAGCTGTGATTTCTTAAAGATTAAATTTGGAATGCAGTTGGTAGTTATCAAAAGATGCTTACATCTCTTTTAATATAGAAAAATGTATGTTTATATCTAAAAGTATCTAAGGGGGCCAATGCATCTCACATGCCAAGATGACCTTCTAGAGGGGACTACTGACATATTTCCAAGAGAAAAGCAGACATGGATATTGATATGTTGTGACTGTTTTCCTCCTCTGCGCTTCTGAATTTCTATGTTGACCACACCCAAACAGTGACAGGCTGAGCTCTCCTACAGAGGGATGGATTGGTGCTGGGAACTGTTCCCCACACAGCCACATCAATGCTAACACGTGAAAGAAGGGGCAGCCTGAGCTGGGCACATCCCTGTGGGCGTTTTGGGTTTGGGCCCTGGGACAGGGCAGGCGTTCAGGAGCTGCTGTTCTCCCCAGGCCATCATAAAGCCCAACACAAAGGTCTAACTGGTGAGAGGTGGGGGAGAGCAATAGGGGAGATAAAGGCAAGAGAAACACGATGGCAGCATGTGAAGCTGGGGCCCCAGGCGCATCTTTGCCCGCAGTGCCAGTGTCACCCACTGTGCCACCACTGAGCTTTCTGAACTTGAGTCATGTCTTCAGTACAATCTGATTATTGTGCTTATTGATGTGGAACATGTGCCTCATGCTGTTCATGTTGTGCAGCCTGACACAGAGAGGCTGGGCAGAGCCCAGATTCCCCTGACATGGAGGATATCCTCATGGCAAGCTCCATCCAGGGCTCAGCGCCCAGGAGGTTTTGCCAGCATTTGAGTGAGAACCCCTGATACAACACCCTGCCTATTTCACTATCCCTCCACTGCTTGGGCAGCAAGCTCTAAAGATTACTCCTAGATATGTTGGGAAGATTTATCCGTTCTTGGAAAGAGCATGGTAAGTTCAAATGAAGATAATGTCCTACAACACAGTGTGACAGTGCTCAGGCTGGCTGCTGGGCACCACAAGGATGTAAGTGGAAAATCTGGAGCTCTGGGCAGAGCTGCTCTGCCTTGGAGGTGGAGAAAAAGACATGGAAAGGCTGAGTCTACACTGTTCCCTTACAGATATGCTGGATCCTCTATGTGATGCAGCTGTGCTAACTTAAGGAAAGGAAAGACATGTAAGGAAAAATGGAGGTGCTCCAGTTTCAGTCCCAGAGTTGAATCAGGAGAGAAGGCAATAAACCATATTGCTACCAGACAAAAGTTTGGGACTGCCACATAGTACATGCAGAAGACTGGTTGCACTGTGGGCTATTTTAAGATTTATCGTGAATTAGCATCCAGGAAGTATACTGTCATGTTCAAGTGTAGCAGCAGGGCTTAGTTTATCTAATGCTTAATTGGTGTGACATCCTGCTATATAAAAATGATATCAATAAGAATCCTATTAAACAACAGATGAGATAGCAGATATTTAAATGCATGTGTGCTTTAAATAGTACAGGCTCATAATTTAAATACCAGTGAACTAGACTGACAGATACCGGGATTTAGAACAGATATACTTTAAACTTGGAAGGGACCACAGTGGTCAGAAATACCTTTCCAGCACCACAGCAGCGTACTGAGCTGGCAGGCACAGACATGCACATACAGAGCCATGTGTGCTGAGCTGGCTCCATCCTATTTGAATACCTTCCCCACTCAGTGTAGGCCGGGAGAAAGGAGAAGAGGAAAAAAAACCCCTTACTTACAAGTCTTGTCTCTTTCTCTGCTGATAAATATTTCCCTGTGAAGCTGGCAGCACCCATGCAGCAGCCATGCAGCAGCAAACACGGAGGATGCAGGGCTGTGGCACACACTGCCAGCACAGCCAGGCACAGCTCACTGTCACCCACAGCTGCTCCCTGGGGGCTGCTTTCCCTGTGCCACCAGAGCCTGTGTGTCACCCTGCCTGCCAGCCAGGGGTGGTGGCAATCGCCACCAGCAGTACCCAGGATGTACCTGGCCTCTGCTTGTTCTCAGACGGTTCAAATGGACTAAAGCAGGTGTAGAGTAACTAATAGTTAAATTGGGAAAAGAGTACTTAATACTTAGAAAATGATGGTGAAATTCCTGCCTAATTCGTCTGTGGCAGAGATCCTGGAATCACCTCAATTCCTTTAGGGTAACTTTTACTGTGCAGGTCTTTTTTTCTACCCAGAAGTTTTGAGGTATAACTATGACCAAGATTCTCCTTAAAATCTCCCAGCTGAAATTTGGCTAAGGAGCCAAAAGAAGCGGAAGAGGAATTTGGAAAAAAGAAAGATTGTATCTCAACCTTCCATTTTCTTCCAGCCCTCTAGTCCTGCCAACTCAATAGGTTCCAACTCTTTTAACAGAAGAATGTACAAAGGACTCTCTTGTTCCCTGAACATTTTGATGTGCCTGAAGTGAATTTCTGCCCTTGAAACAAATGAGTTTGCTACTTCACTGCAATGGGAAAGGCCTAATAAGTCTGGTGCCTGATGGCATTTGTAGGTTTTCAAACAAAACGAGAGTAGTACTCAAAAGGCACTTTATACATCTGTTCTCCCTTTATACTTCATAAGAAGTAGGGGGAAGTACTTTTATTTGGATCATCTGGTTTTGTATATTGAAGGTGTTCTTTAATATCAAAAAGAATTTAACGAGAATTTATCGGAAAGTTCAGGAAAAATATTTAAAACAAATTAATTTACCCTATACATATTTTAGGCTTAAGAAGACACTGTCAACTCAAAATTGGGGAATTAAAATAAATATGCACAGTAAGAGCTTGAGATACAAGATTTAGCGTGTGAACTTTTCTGGACACACTGGTCATTCTGCATTTGAGTTTTTTGGGGGTTTTTTTTTGTCTTTCTCATGTTCTTGTGTGAGAAGCAAGACAAAACCTATCCTGATTACACCAGGGAAAACAAATAACCAGGCAAAATGCTTTCATAAGAGAACATGTGTCTCCAATCACCACTCAGGTGAAAAACACATTTCAGACAAAATAGGGTTGCTTTTGCTTGCTTTTTTTTTTTTAATATCCTCTAAAAAGGGGTAAATATTACAAGATTATTGCCCCAATGTATTATTTCTTGTCTAGTCATTCACACCTGTGAAAAACTGAATGAAAAAACATGTGCCTTCATAAAGCTTGAGTAAGTGGAGAAACATGTACAAAGTATCTTCAGAGTTAAACTAAATGATCCTCTTCATGTAAAAAGGGAGAGATTTTCAATCCTATTCATGTAAAGGGGGTCAGATTTTCTTTTCACTTAGGCTAATGTAAACTGCAGAAATATTTTCCATGCAGGACGGTATGATTTCTTTTAAATGATCTGATTTTGCGTATCCTTGATGACCAATAGGTTTATACCAATAAAAAGCATTACAGAAAAATAATTTTCCTTTAAACTGGTGAGTGGAAAGTTAAAAAAATATATACTTTTGTAATTTGCAAAGAAAGGCACAGATTTGGAAAGGCACTTCCTTAGAAACCTCAGCTCAAAGCTGCAGGTGGCAAAGCAAGGCAAACAACGCAAATGCTTCCATAAGAGTGAAACATGGTCACTTGGGAATTTATTTTTTGGCAAAACATTGTGAAGCACAGCTGAGGAATGCTCTATTTTGAAATGGGAAAGGGCAACAGGATGCATCTCTTTTCTAATCTATAAAGGCTGATGTTTGGTGGTTTCTTCCTATTAAAAAAAACCCATAGAAATGCAGTCCCTGCCCACAACACAGTCAATTCAGTGCTTCATTTTACTTTTTTTCTGCCTCTGAGGCAGATGCATGGGCACAACCATGAAGAAAACATAGGATTGCTTTGAACAGATGCAGCATCCTCAAGGCAGGGCACACCCTCCTCAATACTTGCAGCTGGTTTAGAGGGCTGGACAAGAAAGGGATGTGCTCCAAGTCCCTCAGCTGCCTTCCCCAGCTCTTCTGTCACCAGTCTGTCACCTCCTCCCGGCTGCACACCACGCCAGCATCCTCCTCGTGCGAGCAGTTGTGCGTGCCGACAGCGGCATGGGAGCACTCCAGCAGCGTCCTCTCCTGCCCGGAGCACTGCACATCATCCAGCAGAATGCGGAGGGAGGTCCCTTCCCCAAATTCTGCCTTCTTGGCGGCCCGCACCACGTAGGGGAAGCCGAGCTGGCGGCACACCACTGCGGCGGCAGGCAAGCTCCAGCCATCGTCGCACACCGTGCCCCACTCGCCGTCGATGAAAACCTCCACCCTGCCCCGGCCGCGGCCCCGCCGGCCCTGCCGCATCAGCCGCACGGCCCCATTGCCGGGGGGCTGCTTCTTCCTGCGCTGCTCCCGCTTCTCCCCGCCCTTCCCGGGCTTGGGGGCTCTGCCGCCGGGCAATGCTGTGGTGGGAGTCCTGGTTCGGCTCCCGTCCACGGCCGGAGTGCGGGGGGTTTTGGGGTCTGGGACGCCTCGCCGTGGGCTCTCGGTCGTGGTCTTCAGCAGGGGACGTGGTGTCGGTGTTTTCATAATGAACTCTGTTGGGGGAAAAGGCAGAAAACCATGAGTTTGCCACTCTCTGGGCAATGCTTGAAGACAACTGTACGAAACCAGTGCTGATTTTTGACTTATTTAACTAATTTATTGGAATTTGCCTACTTGGTCCTGTTGAGAAGCAACACTGTTAGTGACCTGGTGTCTCCTCAGTGAAAGATGTCGGCTGCTGTTAGTTAGCACAGGGGACTGCAGGAGTGAATGCCAACACCCGAGCCTCTCCCGAAAAGGAAGCTCCAAATGGTTTATTGGCAAATGTCAGCCTGCCCCTTAAAGGGTAGGTGCTGGAGTTTCACAGTCAGGAGAGAAGCTCTTCACCGCATCCTGGTGAAGAGCTGCCGAAATTGTTTTACAGACCGGCACTATTTCTGCTCTTCTCTGCATTATTAAGGATTGGATCGTTACCAGAGGAGAGCGTGGCCTCCCCACTGGGCCAGATGCTTTATTCAGAGGAGCTGAAATCAGGAACATTCAAAATCAATTCTCTCTGGCAACTGGAATGTGCAAGAGGAATGGAGTTGCCAGGACAACACATAAAACAGGATTTGGGGTTGGGTTTGTTCTTCCTTATGAAAAAAAAAAGAAAAAAAATAAAAGAGCCTTGAACTCTGAAGAGATGAAAATGCTTTGCTGTCACAGTTTCCAGGCATTACTGGACTTGCTTATTCACATGTGCTTTAATTTTAGCTTAAAAATAAGTTTGAGTTTGCCAGAAGGAAGCAATTCAGAATTTCACGGAATAACATTCAACAGAGCTGGGACAGTGTCACAGACATTTGCAAAGACATCATGACTTCTTGAATTATATCCCAGATTTATCCATTCTCATTCATCATTTGCTTTGTAGTACAGAGAGGAGGAAAAAATATCACTGTCTTATTTGTGCTTAATATCTACTGCCCCCAAAAGACAAACCCTTGCAGTGGTCCATGTTTTTCCAAATAATGCTCTTTGAAAAGGAATTGTGTTCATGACACGAAAATATTTCCTTTCTTTGAAAGCTGAGGTTCTGAAGGCAAGAAAAGATTTGAAGGCCTTACCTGTGCACAGCTCATTTGCTGGAGCCTGATCTGGCAAAGCACTTTAAAACCCTGGAACTCATAGAATACTGTGTAGGACTGTATGAAAGCTAATGGTCACCTGGGAGTGCTTTTCACCTCACTGGATCAAGTGGTCATTATACAATACTCTTTGTTAAACTGTTGATTAAATATACTTCTAAAAAATCCACTCATAGCTAATACAAGGCACATGCCATGGTGATTCTGTTACATTCAGACTAAATAATAACCAAAACAATAAATATTTACAGCTACACATCCTTGTTTGCATGCTTCTGAATCAAAATGGTCGTGTTTATTTTTCAACAAAAAGTGAGTGTAGTTCTTGAGACACTTGGTAGAATCTCTCCCACTGTTTCTAAGTTTTAATTTATGGGGAAAACTACCTTGTAAACAAGCCCTAAAGATTTAATTATATGTATAGTTTAAAAATCTGGACTTTGGACTTGCATAGAGAATAAGGCAAAAGCAGAAACAGAGACAAAAATGGTTGAACATGAAGCAAGTTACTAATGTTTGAAAACTGCCTGCACAGCTAGGAAAGGGGAACATCTCTGAAGAGTACTCAGGCATGTCAGCAGTCAATAATTAGTCTTAGAGTTTGTTCCACCTTAAAGACTCAGTGTTGCAAGGTGCTGAGTGCCCTCATTATTCCCTGAAGCCAAAGCTGTAAGCGCTGTTAGTGACTCAAATGCAGTGTAATGTGATTAATGTAATTAAAAATTAAATAAAAGTATCCTGACTTTAGAGTTTCTACAGTACAACTAACTTTGTGACAAAGTTCATGGACTATGCTGAGTTGCAAGGGAAGCTGTTAGGGTGCTGCCTAGGTACATACATGTGTAAATTATATGCACAGGGAAAAGAACAGTGATACTGCCTAATCTACTTCTGAGATCCTAATATTGTTTAGATTTTTGCCCCTCACATATATAGTACTTGGCTTGCTGCAGATGCAGCTCCACCACTGACTACTCCAGCTTTAGCAGCACAATTCTTCATGCTGCATGAAGCAATCAAAAAGCCCTGGAGGGTTTAGGTAAGCCAAAAGTTCACCTCAGTGTGTGATCACTGATTCGTTTGGGAGCATTTTCTCATCCCATATTTTCTCACTTTCAACTAACAATGACTCAGCCCTCATCTTGCTCAATGAGCTGCTTCCCAACCCTTTACCCATCATAACCTTCCCACTACTACTGCAAAAAATCACTTGTCACTGAAAAAGCACCATTGAGCACAGGGTCTCTGGACAGGAACAGTTACAGGGAAACCAAGCTGTTGGTAATGCAATGTGTACAACGTAGCATGAAAAAGGGAAAATGTACAGGGCCAGAAACTACACAGCAAATTGCACATGGCCAGGAAAGGGAAAATACGACTTATTTGAACCAACTCTTCAGATCCAAAGCAGCTGGAAAGATTTCATTTTGAGGATACCCTGAAGAGTGAAGTTCTGGGTGGTCTCCACACATGTGGACAGATAGTGCAAGGCTGGAGCTTGTATCTACTGCCAGCTAACCAGCAATAAACAGCAAGAGTTGCACTCACTCTCCTTTGGCACAAATGGGATGCGCTTGCTTTTGACTTTCACTGGTGATGGCTCAACTCGGCATTTTCCTGGTGGTGCTCTCCTTGAAAAAAAGGGACACATACACTGCACAATTAATTCCTTTCCTCTGGCATCGCAACACTTTGCTTCCCATTGCTTTTCTAAGAACATAATGCTTATTGGGGGAAAAAAAAAAGTCTGTTTAAATGATGCAACTAATCTCTTACAGTAGAAAACATAACTACACAATCACAGATCACCATTGATGGAAGTCCAAATATTCACAAGGCAGTGGAGTCCTCTGGCTGTGTTTTCAGTTGCCACTATTGCAGTAATTAAGGAAATAAAACATTGGCAGGTTCAAGCACTACAGAAAGATTGATCAAACTGAAAATAAAAATTACAAAACTAAACAGTATATGTTGAACATCTGACACAAAGGTCATGTGTATGCAAGATTTCAGACTGTTTTCACGGAAGCAAAATAACACACAATTATTCATACAGAAAGCCCAAACAAATGTAGTGCCAAAAATGCATTAGTTTCAGAAAAGAACTCTATGTGTCTCCTCCAGAGGCTCTCTCTTAGAATGGTGCATTATATTGACACAATTTGTTTGCCATAGAGGTGCACCTCATTTCTGGGAAGTCACATCCAGTTCATCATTCCTTTTTCCTATGACGGCTGTCTTGTTAATCCTCAAACTTCTTCAGAGGTTTTCAAGTTGGTTCAAAAATGCATGATGTTTGCATTTGGAGGGTATAACTCCTGTGCCATTAGGATTGCTTGCATTTGTATTTCTGTGGAAGGCAGAGAGCTTCTCTCTCAACTATCTACAAAATGATGTTCCCTACTTTTATGAATTTTCCAATGACTTTTTTCTGTACTCTGAACATGAACGAAACTTCTTAAACTTAAACTTATGACTTGTGTTTGACTTCTGCTTTCTTTATTTTTGCAAATGTTGCGTAATACCAGCTTCTTAATACATAGTTTACAGGAACTCTTCCATTGCATTAGATAATGGAAAATGCTCCTGACAGACGGGAGTTGGAGGAAACACATGACAGATCTGGGGGTTCTTTAACTTTGGGGACTGGTTTCGACATAAGACTAGACAAGTGGTTTGGTTCAAAATGCTCAGATAGCTAAAGATGTAAATTTAATCCATTAAAAAAAAAAAGCTACAAAAATCTCACTCCCTGTTTCTGGCTGAAAGTAGCTTGGTGTTTGGCCAATAATAGTAACACTTAAAAAACAGGAAGATGGAAAAAACAGCTGTAAGTCTTCCCATAAAACACAGCTATTTCCCGCCTTGCCCAGTCTCAGATACAGGCATGTGGAATCCAGGAGGTGTAACGTTGGTCCTCTTTTCTTGTCCAATCCATATTGCTCTTTGAAACACTAAAAAGAATGTACATTTTGATATTAACTTCTGGTTTGCCCAAGAAAGCACTGCAGGTCATGCTGGTCCAGCTTTGGCTGCAGTGGTCAGGGGACACAGGGCTCTTGTGGGAGATGAAAAAAAGCGATGGAAAGGAATTCAGAATAAATGCCTTGAGAAAAACTGCCTCCTTTTGGGCAGGAATCTAGAGAAACTTTGCCAAAGAAAGACAAGCCACCCATAAAACACTCCTTTAGCATTCAGGAAATCTCCCAACCCACATAACACCAACAGGCCACATAACAAGTTGGCACCAGGCAGTGTAGGTCCCCATGACTGCAGCAGCAAAGCAGACCCACTATGAGTTGCTCCAGATGTTCCTTGATCAGCCTTCCCAGAAGAGAGAAGAGTTAATTAGTCAGGCAACTAATCACTAAAGATCACTCATCACATCCCCACCATCACACATCCCATCCACACCATCCAAGCCAGGACTCACTGCACCACCACCGGTCTTTTACCAAGAACATCTCATACCTGGACGTGTCCACCACTTTGTACACCACTCCATTGGGAGCTGTGGCACTTGGTACACCAGTAGACATGAAGTACAATTCCCCTGGGAAAAAAAAAAGCCAGACACAGCCATGAAAACTGTCCATTGAGTTTCTGTCCTGTACAGCATAAAGGTGTTAACTCTGCATTACAGGTCTGAGAGCTCCTCTGCAGCCCATTGGCATAAAATACTCTTAGTGAGTGGGAGCTTTTACAAATTGCCTTGAAATAGTATTTGGACAAATTTCCATTGCAGGTTCACCTGACCAGACTTTACTTGTCATCTCATTATGATCTCTGTCCTTTGACTTCCCTAATGTAAAACACTCAAACCCTGAATTACCTTTGTTGAAATGAAATTAAAGGAAATTAAGAAAGTTCACTGTCTTCTGCACATCTGGATGAAGCACTCCTTTGGGGTGAACTACAGGAGAACAAGATTTTGCTTTTGCTTTCTCTAGCTCACTCACAGAGTGAGACATATCTCACACAAAAGGCAATTGATTCATCACAGCTCTGTCAGGTCACATGTACAGGGCTCAACCTTCAACCAAACAATGTCCATCACCATTAATTTGACTTATTATCTCTTAACTGCATTTCTATCCTTCTTCTGCTGTTGTGCAGGGGAGACTGGGATAAACAGTCCTTCTGGCACTCTCCTCTTTTGACAGTTCAAGTGCTTGAGCGGTGCAACAAAAAGGATGAGAGAGAAAAAATAAATTTGCAGTATTAAAAAAAAATTAGAAAAAGTGGCAATATAGACTTCCTTAGTAAGGAAGATTCCTTTGGGTGTCCTGTGGGTAATCCAAGGGGAAGAGGGAAAGGAACAGAGAGGTCAGAGTGAGAAAAGGAATGTGTGGGCAGTTGGGGAAAGCTGGGGCTGAGCCTCTCTCTTCCTACCTGCTCTGCTGTGCTGCCCTGGGCTGAGCTCCTCCAGATAATCCCAGGGAAGAAACCTTTGGTTACCCCTGGCTGGTTTCCTCCTTTTTCTGGTGAGCTTCATTAAGGACAGGCCAGAGGCAGCCTTGGTCCAGATGGGGATGGGAAACACCCGGCACTGAGATTTGTGGTAACGTGTGCTTTGCATCCTGCCCCTCTTTCCTGGAAGTTATCAGGCAGGAGTATGGATGCTCGGGCCATGAAGCACACAGGCTACATACACATGACCCACAGACAGGACACAGTGCCTAGGGTGTCCCTGACATGTTCCACTGGCAGGGATGGGGCTGGTGGATGTGTAATTAGCCAAAAATAGAGATCTCCCCACCACATACACACATCCACTGCACCAGGTAGATTAACATTCATCAGAGCAACAACCCCAAAACTTAAATGCTTCCGTGAAGAAGACCTTGTTAAAACAAACTGCGTGGCAGACTTGTAAAAAATGAGATTCCCAGCACACAAAAAAGGTGCAAGAGAAGACTGTTCACTGCAGATAAGGCAACCTGACTACACCCTTATCAACGGATTTCTTTCCATCACTATAAAGCAAACACAAGGCAATTAACCACCTCTGGAAAGACACTCCAGCTCAAAACTCCACTCAGCTCTATCATACTTACGCAAAGCACAGCTCAGGGCAAAAAAGGTGGCACCATTTCACCCCTGCTTTGTCCAGACTCCGTTGACAAGCACAGGATGAGGGAGATCATCCTCACGTGCATGAGCATGGGCTGCAATCAACAGCTGGATATTGCATTTGACATAAAGCTGATCTGAACTAAGTTATTTGATTTTAGGGTAAGATATCCATCTCACTACAGCACTGTGAAATAGCTCTAAATTCCATGAATATTAACCATTAAAGAAAATGGGATTTAAACTCTAAAAAAAAAGTCAAACTTTAAGCTAATACTTAACTTGGAGGATTTGCATTTACATGATAAAATTTGCATTTATATGATTTGTGCAGCATCCAAATTTGACATAATCTGCAGGAAAAACCAGATGTTTAAAAGCTGGGGCATTCTGGAAGCAGGTGCTTGTGACCATGAGCCAGGACCTCCCTGGAACAGGGCGGAACACGACTCCTGCATTGCTGGGTCGCACATGAAGCTCCTTAGCAATGGTGCTGAACATTGTGGGTGGCTCATCCTCTTCCCACCCCCAGCCAGGGGCTACATGGACTGCACTTTCTGCAACACCCTCATACAAACAACAGGAGACACCACCAGCTTTCACCCCGGGACTCTTTATTTCCTCCTCTTCAGATCGCAGCAGCTCCCTTCTAGAAAGCAAAATGTCTCCAGTCATGAAAACACAGCAAAGCTCCACTGACTGTATCCCTCAGTCCTATGCAAGGCAAAATCCCAGCTGGCACTAATAAAATATGGACTTAAGCAGCCTTTTGCTGACGCCTCACTCAAGACAACATTCATTCTGCTTCACCTTGAGAGGTACAAATACCCCAGCCCAGGATGAGCAGATACATAACTGCTGTTCAGGACATCTGCTTCCCTGTATCCATTAATAATGCCCACAGCCTTCTTGACTAGACAAGAATATAGACTTGCTCTCCCTTGGGTATCAGCTTCTCAGGTTCCCAGGGCCTGCATTCCCCACGGCATGGCACTGTGAAGAATAAGGTTTCTTTTCTAAGCTTTGTTTTATACTATTAGCCCCTCTCTGCTCCCTGTTCTCCAGAGGGGAGGTGTGAGGGCAGCAACACATCCAGATTCAATCCCAAGGGAACTGACTCTCCAACTCCCACTGCAGGCACTCTGTGGCACACAGACCTCAAAACTAGCATTGTAACTTTGGTTTGATATTTGGGAGATGCTGGGAATCTCACCCACTGGCATTTCAAAGACTGACAGACTCATGCTCTGCCTCCCCACTACCCACTGCCTGTCAGGAACCCTCTCTGATCCCTTTTCTGGTGTTTTAGTCTGAAGAGAAACCACAAACATGCCATTCAGCGTGACACAAAGTTAAAAGATTACCTGCTTCATCTTCAGCGAAGGAGATGATGTATTGGTAATAGTTATTGATAAGGCCAGGGAACATGCACGTTTGTCCCGTCCCCATGCAGATTTCACTGTACTGCCACTCTCCAGTAGCATGATCCTCCTTCAAAGACATCAAGCGTCTGCAAGACAAAAGAACAATTCCACAACCTGACCCAGATGGTTTATGAATATTAGCGTGGATACCTGAAAGGATATTTAATGTTTCCTACCCACACTAGCTGCAATAGGAACTGCAGCTTCTCTGAAAAGTGAGGGATTGTTAATATCAACCCAAATGTATTGTACACCCTGCAACCCCTTGTCTTTCAAGGGCAACACAAGCACATGAAAAAACAAGAGGGGAGGGTTGAAGGGCTATCAGACAATCTGTGGGGTGATTTTGGCTGCAGGTACAACTTAGTGTATGTCCTAAATGTTTACTTACCCACTCATAAAATCACCAAATATGTACAGGCCATTCAGGTTTGGAGACTCACAACCTCGATAGACATAGCCTCCTGTAACAGATTTCCCCATTTTGTGTGGGTATGCGTAAATCGGAAGCACGTCGTCTGTAGGGCAGAAAAGATCTGTGACTTGTTTTGCACACGCTGCAGAACAGGTCTTTATCTAGATTGTTCTGAGACTGGCAGAGCACAATCAGGTTCACCTGAGCATCTTTTATTTAAATGAAGTGCCGATGGAGTTGTATTTAGTTTGATTTTCACCTTTGAAGAGCCACATTTGACAGCCCTGCCCCTCACCAAGACACCTCAGCATTCTCCTGAGCCCTTCTCCTCCCACTGCAATCCATTTCTGTTAGTGCCACTTCTGTCACATTTCTACAGTGCCTGTCTGGTTTAGCTACAAATTCACAGGTTACTCCTAGAGTCACTGCACCCATGCAGGAAATGTTTGCCCAATGCAGCTTTGTTTAGGTGGTGAAAGGAAAAAAAGAAATGGGTAACTCCAGACTGCAGGCACTGATGAAAAGATATGTCAGATGTCAGCACAAATAGCTTCTGTTCCTCTGAGATGGAGAAGCAACTTGAAAGGGCCATCAAATATTTATGGGATGGCACAGGCATGAATGATGTAGTACTGGCATATTCATTGTGAAATGTAAGTTAAA
Organism: Orthonyx spaldingii; assembly: GCA_013397795.1. Lineage (NCBI taxonomy): Eukaryota > Metazoa > Chordata > Aves > Passeriformes > Orthonychidae > Orthonyx > Orthonyx spaldingii. The sequence goes on from VZTJ01004198.1 coordinate 1,785,620, forward strand.
CATAAGACAAATGTAAATCAGAGAGAGCTGTCCTGATTTTGAGGGTCTCCATTAGGTGTTTCCTCCCTTTGTTTTTTAAATTCCTGGCTCACAGGTACCTCATGGTACCCTCTCCTCCTCATCCTCACAGTCTTTCTCCCTGCCCATGTAGCAGATGCTGCGAGTAGCAAACCCAGCAGCTCTGCCAGCAAGGAATTTGCACCAAGGGAATTTCATCTAAAGCAGGTGTTTTCTACACTTCAGCTGTACTTATCATTCTAAAGGGGCTGTGACATTTCACTGCTCTAACAAAAGGGTCTCTAAAGTCATCAAAAACTGCTCTGAATCCCTGGAGACCTCAGTAAAGTGTCTGCCATGAATGCTCATGTGGGTACTGTCACACAGGAGAGCACTAAATGAGTCTCTGAACAACTGCTTCAGCAAAGGGAGGGCAAAAATCTGTTCCCTGCTCTTGACATTTTTATAAAAAAATACTTAATCACTCTCATTGTACTTAGAGCTAAGTTAATAAAAGAAAGGAATTTAAACTGAGTTAATAATAGGAAGAAAATTAAACAACAACACACAGCACATAGAAGAGAAAAGAATCAGAATCTCTAATCTCAATCTCTAGATTGCTAATGCAAATCAGTGCCAGCCCACTCCAGTGCCCCTCTGGATCCCTGGGAAGAGGTTCCAGCACAAGACATGGTCCACATCAGCCCTTGCAATTCAATATGTTCTGACTTCACATGTGCACTGGAATTTAGCCAGCCAGCAAATACCCTCAATCCAGTTTTCAACAGTTTAAAGAAATGAAAATAAAATGAGGTTTTCCTTTTTGGCATAGCTAAAAGAAACAATAATTCACCTTACATGGTAACTTGCAGGAGTTACCTGCAAAGCAGGCAGTGTGCATAAGGGTTGATCAGTCGATGTTTCTCTCTCTTTTTTTAAAATAAGGACACTACTCGTGAGTTATGGAGAAATATACAATTCCTCTAAATTTTTCTTGCTCCTGCAAATAGCTTATTTTATGTGCTAAAGACGAAATTGTCCCTCTAAATGACAGGATCACCAGGTAATTTCACTAACAACACCGATTGCCTAGAAAAACAATAGCTGGCATGTTTTTACTTTCCTCCTAACTCAGAAACGGTAACACTTGTACTTTCAGTATTTATGCCCAAGCCAGTTCCCTTCTAGACTGAGACAGTAGAGATTTACATCTCAAAAAGGTGTGTTTACCACCAAGCAGCCAGGCTTTGAAGGCAGGAATTAAAAATCAGAGCACATCTATTTACCCAATGAAGAATTGGTGCAAAGCTTTTTATCGTAACAGCTGAACCCTTCCCTCGCCCTCCAGCCGTAATTTTTCCCTTTCTCAACGATGTCGACTTCTTCATATTTATTCTGCCCCACATCTCCACAGAAGAGCCGCCCTTTCCCCTCCTTGGTGTGAGGGTCCCCCCTGTCGAAGGAGCAGCGCCACATGTTTCTCACTCCGTAGGCGTAGACCTCGGGGCGGGCCGTGGGGTCGCTGATGAAAGGGTTGTCGGGAGGGATTCGGTACAGGGGCCCGCGGTCGTTGTTGTTCACATCAATCCGCAGCACTTTGCCCAGCAGGGCTGATCTGTATAGGGAGAAGAAATGAAAAAGAGAAAGAAATAAGACTAGACCTTAGTAAAATATCAGAGATGAGGGGTTTGGAAAACCTAGGGTTTCATTCTAGGGTTTCAATCTAGGGTTTCATTCTTTCTGTTTTGGAAAAGACTACTCTTTGAATACCTCTGAGAAAACAACCATTTCAAGATAATTTCATTTCCCCCGAACAGTCTTCAGGTGGCTGGCATTGGTTTCACACACCCTGCTGCCCTGCAGACACATGCTGGGAGCTTGGAGCTGCCTTAGGGATGGACTCGCTCTTACTTGTTCTGGGCATTTCCAAAGGTGCCAAAAGGATCCCCAGCCATGCCTCCGTCTCCAGTAAAGATATAGAGATACTCATCATCTCCAAAGAGCAGCTCTCCTCCATTATGGTTGGAAGCAGGTTCTTCTATTTCAAGGATTATCCTAAGTGAAAGCAGGGAGAAAGCAATTACCTACTGCACAAGTACTAAGCAAAGGGCAGAACAACATCATGCCAATGTTGTTCTTGACAGACGGAAGCAGCTACAGATTGGTTTTGACACAAGTTCCTCCATATCCATGTTACTGATTTTTTCTTGAGCATAGCTGATTTTCTAACCTTAAATAGTTTCAACATATTTTCCAGATTACAGAAACACCAAATTGTGTAATATGGAAAGTCTGGGAAATCATATGATAAAATATACTTTTAATTACTTAAACTTTTCCTCAGATTCTTTCTTCCTCCTTGTTAAACTTCTTTTTTATTTTTCATTATATTTTATTAAAGAAAAGGCATCTGAGCTTATAACCAATTGGAAACTGTAAGAGAAAGGACTCCAGTCCATCTGTGCATCTGTACAGCTTTTGGCAAATCCTGACAGGCGCTTTCAAGGAGAACATAAAACTTTTCAAACGTTAAGGAATAGTTAAATTCTTAAAGAGAGAAGAATCCTTAAATGATAATGATACACTCAGGACCTTATGAGTTTAAAGAGCAGTTAAAAGCAGCCACACCAACAAACTGACATTTTGACAAAGGTTATTCAAAGTAGTACCAACAATATTTACCTTATTTTTAACCGCAAACTCTCTATTTATTTTATGCACCTGGAATCCCGTCCATAGCAAGAAAAGGTAAAATACATAAAGGACAACTTTATGGAATGGTAAAGACATAAATACGTGCAGTGGAGGTTCCCAGGTATAACAACTGAAGTTTATTTTACTCCAGCTTCTAAAAGAGTCCAGATTTCGTGCTGGCAGTGCATCTTAATAGCTACGAAAGCAAATTATAATATTTACTTACACCACCTCATTATTAGACAGGTTTTTTCCCCTTCTGAAATGCTGATGGTTATTGTGAGTCGTGGGAAGGAACCCAACTATGAAGTTATTGTCACCTCCTGTTAAATGTCAGCACCTCTGTGATAAGGTAACTGTGCAAGAGTGCACAGGCTCCATCTGGCAGAAGGAGTGAGGGAGGATCCTGTACGGACACAAAGGTGAATCTTCCTCAGCCTCCCAAAGAAGATGGAAAAAACCAAAATGCATTGAGCAAGTGTCTGAGGATAAACAGACACACGCCTTTGTGCCGAGACAACGCACACCACATGTCAGCCCGAGCTCCCTCTTGGGCAGCAGCTCAGGATGAAGTCAGTGGGACCTGTGCCTACACAAGCACGAGAGGACCACAATTTTGTTTTCTTAAGCTTTTGCCGTACTAACCATAAGCTAAGTAAGCAAAGAAATTGTTACAAACATAGAGCCTGAGGATTCTTAAACAAGACAGCTCATGGGCTGTCAATATCTGCAGGTTTCTGATTCGCTTTCCTGAGTGCCACGTTGTAATTTCTCTTACCTGTCATCTACAGTGCTGCCTGCACTGGATTGCTGTAATTGCTTTATAAACCAGTATCCCCTCTCTATCGTTAGGCTATGTGCATTTTTGTGTTAGAATCATCCACAGCTGAGTATTTGGGAAGCCTCTAATAAAATCCTAATAACGAAGCAAAAATCTTAGCATTAGAAATATTCAAGAGTCTCTTAAAACAGTGGTTCATAACATAGTTCTGCAGCAAGTTATAAATCTACAGACTAACTCCACAAACAAGTCTCTCAGCATCTGTGCATATTAGTGCAGAACAACTGCAAGACCAAACTCAAACAATGGACATTTCCAATAAAAATGCACTCAGTAGTAACATAATGATTTGCATTTTATTTCATTTGATAATAAATTTGTAATATTACAGGGTTGATTTCTTGTTAAGATAAAGAAATATTGGACCAAATCCATCTTTGGTCTGGTATCACTTAGTTTGTTTATACTAATTTTAGAAACCTTTGGCTTTGGAATGAATTTCACTCATGCTTTGCAGAAGTCTATTTTAAAGGGTAATCATAAAAGTACAAAACAAACAAACAAATCTCAAAGCTCCGCCCAACAAAAACTCCAAAATACTAATTATAAATAATGTTTAATCCATGTTTAGTTAAATCTTCTGACATGCCAGAACTGAGAATTGTACATGTTTTATCCCTGCACAATTGCAGTTCATCCATGGAGGACACATGCATTCTGTACCTCAATACAGTGGATGTGGACTTGGACTAACATGCTAGCACTCTGGAATGCAAAAACAATATTAGGATAAATAAGTCTCATTCATTAATAGTCTTTAAAAATGCACAAGTTGCCCTCTAAGATCTTAAATACATTTGCCAGAGAAACGTGTGTACAATACCTTTCAGAACCATGGTCCAAGGCATTCATGTCAGCAGGAGAAATTCTGAACTCACTGATTCGGATTCTCTCTTCATACCGAACTTCAACTGAATAGTAGACGTACACTTTACCATTAAATTTGAATTTAGGATGGAATACAATACACAGAAACCCCCTCTCATCTCCTTCCCAAGGCGAGGTAAGCACGGCTTCACTGATGTTCAGAAATGGCTTTTCCAGCCTGGATCCGTCGGGGAGGTAGGTCCACACCAGGCCGACCTGCTCTGCGATGAAGAAGCGGTGGGTGCCGTCGTTGGCGTGCACCATGGCCACGGGATTGCGCAGCCCGTTGGCCACCTCCACTAGGCACAGCTGGAGACAGCCCTCCACATCAGCCGTGACCAACCCCAGGTTCTGGTTCAGGTTCTGGTTGGCCAGCAGGTGTGGGAAGCAGTAGTCGGTGTCCTCCAGGGACAGGTAGCGGCAGAACTTTGCCATGTTGTTTTCCAGTGCAATTAACTCTGGGTCTGCAGAGAGGGAGCGGAAAATGAAGCGGCAGTTTCGCCACACTTGCATGCAATAGTCCTGGCATAGTCCTGGTATCGTCCGCACCGGGGTGGAGGGATCTTCAGCATCATACAAGTGAGCTGCATATGGAGAGCATTCCTAGAGGGAGGGAGAAAAAGCTTCAAGTCATTTCTTGGATGAGATTTGAAACAGCTGAGCAGTGATACTAATTAGAGATATTTCATCTTAATTACAAGATACGTTGTGGTTTATTCTGAAGATATATTAACAGAGGGAAAGATCTTAGAAAGGGGGTTTGTCTCAGCACTCGTGGAAATTATATTCAATATTCCTGGTGAAAGCTGACTTCCTCAAGCTGTTACTCATTTATTCCAACCACAGAACTTTTCAAAAAAACCTGCAATGATGCCTGTGTTGCTACATTGCCCTAGTAGACTGCACTGGGGAAAAAGAGACTTTTCTTTCTTGGAACCTCTGACTTTATCTATGAAATAATGAGAAGATTCATCACAGTACAGAATCAAAACCAAAGAGTTAGCTGAGAAGATTCAGGCCCTGCATCTCCACACTGAGGAGGGAATGGGAAAGGCCATCAGGGCCAAAGCCTGGGACATTCATACCTCATCATCTGATAATCCAGACATGCACTTCAAACATGGATGTGATTTACAGCTTGAGAGGAGTGGGATGAGAAAGTGGAGAACGGGAGAACACCATCCTTGCTTGTGTCCAGCTGCCTTTGCTGGTGAACCTCACCCTACAGTCTATATCCCCAGCGAGGAGTGGTGAAAGGTATCTCATGATCATGACAGGGTTCACCAAATTCTGCAAGGGATGCTGATAGTACAGGATTTCAGACAGTGAGCACAAAATGGCCATAATCTAGGCAAGGTTCACAGGCAGCAACTGCAGCTCAACCCTTGTTTGTGGAAGGTGTAGCCTTGGAAATCTACTTAAGGACCGGATCGAGTTCACACAGCTCATCGTATTCTCCACGATGAGAACTTCTACAGACACATTTTCCTTATGAAAAAGCTGCAATCCAGTAAAACTGTAAGTTGCAAACTGACCACAGTGACTCAGTTCTGCTTTGCAAGAGTTTTTCCTTGTAACAAACACAATATTTTCCAGTTATAATGCATCTTCCCAATAAGCACCTCGAAAGTGCTCTTCAAATAACACAAAATGAGTCTGTGGAGGCTCAGTTATTTTCAAAGTTATATTTCAATAAATAACTGAAGCAAGAAAGGTCAGGAGAGAAACTACTACTTAAATAAATTCGGTATTTTTTAATTACTAGCTGGCATTTCTTTTTTTTTACTAAGCAAAATCATCTTAATTTAAAAAAAAAATAGAGAGCTGTTTCTAAATCTATAGGGAGCTATTTCTTCATGTAGATTACAACACAAGTAAGGAGCTGAAAAGATATAACATCTGAGATACCGAACTGTTTAAATTAGCTGATAAGCACACACAATATTTAATTTAATTTTATTTTCCATTACATACCATAATAAACTGAGAGGCCATATAACAGATCATTAGTGCACAATAAGCTTTCCTCCTGGAATGTCAAGCCATTCATTGCAAAATGAAGGTTATTATGGCTTCAAATGAGCAGCAATTAATGTGGTAAAAAGAAGATTGCTTGTGACACAAAACACTGAAATTACACAGGCAGATTGGGTAACACATTCGGCTTGGTTACACGAGGTGTGCCAGGGACCGAAAGAGACAGAGCATTTGTCAATTCACTTGTAATGACTGAAAAATTGGCCTTAGAAAACAAATTGAAATGAGACAGAAAGTGAATTTGATGGGAGGGCTGGGTGGGAGCTCAATCTGTTGTTGCCTGTGGAGGTTTCCCATTTAGAGAAAGGAGGTCCCTCACTTGAGTGTGTACCTTGGGTGTTGCTCGTTCTCTGAAAGCCTCTTTCAAAGCAAGCAGTGATCTTATGCATTATAAAGCAATGCCCTGGCATCAACATTAGAATGAAACATCAGAATAAAAATTAGCCCAGAGATATGGTTTCCCTATCTCTTTGCCACTGCAGGCTGTTCACCCCAGCCTCAGGTGTGTCTGAATAGCAGTTGTGGGCAACTGCTTCCCTCCTTACCACGTTCATGGTGGCATACAGCTAATTACAGCAGCATTACACTGGCAGTGGTATTCGAGATCTATCACTACTCTGAAAGTGACAAGCAAGTCCTAGGATATTTTCAAGTGAAGTATTTCCCAAATTTTATTCCGTAAGAGTTGGACCCACATGCCATATGCTGAATTTCTCTGCTTCTGAAGCAAATTTTGTAGTCCTTTAGCCTTCACATCATCCTATCATGTTCACTTAACTCAAAATACCAAGAAGCTCTACCTTTAATCAGAGCCCAGGATCAATATTAGTTCTAAATTCTCATTTCCAAATGATGCTGTCCGTTCATTAATTTTAAACTATGTTGTGGTCCAAACACCGAGGAAACTAATGGGCAGATGATCAGTTACTTCAGTCGGGCTGGAACAAGTTTGTACTATGAAAATAGCTCATCAGAAAACAAAACAAGTCACATTAAGACAGGCTAGTCAAATGCATCCTATCTGTTCCAGGAATTCAGTGGCAGCTACTTATCTGAGGAATTACAACAGTCTGAATCTGATGGAACACCCACATCAAACAATGTCTTATTTACTGCTGCTATCAGCCTGGAGGAAGCAACAGGACTCCTCAGAAAAGCATTTAACTTCCACATTATCCCTGACATTCCTCGTTCACCTCCATCTGGAAACACAAGCCTTTAAGCAAGCTGTTTCCCAAGAAGCAAAGAAAGGCATCTGCTCTTGCAGTTTGGTGGAGAAGAGAAGGCTCCAAAGTAACCTTATGGCACATTCCAGTGTCTAAAGGAGCTACAAGCAAACTGCAGAGCGACTTTTTACAAGGCAGTGTAGTGACAGGACAAGAGGTAATGGCTTTAAACTGAAGGAAGGTCGATACAGATTAGATATAAGAAAGAAGTTGTTTACAATGAGGGTGGTGAAATACTGTAGCAGGTTGCCAAGAGAGGTGATAGATGCCCCATCCCTAGAAACTTTCAAGGACAGGTTGAACAGGGTTCTGAGCAACCTGATCTGGTTTAAGCTGTCCCTGCTCATTGTCCTTTCCAACTCAAACTATTCTTTCATTCTATGAATTCAAGAAAAGGCAGGAATCCACAAGTACAAGCTGAGACACTTGTCAAAATAATTTGATCACATTTGAGAGAAATAATGAGTTGTGGGCAGAAGGAGACAGAAGCGTGCTGAATAAGTCACAGAAACACACTTATTAATTCAGGTCCCAGATGTAAATTGTATATACAGTGAATGAGTAGAAGCAGAATGTTCTGGAGTGTTTGCAATGACTGAACTTCCATCATGTGCTTGTGTAGCCAGAGGCAGTGGTTTGTAGCCACATCTGGGCTGATGATGCACTGAGCTCATCAGAACATTTCAGTGAATCATTGCTCCCACATTGAAATATTTCTCTGTTTCTGAATACATTTTCAATGGCTGGCTTTCTGACAAACACAGGACACTTAGTTATCACTTCCAGAAGCAGGAATGCTTAGCACATACTGCTAACTGGTTTCCTATCTGCAAATGGACTCTTAGACATTAGTTGTTTCAGAAATATATTCAGATGTTTTTTGCTTCCAGTACAATGTGAGATGAAATAGAAGTCAGTTCTCTAGAACCTAGTGTGGAAAAGTGTTGTCTTCACACGTTAAGGAACCCAAGGGGTACCGGCAAAATGCTAAGAGCAGGATTTCTGAAAAGTCATTTTGATCCCATCTGAGCACCGCAGACAGGATTCCACTGTATGAATTAATTCAAGGTTTACACTTGCACAGTGTCGAGCTGCCACTGCTCTGTCTCAGGGGCATTTTCATACACGTGAGGCCTCCACTGATGATAGGGTCAGACACTTTGTTCTGTGCAGACTGTGATCATCCCGTTATCATATCTGGCCCCAGAACATCCACCCTGAGTGGAAATTCCCCCCTGTGCAGGATGGCCACCATAGAGGTTCCTGGGCCACATCTGCAGGCATTACTCTGCACCCATCACCAGGACTGTTAGCACCTGGCACATGCTAAAAGCATCTCAAGGTGCTGTAATCCAATTAAAAAAAACCCAAAAAACCACCTGACCCTATCAATTGGTCATAACAAGGAGCATGATTTGTACAGGCAGCTGCACGGTGGGTTTCTTCACCAGGTCTGGTGTCCTAACCCCGGGAGGGTGAGAAGAGTCTGCAAACTGTGACTGCCCACATACCTGTCTCAGAGACTGCTGCTAAAAGAGCAACAATCCCATTCCTCTTTTAGACAACTGCCAAAGGCCAAAAACTCCACTGAGATACTTGATGATGGTCAGTCACTCCTGCCAGTGCCTGGGAGCACATGCCTAGGCTGCTGTGCACTCCCTGATGCCCCCATACGTGGTCTGATGTACCCTTGGCTGTGCCCAGGCACTAATGCCACGGCTGATGCACCTGTGGATGGGGTCTCCAGTCTGGGCTTGGGAATTAACAGCGTGGCTTACACTCTGGATGGTGCAGAGTCCCTGTGCCTGGCTCAGTACACAGGATCAATGCACCCGTGGGGTCACTGCACCCATGTCTGCGCCAAAGTATCCATACCTGGGCTTGATGCAGCCTTGCACCAGTAGATGCACACACACCTGGGCCAAAGCACTGTGATGGGGCAGAAGCATCCTTGCCTACGCCCGAGCTCCGTGCAGGGGCTGGATACCCCTGTGCGGCATGGGAAGAACCCCGCGTGGCCGAGCCCCGCGCGGCGGGATCCCCCCGGTGCCGCTGGAGCCCCGGGAGCCCCGGAGGTCTCACCTGGCACAGCAGGTCCTGCAGGTGCCCGGCGCAGGCGGCGTAGGCGCGCTCGTCGAGGCTGGCGCTGAGGCGGTAGAAGCGCTGGAGCAGAGCGCGGTCGCGGCTCGGGTCGCAGCAGCCGAACTCGGCGTAGCGGCGGCAGAAGGCGAGGCCCCGCGGCGGCCGGAACGGCGGCTTGAAGTCCAGGCACTGCGGGTGCGGCCGCGCCGGCCGCGGGGCCAGCGCCGCCGCCAGCAGCAGCGCCAGGGCCGCCCGCGGGCCCCGCA
>VZTJ01004198.1:1795659-1820567 GCA_013397795.1 Orthonyx spaldingii
TGGGCAGTGCTCGGGGCTCCGGCGGCCAGCTGGGCTCGGGCCGCGGCCCCGGCAGCGCGGGGAGCGGCCGCCCCGAGGGTGTCGGCGCCCGGACGGGCGGCACGGCGCTCTCGGGGTCGCGGCGCCGCTCGCCGCACGCCTGTGCTTCGGTGGTGGCTTTGGACGGGCGGTTCTATTTTGATTCCGCCCAGAGCGCAGCCGGGCAGGTACTTGGCTGGACAGCCGGCACCGGGTGTGACACAGCACCGGAGTGGAGCATGCAGCTCCAGAATGGATCGTACTGGGAATTGATTCCTTAGACCGACCCCTCGAGTGATGTCTGCTGGGCTCGGTTCTGTCGCTGAGGCTTTTGTATGACTCAAACAAGAGAGAATGTAGCTCTCGGAGTTTATACGGCTGCTGGACATATTTAATAACAACAAAACCTAACTTCAGTGCAGCTAGTGCTTCTGCATCCTTTGCCAATCTCATCCTGGGCTGAGACTGGATTTAGCTTCGAGGCTAGAAAGAAGAGGTCTGGTGTAGTCTTTGCACCGTGTGGCCCTAGGCAGCCCAGGTGACATACTCTGCTCTGTGAAAATACTCCTCCTACTCAGCATGGTGCTCCCTTGCCCAGATAAAATAAAACTACTGATGACACTCTCCTTACCTTCAAGTTCCTCATGGCACACGCCAGGAAAATAGTTACTCCACATACATCATACAGCCATATCATATGTGATGTTATCAGCTGGTAAGATCTAGTCCCACGTAGATGGCACTTTTTTGCTGTTAAACACAGCTAGCCAAAGTTTCTTGTATATTTTAATTAACACACTGACTGTTCCTCAAAGACAAAGAAAGTTCATGCTGATATACTATTTCTGACTCCTGCTTTGAGACCAAAGAACTACTGTACAGTGCATATGGACTAAAAAATCTCTCAGTGGCTTGGAACATCCTGTCAGGAGACCATATGTGTTACACATTTAATAAGAGTTTATTTTCTCTCCATATGCTTATGTAACTGCTGTTAAGGTCACTCAAAACTCTGCAAATGTGCAGGCAATCAGAATACCTGGTGATCTTGCTTGAGAATTCTCTGCCCTTTTATTTTTGTTCACTTAAAACCATTTTTTTCATGGATAACCTTCACTAGCGTTTTGAAAAGCACATGATCAAGTTGCTGCCCTTGAAAAGTTTGCATGCTATATAAAAAATGAGCATGCAGTCATGCAACTCCATATTGCATAAAAAACCTGGTATAAAGATATCTCTCTCTTCATCCCAGCTAATCTTTTATTCCTGTGCCTAACACTAGCTGTTGTTTCAGTGTTTGTAATGATTATTAGACACTGCTAATTAACACTGAAACAATGCTTAATATATAAAGAATGGATTGCAATAGCCAAACATATTCTGGATAATGAGATTTATCCTATAGTCTCTTGATTAACTGTTGCAGTTCTTGATTAGTTTGGCATCCATGAAATGTTTCAGAAATGAAAGGAAAATTAAATGCTGTGCATATTTAGCAGTGAGCTGTAGAGCAAGAACTATAGATTTGATCTGTTCATCACTGCAAAACAGCATAAAATACCTTTGGGAAATCCTCTGCATGCATTTACAATACACCTCCCCCTGCCAGAGCTACCAGCGTTTTGTTCTTTCAGGCAGGGCAATTTTTTGGTTACCCCTCAGGCTGCGGACTGCACAGCAATTCATGGGCAAGGCACTGCTGAAGCAGAGACTGGAGCTGCCTTGGCTCATTAACAAGATCATTCTGTTAAAGATGGCTTATTTTACAGTTTGTAGTGAGCTGAGTTTTGAGGCCTCCCAGGCCACAGGTAGGAGCTCATGGGCTGCGTTTGAGGGATCTGTGGTGTGGTGGATAGAGCACACAGCCCTGGTTTTTCTTCCCCGCTCTGCCTGGAGACTTACTATTCCCAAGACACTGTGTTTCTGCCTGGATTCTCCCATTCATAAAATGAGGGCAGTCAATGCTCATCCACCCCATGGCAATCTCTCAAGGTGTAGTTTATTGATATTTTGAATCACCTTTTTTTTCTTTTTTTATGAGTTCTCTGCTGAGCCATCTCTAGAGATTAAACTCGGAAGGGGAACTGTTACCCTTGACCTGACATACTAAATTTGAAGTTGCCCTTGTTCCCACCCGAGGGCAATAACATGCATCTGTGGAGCAATTACAGAATGGGGATGAAGTTTGATTTGAGCAGTATTCTCCAAGATCATATGGTAGTTTGAGAATTTGGCACTCAGAAGATTTTGTATTAAAATGACTCATTTTTAATTTGGATAATTGGAGCACTCATTCTTGTGCCTAATAACCTGAATCAATCAATTGAATATTTTGTGCTGTTTATCAGCCTTTGGAAACAAGTCCTTTTTTTTTAGTTTATTTTTTGGTGGCTTTTTAATTGATATTTTTTGTTAAGATTTTGGATTGCTCCTATTCCCACTGAAGTCCATAGAAGTTCTTAACTTTAATTAATTCTCAAAATCAGCATTTTTATTGATGAATGAAATTGAAGAAGCCAGGTGTGAAAATGCAGTATTTGCTTGCAAACAGCACAATGTTCAGGTACAAAAAAGGTACATTTTAAAAATGTTGGTTTTTTGGGGTATGAAACCTGAAATCTTTAGTGACCATTGAAGCAACTGATAGTTGTAGATACCCTGCAGCTCAAAAAGACTTCCTTATGTGCCTCAAACTGAGCTCCTTGAATGTGCAACAGCCAGATTTTTTCCCTCTTTCTGCATACATTAGAATTTTTTAGTGTTCATGGGACAGAGCGAATGTGGGTGCATTACTTAAATATGTAAACAAATTGCATTTGCTCAAATGAACAACATTAGACCCCGTGTCTGAAAATTCATCCTTAAGGGGAGCTTAATGGTCTGAGTTTTAATAGCCAAAGGACACACTGCTCATACCTAAGTCAGCTGTGAACACCATGCCAAAAAACTTAACAGTCAGGAATTAAATACAGGGTTATAGTTCTTATGAAAGGAAATTAGGCTTTGGTTTCTTAACACTCATCTGATCACAAAACCCTGCTGCTCTTCATTTGTCTTCTTGGTGTTTTATTTTCCTTACTGGTGGAGATACCGAGGACAGATTATTTTTATGAGAATAAAATAAAAGAAAATATGTGGGTGCCTGTACACACAAACTCACAAATGCGAGCAAGGTAATGCCTGAACAGAACAGAACCCATGCCAGGCAGTCTGTGATCCACTGGCATGGAGACTGCTCATTCACACAGCTCCTACTATTCTACACAAACAATTGAAAAAATATATTAAGCCTTTGGAAAGATGAAAGAATAGTTTTATAACACAGTCAAAAGCAAACAGGCATCTTCTATTCAAGGTGATTTTCCAGGGAACACAAGCAACTGAAGTCACACTGGCTGTGACAGGCCTACCAATACATCTTGATATTGAGGAAGTGTTTAGTGCAAGAAACCTGGGCAGCCAACCCAGTGCAGGCAGCATCACATGTTCTATCGGGAATGCTGTCAGAGGATTCGATAAGCGGAAATCCCGCTGTGTCCTGACATGCTGGGATGACTCAGATGTGGAATGAAACAAACTGCTGCAGCATCAAAGACCTAATTTCTCCTTCTAATGGAACCACGCGAGTCCATCACATCCTTTAATCCTGCTGTGATGAAGCACCTTCAGCAGTAGCCTCTGGTGCATATTTCTGGGCTCTGTGTCATGTGCCATGGCAGATTTTTGTACAAAACACTGGGGCAACCCTGCAGAGGACGTAAATCAGCAGAGCTCAACCATAGTGTGTAATATCCAGGATTCCCACCAGGATTCCCATCAGGTGACACATTGCTAAATGCTTTTCCTGTCCTTCTTATGCTCATTTTGTACACAGGCATGATGCAAATATCACAGTTTTACAGCACTCAGATAATTGGTTTTTTTGCTTCTCAACTTGCTACCATAGAAATTCTAATGTCAGAGCCCTCAAGAGACCATATGGGCAGTAAACATTCCTTATGAGTTGCATGTGCAGAAAGAACATATTTTCTCATCAGTTCACACAAAAGCAGATCATGCAGAAAGGATTTTTAAAAATTACTACTATTTTCCTTGTAGTAATAGCAATGGAACAATACATAACAACCCTTGAATGGGTTCTGTTTATTTTACAGTGTATGGATCTTTTCCCCTTTTTGATCACAAGAGAAATAAAGACATTAAAATGTATGTTTCTTTTCAGAAAGCGTTGTATTGATTTTATGTAACATCTGAATACTTCGTATTGTAACTTAACATATAACCATATAATTTGTCGGTAAAAAGAAATAGACCAAAAGGCTTGCTCAGTGAATTGTACAAATGAGCCTTTCCTCATCAGTGATCCAAGGCATAATAAAATACCCCACTTTTTCATTTCCCTCTGTGAGGTGAAAAAGCTCACTTACAGAAGCAAGTATATTCCACTGAAAGAAAAGGTGATTAATCATAGCTTGAGCTCATACTGAAAAGGAAAAATCCCATTTGGATCCAGGCCTTTGTCCCAGGATCATTCAGTTCCATCTCTAGTTTGGAGAGAATAAGGTTTTTTTGATTAAGAACCACAAAAATGTTACTTTGTTGGAAGAAAGCTAGAAGCAGCCAATGCTGCTATTACACCACCTCTGTTGAAGGACAAAAAGCTAATAAACAGGTTGTTCAGATATTTTCTAATAGTTGAAAATACAAGTCATAGCCAATAAAAGCCAGCTGTAACTTGAAAAATACTTCCCCAAAGTAATCAGGTCATGCAGTAAAGAATGGATGTGGGTCTAAAACCAGAGATATTACAAATTTAGTATTTCTGAAATCTCTCTGAGAAATAAGGTGTATAACATTGACAGCTCAACCAAACCCTCAGACATGTATTTAATAAGAAATATACCTAGAGGCCAAACAAACTTTCAGGAAGGACAAAATAGGAAAGAAAAAAAATGAAGTTGAAAAAGTCCATGTGGATAATATAGTGGGCTCTTTTCTGGAAGAACAGAGATCGTGGCTGAGCAGACCATGCATAGTGTAGGGTAGCTGGAGAATCCTGAACCAATCTGGCAGCTCTTGGGTAGTTACATCGCTTGCACATCTGCCCCAGTAACAGCAAGCAGCTGGAAACCACACTGCCATTGGTTTCCAGTCAAATCCAGTGTCTTCATGAAATACGCAAGGAATGACTTTCTCTGATAAGGGAATATGCAAATTTTCAGTTTGCTTAGAGTAGTGTTGCATTCAAGGGCCAAGGCAACCATGCTCCTCCATCACTGATTTGGTGCCTTTTCTTTCACTTTCTCTGGGCAAGGTTGAGGAGAAACACATGTGGTCATTCCCCTCCCCAAAGCTGAGGAGGTTTTGACCCCAAAACTGCTGTGGGGTATCTGCCACTGTGGGGTATCTTCAAGCACCTCTCTTGGTAACAGCAAATGCTACAGTGGTCTGGGTACAGTGCAACTAAAACCTGCTCTAGGTGCAGTACATGGGAACTGGAGGGAAATTCTGAGCAGGTTCTGATTGCTTCCCTTTCTGTTGCTGTTCTGCCCCGCAGAAAAGGCCGCAATGCAGCAACTGTACTGCAGACTACTAAATTCTCTCACAGTCTCATTCTGGTGGAAGTTAATGATGGCCTTTTACAAGTCCAAGTGGGTTAGGTGCCTCCCTGCCACTGGTGTTCACACAGGCTCAGTGTCTGATGTGCTTCAACGTCTTTGGCATTTCCACTGTCTGTGTGTGCCTCTAGACTTTTGCAAATCCAGCTCTAAACTCTTATTGACCTAAATCACGGAATTAAATCCTAAGTTTAGAAAGAATGGCATTTTCAGACACTTAGAGTTATTTTGCCATAAGCAAAATGTCTCATAGTCTGTATATCAGTTATGATTTATGAGTCAACCTGACATAGTTCAAAATGCTCAAAAGCAGATGTGGCACTTAAAAAACATTGCAGAAATGTAGCTGTGAAAGCCAAAAAGGCACAACCGTATCAACAGGCACAAACTCTAGGTGTTGTGCAGAATTTTTATTTTTGCAGAGTTTTCTAAGATCTGCTAGAAATAACTGCAGATTGAGAGCTATATTTATTTCATGTTTAATTCATGAGCAATAGTATCCTGGCCTCAGCACTGGCTGCAGTATTTTCAGTGGAGACCTGATGGGTGTCAGGAGTTGTCAGCTTTGGCTGTTGCAGGCGGGAAGGAGCAAAGCTCAGGAGCAAAGGGGTTTTCCCTGGCAGTGACCTGCCACAAGCCCTGAACAGGTCATATCTGGGAAATGGTGGTCTGATCACCTCCCACAGCCTCAACAGTCAAGCAAGGGGGAGGTCAGGTAAGGAGGTCTTGAACTAACTACAGCTAATATATGTCAAAATTAACAGCCTGATTTTCACATAGAGATAACTGGGAGGTCACTGGAGATCACACAGCATTGCTATTTCTGGATGCCCTTGGGGCATGCTGCAGTAACCCAAGCTAGACTGAGCAGAGCCCTGTTCACTGTATCAACATCTGGGTCAGGAGCAGAAGGAAATCCCCTCTGAGACAGCATCAGCAGTGAAAAAAGCATCCCTGCTCCTGGTGCTTTGGCTATTCATCAGCTAAGGAGGATCTGGAGCTATTTCTGAATACTGACCCTGTTTTATGCAACCCAGGCAGTGCTCCATGAAATAACCACCATTCATCCCTTGACTGAGAGCAGCTTCTCAGGGCCTCTCAGCTCTTTACTGCTCCTAAATGCTGTGGATTAAGGAGCAGAGAACGTGGCCTTTCAGGATCACTCCAAACCCAGGGAAGGCATTGTGATGCTCCAGGATGGATTGCCTCTGGACTCCACTGGAGGAGACAGCTGAGTTGTTGGGATAATGCAAACCTTGTAGTTACTCTGAGCTTTCATGCATGAAGTTCTGCCAGGGTACAACCTCTTCTGTCAGCAGATTCTCAGTTCAATTGTGGTGTCCAGTGCACAGCCTCCTACCATAAGGGTATTTTCTGTATCTGACATGGCAGAGCTAAGGGGGTGGATCTGAGTCAAGTATTGGTGCTTTTTTTTCTATTCTTTATGCAATATGGGTATGGTGGTTTGGTCTCTAGTGGATCTAAATCCAGGTTTTCACCTCGGAGTCTTTGTTTCAAATCTAGTTCTGTAACACCTAAGAGCTGTTACCATACAAATGACTGCCATGTGAGCTGTATCCAATGGCGTCTTTATTAGCCTCTGTTAGCTTGCTGCAGGTGGGAAAATGGCTTTTTCACAGCACTGTCCTCACAGGGGAATGCCCACAGTTATGCTTCTTCCCCCTCATGTCTCTTCATCCAAGCATTCAGCATTGCTAGCTTTCTTATGTGTAATCTCCAAGAGAAAATTTCCTCAATATCTCAGCTAAAGATCCTCTCTACGAGGCCAAGCATTGCCTGCCTGCACTGATGCTTCATGTGGCACGGCTCCATCTCCTGGTAACCAGGGGGAAATAAAGCCATCTGGTGTTTGGGAGTCCCAGGATCATTCTTGGCTTTTGCTGTTACATGGAGTGTGTGTGTCCCCTGGCTGTTGCCAGTGACATCCTGGAGGTGTAAATGGAAGCTCACCACAGAGTCTGGATGCCTCCAGTGCGAGACCCTCCATGCTCAGGCCAGCCTGACGTGGCCAAATCTCTTTGTGTTGCAACTGCTGTAGATGATTTAGGAGTATTTAGCCCATAACTGATCTCACCTTTGATGCTTTAAGGAGGGTTGAGGCAACCCAGCAGTAAGCAAGGTAGCCTGGATGTTGAAAACTTGAATTCAATTCCCTTATAATGAGGCTACCATGAATTAAAGGTGTTCATGATACACGAGGCAGGAGGTTAGAGCATGTAGTCTAATTTCAGTGCTTAGTCTCTTCCTGCCCCTGTTTCCATCAATAAAAAGGGGAGACAATTCTTTTCTACTTCACAGTACTCTAATATTGTACCAGTGCGAGCCATAAAAACACACACAAATTCTTTTTTCTAATAAATAAAGATTTTATTCATTTTGAACAAGAAGATCTTATAAGACTTTAAAATACATATAATACAAACAAATATTGATAATCATAAAAACAGAGAAACTACAGAGAAGTGGTAACTCGTGCAGCAGTTCACTACAATGATGTGAAAGGTTCCTAGAAATGGAAAAATTCCTCCTTCACAGAGATGGCTCTTGCCCTTTAAAAAACAGCCAGATGAGACTCTTTCTACCCACAGGGCTCTCCTGCAGTGACAGCTACATTAACCTTTGCTGACAAGAACTTCTCTTTGCTTGTAAAATCAGCTTAGTGAGTGCAAAATTCTTCCAGACTTTAAAATGGTTACTCTCAAATGGAGATACGCTCCATGCAAAACAAAACATCCTCGTGCCTTAAAATTACTCCTATGTTTTCGTTGCTTTGAGATCACTGGGTGGGCTGATACAGGATGATGTCTGGGCATCTGTCTGCTTTGGCTAATATTGCAGAAGAGACGTGAATGTAGGAAAGGACACTGAGGTTTTTGCTGCGTTTCTCTCCCTGGGCATTTTTCCGTGCTTATCACCACATTGTCTGGGCAATGAGCAACAAAGCAGAGCAGCAGTAATATATGCTTGGGCTATTTGTCTGTTGCTATTAGAGAAATGCTCCAAAATTGCAGGAGAAGCCAGCGCGCTCCCTCCCGCACACGGGCACACACACACGGAACGCATGCTCCGTCCCCCACATCCCATTTCCCCCTATTAATTTCACATCCTTCTGGATTATACATCTGAGCTGTCCTTTACATGCAAGAAACTCCTCCTGTGTGAAGGGAATTCTTCTGGGCTTGGGCAAAAGGAGGGTCTGCCAGTCTCCTCCCACCCTGTTGCAGCACCAAGCCTTTGAAACTGGGTCACGCGAGCTCTGCCACCTCACCAGGGTTAAGCTCTCATATCAACTGGGGCCACTTCAAAGACTTCATAGCCCCATGGATTGAATTTAAATCATCCAACATGTACAATTTTGATGCACTCAGCAGTTCTGTGATATTCTTATGACATTTGTAATTGCTGACCAGAAATCTCCAGGACTAGGACTTTGGCATAAAACACATTCAGGCTCCCAATCTAGTGCCACCTTGTCACAAATCTGTTGTGTCCTGGACATCAGCAAGGTACAGGAATCCAGTACATCACTGAAAAGATTAAAAAAGCTTGGAATGGAATGGAATGGAATGGAATAGAATAGAATAGAATAGAATAGAATAGAATAGAATAGAATAGAATAGAATAGAATAGAATAGAATAGAATAGAATAGAATAGAATAGAATAGAATAGAAATTAAATCTATTAGAATAGAAATAGAAATAAAATATAAATAGACAAGAATGGATTAAAAATTTATAAAAATGCTTGAAATTACAATTTTTATATCTGAGTGATTTTGCAGTGTAAACACAATATATTCTTACACTGTCTTTCCTGTAAGTGCCAACTTAAAGGAACACTGCCAACCCATGACATTTATTGCAAAATTCCTACTGAGCTCTAAGATGAAAACCTGGTCTCAAGCCTGTCTTTTCCTTGTATTTGGTGGGACTGGAATTGCCCAGGCCAAATAATTGACTGTTAAAAGCTTAAAGCAAAATATTACATTAAGTGTCAGAAGGAGCAGCCTTCTGCTGCAAAAGTAGTGGGAAATTATTTCGCTGCAAACCCAGATGCATATCAATTGAAGTTACTTTTCTAATAGCTCCCAAATTAAGTCATTCTTATTACTTGCATTATTCTAGGATGTTGGACTCGAGATATCTTTGTAAAGATGCAAAGTTAACTGGCAAATCAGACCAAGAATGCTGAATTTCTAAGAAGCTCATTGCATGTACTTGGTATTATCAAGTAAAATTTTGGAACTGACCTCGTCTGCTACGTGAAAAGATTTAATTGTGTCATATGGTTCATTAAGGAAGAGGTCCATGAATTCTTGCTGAAACTAAACTGAGTGCCTTTGTGAAGTATGTTTATGAAAATCTATTTCCTGACGTTTAGAGGGAAAATTATTTTCTCTCTCCTGTATACCCAATTGAAGGACTGCCAACATCTTGTTTAACACAGGTATAATTCCATTATTTTGACACTGAAGAAGAAACAAAATTCCAAAATAAATACAGCTGTGAGACATCAGACCTGTGTTCTGCAGATCACGGAGGCACAATCTTCAGCCATGTAAGTCAATGGCAGCACAACCCCCAACTTCACTTTCTTCAGGATTTCAGCCAGGATGCCTTGTCATCCAAGCTTGCATGTGAGAAGTTTTAAAATAATCCACTAAAAAAGGAAAAGATCATGGATAATGCAGCCAGGGTGCATCACTCAAATGGAGTTTAAGACAGCTCATAAGTCAGAGCTCCAAAGCACAGCATACCTTTGTTTGGATTGTGAGCTCCTCGGGACAGAAAGCAATTTTTTTGCTTCCTTTTTGGGGCACTGAGATGCTTCTTTCATTGATGGACTACTTCCAGTTGGGAATCTAAGTTATTCCAGTGAATGGAATTAGTCAGACGTTAAACTCGCGCAAGTTTTTTTCCCCACTATCTCTGCCCATTTAGCCATTTAGCATTATGGCTGGTGGTGGTCAGCTACAGGCTCTAAGACTTCTTCCTAAGCAGTGTATCCCTTTGCTAAGGAAAAGACATAATTTAAAAAAGGCAGACACCACCATGTGACTCCTGGGTACCTGTCCACTCCTCTCAGTTTTAAGTGTTCTGCTGCCACAGGGTCCCAAACCTCCTGGCTGCTCTGTGCCCATCATTTTCAGACTTCCAGACCTTCTTTATTTGCACCTAAATTGCTACAAATAAAAAAGCAGCAGTCCAATTTCTCAGCTTTAACAGATGCATCTGACTTCTGCTTTTGTGTCACAGTTTCAGCTATGAATAAAACTAATCAAGGCATGTGGATAAACCATGGGGTCAGAACAGTTCAGAAAAAGGTCACTAATAATCTAAAACTGTGGTCAGAATGTCTGGATTTTAAAGTCTGAAAGAGCCACGGGAGGGGAAGGCTACTTTTTTCAGCTCTTAAATTCACATGTAGAAAGGTTTCCAGTTTAATTTCTTCAACTCTTTTGACTTAAACTATCCACAGCTTCTGGAAACAGACTAACAAATCCTGAAGTGGGTATTTGGGAAGCCGTGTGATTATTATTCCAGTCTGATCCAAGATCTAAAAGAATTTCTAATTTATCATATCAAGGTTTCCTGATGAGTAGCCATGAGGGAGATTTCAAAGGTCAGGAGAAATGAAATGCAGATTTAAATTCAAATTAATCAGAGACAGACTCCAGTCTGGCTTACACTTACATGGGTATACATTCACCATGGACTATATATCACTCCAAAACATGGAAACATAATCCAGAATTGAATTTCAGAGCACCAAACAAAACGTAAGTCATAGGAAAAAAGCTGTGGCTGAAGGTGAAAATCACACAGCAGAGACTGGGGAGCAACAGAGCAGGGAAATGGGTGGACATGACCCCTGAGATATCTCATATCACACACTGGGGCAGGGAGAAAGCTGCTCTGATGTATACTATTGTTAGCCTCAAGATGGTTTTCTGTGGTCTGATCCCTGACTCACTGCTTTTCTGGGATTTGTCATTTTCTTGGAGTGGGAAGAGATCCTTAAGGACCGTTGCCACACCTTTAGGAATGGCTGTGCTGTGGCACAGAGACCAGAATGCTGACCAGGTCTGAGGCTTAGAGATTTTATATGACAGCTGTAGAAAGTCTGAAAGTTTTGGTCAAAAGTTTGTCAGGCATATAGAAGCTCTGGTAGATGTGTTTGCTTTATTTAATCCATATATTTGCCCATTAAATAATTCAGAAGATGTTATATTAAACAGACTTCAGAGAAAAGTGATGGAAGTGCATTTGCTGAAGCAAGAGCTTGTATAATGAGACATTCCATAAAAGAAGCTGGACTTTTAAAGTCAGAATGGATTAAGGGCATGAATTCATGTGTCCCATGAGAACTTATTATAAACTCGAAGGACATTCAGAGACCTTCAGCAAGAAGCAGCTCTCACACTTGAGTTTAATTTTAGTACCTCTGCAGTTGTAAATAAATTGTTTTAATAATTGTTTCGGTGTAAGTAAGAATTTTATCACCCAATCACCCAATTAGGAGTATGGGGGTTTTGTAAAGAATGAGAAATGTATTAGGGATTTTTTGTGCACTTCTGAACACAAAAAACATTGTATCTAAAAAAATCAGACCTTTCTTTTAAGGCTACAAGAAAAGAGAGAAATTATACCAAATAAACCACTTTGAAAAAAGCCAAATAAGTTTTTCCCTATCTATGCCATTGTTATAACACAATCATCCTGGATACTGAAAACAACCTCATCATATTCATGGCTGATTTAATATTCTCATACAGAGATAATCATATTGTGATCACTCTAACTACTGCATTGCCAAGGCTGCAGGAAAATGATAACCTGCCTGAAAGTAACACCTTCAGAAGAAGTGTAAAAGAAAGAAACTCAAACTGGAAACCTTCCCATTAGTCCCCAGTTGCAGGTGAGGGTTCTTTTCCCCAAAGCTGGCTGCTGACACAGCCAGAGCAGTGAGGATGAGGGAGATGGAATCTCCTGCTGCCAGCACCTCGGGCTGGTCTGTCCTTTAACATTTCTCTTTCAGAGCCTATTTTGCAAAACAAGCCTCAGTGAGCCTCTCCCCCTGATGCTTCAGGTAACACAGATGCTCTTCTCATCCTGCTCTATTTCCCTTTCCCCCCTCATTTTCACTGAGACTTCAGCTTTCTTTTGGCCAACTCAGTTACAGGGAAACCACCCTTCCTAGTGGTGATTAAGCATAGTCAGTGACTTAAAAACAAAAGAACAAGAGTCCTGCATTTAACTTTCACTAAGAACTGGGGGAAAAAAAAAAAGGACTGTAAAAATGATCACTCTATTTTCATTCCTCTTTGATTTTTCTGTAGCAGAAATAAGTTGTCTCCCCTATTTATTTTTGAGCTGTTCAATGTTATTCCTGCTTTGAACATGAGCTTCCACTGTTACAGGTGTGTGCAAAATGTGATAGAATAGAATATTTCAGTTTGAAGGGACCTACAATGATCACTTAGTCCGCTTGGGCTGCTCCTATATGATGGACTGCTTTTGCTCAGCTCAGGGGCAGCAGACTTTCAAATCTCACCCATCAGCTGTGCCTGCTGACAGGGAGACACTTTCCTGCTTTTCTTCAGCAAAGTTTGACCTCTGGTATGTGATAGGTGAAAGACAATGACTGATCTGAGGCCAGGATCTCATTTGGTGATCCTGCTAATGAAGTAGCATGTGGACAGGCAACAGCTTATATTAGTTGTACATTCTCTTCCTGCAGCAACTGCTGTGTTTTAGGTTCACAGCCAGAATTATACAGGATTGTAGGATGGAGTCTGAGAAGAGGAAATATTAAGCTCTCTCAGGCACCAAGTTACCCTTTTATCACAAGTTTAGTATTAAATAATGATATAATTAGTTAGCATAATGATTTTTATTTTAAAAATATCTGATATCATTTATCAACTGCAAACTAATTTCACTTTCTCTGTCCTATGAATTTAAGATTCATGTAAGACTGATCGTGCTGTAAGTGAAAGCAAGTCCTATTTTTACTTAGCCAAAGGAGTATTTGCAGTGTGCTGAAGCCATAGTGGCTTTTCTTACTGTTCCAAGCCTTTTGACAACTGAAACAATATTTCAGTTGTCAAATTGAAATACATAAAAGTTGAACTTCTGAGATTTTTAAACTTCTGGTGTTCCACTGGGTTTCTTTTTTTTGTTTTGTTTTCTTTTTTTTTTTTTTTTTAATGACACTATTAGCCTAATATTTAAAGCACTTTAGCAATATGATCAAAAGAAGTATGCTTAGTTTGTGTTCTATTTGTTTGGCTGCTGTAGGTCCAGATCTGCCATCTCTTGCCTTGCACAGGTCTCTGCAAGGGCAGGGACAATTTCCCTAAGATTTAAGCAGGAGACTAGAGTATTTTAGCACTATCACAGTAAAGAGCAGGAGTGTGTGAAGTTGTTGAAACAACAAGGCTTGATATCTCCAAAGGCTTAACCCTTCTGTTTATCCCAGGGGCAGTGAAGGGAAGGGGCAGCACAGCACAAGACATTTCTCCTCCATCAGCACCCCCCACTCCTGGCTGGGACCATATTTCCAACCTCATACTGGTGCTTAAGTAATTCGTGTCTCCCTGTATCTAGGAAGGGATGAGGCCCTGTTACAGATGAGGCTGATAATTGGTTTCTCTTTGAGGTGCTGAGATGAGGACACCTGCTAATGAGAATGTTGACCGAGGACACCAGCCCAATTGACACCAACAATTTAGCAGCTGTCAGGCAGTAATGACTCCCAGTCCCTCCTATCTCACCAGGGTTTGAACCAGTAACCCAGAGACAAAGGCCTGGTATCTCATTACTGCCGCTCCCTGGAGCCACCCCTCTCTCTCCCAGCAGATGTCTATTGCATTACTGTCCAAGTCATGTATTTAAAGGAAGAAGCTTGCAAAGGTACATCTGTCCAGCACCTGAAAACTCCCTCCTGCACCCAGAAAGTTCTGTCTCAGGCTGCCAGCTGACAGGGATGTACTGCAGGGTCTATCCCCATCACAGGCTCCTACACTCCCACATCCCTTTGCCTTCCAGTGCCAGTGTACTTCCAAGCTAAAAGTCTTTACTGTATTCGTATTAAGAGCTCTATGTGTGGCCTTTTAAAATAGCTGGGGGGCAAAGGAAGGGGCACCAAATTATAGGCAGGTATAAAATCCATTCAAAGTAGCTGAGCTGCTCTGACTTATCCTAAGAGAGGATTCAGTTCACCCAGTGAAACTAAAATGAGTAGGCTTACCTGTCTAACATACCTGATAAGTACAGGGGCTGAAAATAATTTTCCTGTAAGGACATATATGAAAGTATCAGCAGTCAAACACATTTTGGCTTCACTTTTTCAGGAGTCTGATCCAGATAGTATTCAGTAGTGAGCACTAGCCAAGCTGTATTTACAAGTTCCAAAACAACATGCTTCTGGGATAGAAATGGCAACAAAATGTTACCTGAAGACACTACATGCAAAAATAGCTCTTGTATCTTCCTCTTTCCCTTCCCCCTGCTTTCAATCTGGCAATGTTGAGCTCTGCCTACGGAAATGAACAGATCCTGCTCTGGTAGGGATGCTGCTTCCAGCAGGGCTGGTGCTCGATACTGGGCAGGGTCCCCTCCCAAGCCCCACGGCAGCTTTTCCAGTCTGTCAGGTCAGGTAAGTGAAGTGAAGAACAAAAGCGTGTCTGTGTGCAGGAAGGGGAAGGGATGGCAGCAGTGACCTGTGGCTGCCACAGCCTGCCTTGCCCCTGTCCCCGCCCCCAGCAGTGAGGAGAGACCTTTGCTCAAGGGTTAAAGCATGGGAAGTGCTGCTGCTGATGGTGGTGAGGTGTAAATAAGAAGGTAGTTGGCATGTCTCTCAAATCCTCTGCATACTATCTTTATTATTATTATTATTATATTATTATTATTATTATTATTATTATTATTATTATTATTATTATTATTATACTACAGTTTGTACAACAGTCACTTCTGTGGTCCCCAGTTGCAGACTTCAGGCCATGCAGGGTAACGGTGACTGCAGAAAGGCTTCCTCTCTGTTCAGCAAATCTCTCAAGGACACCAGACTTGCATCTAGGAATTACTTGCTCTGGATAAGCTGTGCAAGAGCAAGCAGCAACAGCAATCCTTCTGTACAGTAAGCTGTGCAGGATGATGACGTGCTCAGTGGCCAAGGAAGTAGGAAAGGGAGGTGCAGCTCTTTTGCCATCACAGATCTCACACAGGCGTGGTTCTGGGAGTGGTGACAGCAGCAGACAGCCTTGAGGGGCTGAGCAGATACCAAGTGGCCAAAGGGATTGTCCCATGTGCAGGAGAATCAGGAGAGACTCTGATCACTGCTCCCCAGGCACTGTGAAGGCTCCTGGGGCATATTTTCATTGCTCCCTGAGGAGTTAGGTCTAACCTAGACACATGTCCTGAATTGCCTGTCAAAGAAGTTCCACCTCTTTTATTCCTCTCTCTCTTTCCATTACTTGCACAGTGTTTGCATGGAAATATGCCTGCCAGCTCAGGTAGCATGAAAACTTCCTTTCTCACAGCCTCTCTCCTTCACTATTCTCTGCAGATGCCTCAGTTGCAAGCAATATAGAAGCACCATGTATAGCAGTAACTACTCTTTTTCCTGGCACAGAGAAATTTACTGCTTGGGACTGTTTCTAGTCCAGAGATAGAAAGAAGTATGGTTAAGGTAAAGCTTTGGAAGGACTGGACACAGCCTTCTGCTGGTGGCAATGTGTGCTGCTCCCTTATTGCACTACAGCATTTGTAACTACCCTGCCATATTTTCTACTCTTGAGCCTCCAGCTGAAGGCCAACTCAGGATCAGAGAGCCAGTCCACAGGGCCCACCTGGAGGCACCAGGAGGATTGTTCAGTCCACTGCACATTTTAACAGGCAGGCAACCAGACCAGAGTATCCTCATCAATAGGACTGGTCCTCATGGGTGATGCTGTTGGTGATCCCAACCTAAAGGACAGGGATTAAGCCTGACCTAAAGGACAGGGGTTAAGCTGCAGAGAGCACATGGGCGTAATAAATGTGCTTTGATTCGCTCTGTTCAGCTGGAACTTTGGTTTCCAGAGTTGTCAATTCTGGAAACTTTCCTGAGCATTACATTCACTTCTAATGAAGGCAAAGCAGGGAGTACAACAAATAAGCTCAAATGTGGGAGCAGAACTGATCAATTAAGCCTGGTATATCCCACATGCTATCAAAATCAATGTACATCATGGCTGAAAAGTACTATCTGCAAAACAAAGCTCAAGTTGTACCCAAAATGCAGATCCTTGAGTTCATCTGCTCTGGAAATGAAGAGACTAAAAATAAGATTATAAATATGGGGATCTTTGCTGCTCTGGCTGCTCGGCGCTGGAATGGTTCCTGTGTCTGACAGATTATCTCCGCGCCACTAAAAATGATCAGAGCCCTAAGGCAATTAATTCCTCACTTTCAGAGTTTTACCTCTGCGGCAACAACGATTGCCACGGACAATAACGTGGGCCGCCGAGAGGGGCGGGTTTGGAGCGGAGGTAAACAACCGCCGGCAGATAATGAGCGGTGAATACAAAGGCACGGCAACCTGCCTGCTGGAGGGAAAAGCCCAAGCCAGACCAGCGTTGCTGTGCCCCGCTGAGCCGTGGGAAAGGCTTCATCACGCTGGTGATGGAGTGCAGGAAATATCATAACAGCCAGTGCCATGCTGGGAAAGGTGCATCACCTCACCTTGGCAATCTGATCACCCCACCCCACCTGAACCTCCCCTGGGCTCCCGTGGGTGGAGAGTGGTGTCCTGCCTGCTCCTTATGTTCACATGGTATCCCTGCTGGTAATGGTGACCCTGACTGGCAGTGGCGGCAGATGTGGGCAGAATGCAGAGAGGCAATAGAGTTTATGGCCGTTTAGGACCTGCTGTGGTCACCCAGGCCAGGAAGGGGATTTCAGCCATGCCAAGAGGTGTGTTGACTGAGATCACCTGTTAGGCGGTCTAAAATGACACCACCTTCCTGCTTGGTTCATGTTTGCAGAGCACATAATGCAGTGCCCAGCCCCACAGCACGGAGCTGGCAAGGTGTCAGTGTTCTCAAGGCATCCCCTGCCCAGCACTGAGCCTGAAATATCAGACCCGGCAAGGGTCACCAGTCCAAACTAAGGGCTTGGGAAAATAGAGTAGAAAACAGATCTGCAAACTCCAGAGGATTTTTTACTTTCTCACATGCAAGAAGAGACAAGGTGGAAGTGCTACTTTTATATCAGAAGTGAGATTTCCTGGAGGGCTTTCCCTCACTCAGTTCAGAGTGATGGTAAGGGTCCTTTGGAAAAACATGAGTTTGGCTTTAATCTAAAACATCCTCTGAATTCCCAGATTCCTGATGAACCAGCAGAATAAACACCTAATCTCCAGCCTTTGCTTTGGACTTAATTGTTTTAAAAGGCAGTTGCTATCAGGAACAGAAAGTGATCCGTAGCCTGGAGACTTGTGACAGTAACCTGAGGTCTACAACATCTCTGCACTAGAATGAGCCCAAGGGGAAGGGCACTTTTTGTTGTCCCTTTTTCCAATCTGGGCCAAATTTAATTTCATTCCCTTTCAAATACCACACAAGGTAAAGGTAACAGGTTACGTGTCCGATCACGAGGAAATCTCTGTGTTTTGTGTATCACCCCACTTCTTGTAACACTGTTGGAATTCTTCCTCAGAAAGACTGCTGATGGATTTTGAAGGAAAAAAAATTGTGGAGTATTAGTTTTTGTGCAGAATGTACTAAAACTGGATGTTGTCACTTAAGCCACTGTTCCTTTAAGTTGTGCTGCTTGACACTATGAATTATTCAGATACCTCTATGATATATAGAAGTGGTGTCAGCATTTTAGGGCATGACTCTCCTCTCTTATCTACTACAAAATCCCAGTGGCTTCACTGAGCTATAAAAGGCAAAATTAGGTCCTCAGCAGCATTGTTGTCTTGCAAGCAGAAAATACTCTTTACCATTGAGTGAAGGGTACCAACAGGCCTTTCTTATAGTATAAAACCAGATATTTGTAAGTCCCTGGTGCATCAATACATCTAAAAGGTCATTTATGCATTTGGGAATGAGAAATCAGAGTGTAATGAAGATGGGGGATAGTGTAACCTTGCCTATTTTCTGTATTGCAGAATTGCTCAGGTTGCATCGACCTCATGCTGCTAATACCAATGGGCTCATCTGCTCAAATAGCGAGGTGTCTGTGCTGCAGCCAGCAGTGCTGAGCCTGAGCACAGAGCTGTGCCAGGGGAAACGAGGGTGTCTGTGGAGTGGAGAGCCCAGAACAGCCCTGGGGCTGCTGCATTCCCCAGGACACAGATTGTTCAGGGGCAACCTGTCAAGCTCAGAGGCTGATTGGGCTACAACCACTTGCCATGAAACTGAACAGACCCTGGGAACAGTGCTGATAATTTTTCTATCCTTGTGTTGATTTTTTTTCTCATGTTTTTAAACCAATAATGTCAAAGATAATTCAGTTGAAACTGTTATAAATTCATTGTCAAACATGGAAGAGCACTCACTCTGCCTCCCCAAAGCTGAGAGGTTGTTAGAGCTGTAAGAGAAACAAGGATAGAGGTGGCAAGAGAAAAAAAAAATGCATGTGAATATACTCTTGGCAAAGTCAGGGTTTGACTCACCAGTGGCTTAAATGATAGAGGTCTAAATCCCTGGAGTTTCCTGTGCCTTGTTAGTGGGTGGCTGCTGCACATTCAGGAAAGATGCAACTATAAACCAGGGAGTGTTTTTGTCTGGCAAAATAACCTCCTGCCAGTTCCTCAGCCTTCAGGAACCAAGTTCTGCCCCCACATATGCAGAGCCTCCTCCCACTGTGAGCTCTGTGTGTAACTCAGGGCAGAACTTGTCCTCAGTGATGCACCCTGAAGTCAGGGTAACTGAGGGCTGCAGTTTAGTCATGCCAAGGCAGATGTAAATTCTTACCTTCCACTTCTCCCATTTGTTGCATCACTTGTGTTTATAAAGGGGTATTTACAAAAGCCAAAGATGTATCAAGCCATCTCTGGCCTTCTTCCCATGTTAGATAGGATGGTAAATATTTTTGGAAGGGACATAAACCTTAATGCTTCTGGGAAGAAGCCAAGCAGTACCAGATGGCAGAGAGGGGGAAACTCACCCTATGGGCAGGTTTTTCACAGTATTCTCATAAGCATCTGGTATTTGCCACTGGCAGAGACAATACAGGTGCCAGCACTCTGATCCAGCCTGCCTGTCTCTCTGTTCCTGCTACTGACTGATTTCTTACCTATTCACAATAAATGTTGTCAAATTTTTTTCTTGACACACACTTGGATCCAAAGTCTCAGCGTCTCTCCTCTTTGGGTAGATGATGGTGGAGGATGGGACAGCTCCCCAGCACATGGCTTCAGCTCACAGGCACGTGGCGACCCTGATGATTCAAATCTTTTAAGTGAGGTTCGGAGATTTTTCTTAATATTTAAAAAAAAATGCTCTATATTGTATGTAGCCTTTTGACTGCACAGTGAAGTTGGATCCCCACAACACACTAAATCAGCAGTGAAATTTTTGCTCTAGTTATTATGTATGGGTTTGGGACATGTCAATCACCTGCAGCTCCCAGGTAGGAGCAGCATTGCCTACTCCTTAGGATTTAGCTTCCAGTCCTTTACCAACATACAGATTAGGAATGAGGGGAAAAAACCTCCATATTTGGAGTTGCACCAAATGATTATAAACTTCCATGAAAATGAAGTGGTAGCGAACACTGTGGGTGAGGGGATTTTTATGGGCTTCTTCTTTTAGGCTCAAACATACTGTGTATGCCTTCTCTGTAGTTGCCACTATGACAAGAGATCTGACTTGCTATTGCTCCATCAGCCCTCTAAGGGTGCCTGCACAGAGCAGACCTGGACCCAACACATGAATGTGCACCTCTTGGGTGAATGCAGGACACTTTGAAACGGGACTGGAAAACAGCATTAAAGGCATGTCTTGAGAACAGACACCTCCCATGTCTTCCTTCAAGGAACAGCTCTTCATCTCTGCTGGTCTCCAGTTTGGATGCTGCTCTTTGTAGCAATGTTTGGAAGCTTGTGCCTTTTGGAGGACCTGTTTTCCTGGCAAGGCAAAGAGTTTGCTGGTCACAACCATAATCCTTCTCTGAATATCCTGACGTCCTTTAAACAAGTTGGTGCATTGTAGAATTTTACTAACAGTTTCAGGGCACTAAACAAAAAAGCTTCGTGGACACAAGATGATATCCTCCACTAAAACATACCATTTTCATAAGCAGAGAGAATGAACTGGATGGCCCAGTTATATTGCCAGAAGCCAGCATTAAGGAGGGCTGCATAATCTTCCATGAGACTGAGTTTTCCTCATTGCTCAGCCAGATGGGCAAATGGAGGCATGAAGGCTTTTCACAGGATGGTTCAGTTGATCTGGGAACAGAAGGAAGAATGACATAAGACAGTTCTTCAAGTCGTTGCTACCTGGAAAAGTGTTCTGGCTGAAAATACTGCTTAATCAGGCTGGGAGTGAGGTGCCTATCTTGATAGCAGAGTTTGGAGCATTGCACATTTTTTATTATCACACAGCTTTGTCTCACAAAAGAGAACTCCCATTGTTGCAATCTGGATGCTGTATTTCAAAACATTAATCAAGGGTTAGGCCTTGGTGCTGATTTATGGGAAAACACCAGTACCACAGAGGATTTATATGCCACGTAAATGGATATAAACACATGGAGTATGTGTTCTACAAGATGGGTCCCCAGTGCGTATAAACTGGATCACAAACTCGATGCACAGGCAGCGGTGTGTATTTCTTAGGCTGCCTCAGAAAACCAGGAGAGTCTCACTGGGATTAACCCTGCCTCTCTGCCCACTCCCACACCTATGAGTGGGCTTTGGAAGAGCCACCCCTCTCCGGGGAAGCGAGGGAAGCGGCAGCACAGCTCTGAGCTGTGGTGGTGCCTTCTGTAATACTGACGTATCCCTGTAGAGGGAATGCTTTGGTAAGACTTCAATGAGGCTGT
This sequence comes from Orthonyx spaldingii, assembly GCA_013397795.1. Lineage (NCBI taxonomy): Eukaryota > Metazoa > Chordata > Aves > Passeriformes > Orthonychidae > Orthonyx > Orthonyx spaldingii. The sequence continues at coordinate 1,817,361 of VZTJ01004198.1, forward strand.
GTATCGCTGTGTTCTATCAGGGACCAAATTCAGTTTTGCATCACCTGCTCAGTTTAGGAGTTAACATCAAGAGCATTTTAACCCAGCAGGTTGCTGGTAGTTGTTTTGTTGGGTTTTTTTTCTAAAATTCTTATTTTGCTACAAGTCGCTTTAAAATTTCATCCGTGACTGAAGAGGGTGGAAGTGCCCATCTGATTCAATGCAAGGGATAGGCTTTGATGCTGTCTTACACGAGCATCAAAAGCTTAAGATAACATGCATATTAAAAGTGTTTTTCACTGGCAGCTTGCAGAAGGCCCCATGGCCAGATGCAACAAGAGGGAATCCGTAGCATGTTGTTTACCACCTGCTCCTACACTTGATCTAAGTTGGCAGGAGGAAATCAAAATGCCTTCTGAACAACACCGGGAAACAGGGTTTTTTCACTAAAACTACGAACCCACCAAAAATACCCCAACATTATGTATTATTTGTGTTGATTAAAAATATACTTTGCAACACTGGGTTTGTTACAGACCATAAACCTGTGCACTGACCTAGTCCTTTTCCTCCAAGCCATCAAAGCATTTGAAAAGCTATCTCAACCCAGCCCTTGGTTCCACTGTGCCCATAGATCACGTAGGCCACAGACACTTTTTGATACCTCTGCTCTAGCACTGCTGCCTTGCCTTTCCAAAATGAAGGGGTTTTCCTCTACCGCACTGCAAGGCGCACCTTGAAGTGAAGATGAGGGAACAGTGCAGGGGATGATGCACAGAGTCCACTTGATTCAGGTCACGCTCACTCAGACCAGTTGCCATCTGGACATCTGGCAGCTTCAATGCCACCTCCTGAGCACACAGGCCTCTGGATGCCCAGGCACAGCAGGTCACCATGCCTCAGCAGCCACCTGGGCACCTGAATGGCAGCACTGACAGCAAACCCCTTTGTGGATGGCATCAGGGTGGATCTGTGGTGTCAACATTTCCAAAAGCACAGACATACCCACCGAGTACTGAAAGCAAGTCTTAATCATCACAGGGACTTCCTCTGTGGATATTAGTAATCTCCTCACTTCCTCTGAGGAGGCCCCCCTGTCTGCTTAGCTCAGTTTCCGCAGAAGCATCAATAACACTCAAACTTTGACAGGTTTCACCTAGGAAAGAGAGCTTTTCTTGGGAAAGTGATGAAGCAAACATCAGGCAAGCCCAGCAATAAACTGCCCAGGCCAGGTACTGCCACAGTGTACCTTATCCTGTGTCTGTGACACAGCTGCCAAAGGTTTCTCTCTCTTTTTGACTTTGGTCAATGATGAACAATTGCTCTGCAGCATCCCACTGCTCTGCTCCTCCTTCCCCCGGCCACTGGCCAGGGACCTGCTAGTCAGATCAGAGCTTGGGAGGGTCTGGGTGAAGCAGTTTCCGCTTCCTGTGGGGAAGGATATGATTAAAACCTTGTAAATAAAAGGCTTGGCTCAAAAAATGCCTGGGTGCCTTCTAGACACAATGCAGCCATGAGCTGTGGCTCAGGGTGGTGAGAAGCAGGAGATGGGACACAGCCTGATGCCAGACCATGATGGCCATGGCCTGTCCCTCCCAGAGCCCAGGAGCAGTGACCTCTTGGCATGGACACCTGCTGGTTTCCATGTCCTAAGGGCTGACTCTGTTGCTGAGGTGGCAACCTCAGGAAAGCCTGAGCAGCCATAGACAGGACTGCACCTTCTTGAGAACTGTTACCAAGGTGGAATCCAGGCTAGAGCACAGCTCTGATCCTGGGTGATTCCTGTTTTACCTGCTCAGAGCCATGCCCCCTGAAAGGAGCAAACAGGCCTCACCAGCGACTGTACAACAAGATTCCGTCCTCTTCAGGGAACTACCCCGGTGTGGGTTTGTGCTAGGGGAGAGTCCTGTTCACATCTTCCTGTCTGTGCTGTGTGCTGCTGAGGACCCACCTGCAAATCCTACACGCAGTGAACCAGCGTCCGTGCTCTGTCCTAAGCTCCTCTTACCTTTTCGATAATAATGGGATAAAAAGCTTCCTCAGGAGAAAAGGGACAGCAGCGCTCACGAAGGGGGTGAACTCCTCCAGGAGCAGGGGGGGTCTGCTGTTTTCCTTCTACAGAGCAGGCAGTTGTCTAGTTTGCCAAGGGTATATCTGGGCTTGGAAACCCAGGAGCATAGACTTGTGCAGAAAAACATGAAGAAACTGCAGCTTTACCAACAGAGACTCAGAAAGATAATATCAAAAAGCAGAAGTTGCAGCTCTCCATCCCTCTCTGTTCCGATGCTCCCTCCATGCGCAGGCCATATGCTCTGCATCCCACGCTCTGGCATCGGATTTGATGTCTCTTTATAGCTACAGGATGTCTTGACCAGCTTTCCAGTGTGGTCAGAAATCTGATGTTGCACTGGATTAACCCTGGAGTCAAACCATTTACTCAGGTTCCTAAGGAACGAAAAGCTGGCAATTCCCTGGGGCTTTTTAAGGATACTCATGCTGTGTCCTGGTGCACCTTTCATTTTTACAATGTGATACTGGCCAAAAAGCAGCCCACAGAGAGATATCATAACCCAAGGAAAAGTGCATTAGTCTGAAACTCAGGGGATGTGATGCAAAGATACAGGAAATCTGCCCACATGTTGCCTAGGAAATTCACTTTATGAACTTTCCTTACCCTTTACTAGGTTCTGTCCGATGTATGCATCTGTTGAGGCTGGCACGCCAGCCTCCAGGCAGTAAGGGCGACCAGAACCTGGGAATATTTTACCAAGGAATAAGGGTTATCTGCGATTTCAGGGCCGTTTCCTCCCGCACCACTGAGGTCTAAAGGAATATGCCGTTCCCAGGAGCAGAGAGGTGGCAGGGATGCCGGAGCCAGCTCTTTCAACCTGCCGAGGCAGGAGGGACCTGGGGACAAAGGCGGCCACCCCAGGTGGAGGACGGGCAGCGGGGCAGGGAGGCGCGGGGCCGGGGCTCTGTGACAAAGCCCCCGGCAACAACGGAGATGCTCCGGGAGATCCCGCTCCGCTGCCGGCCCAAGGCGGCCGACCGTGGCTCCGGGTCCCTCCCCGCGCCTGGACAGAGCGGGACCGGGGCCGTTTCGGCGCCGCTTTCCCGGGCCGCCCGGCAGGCGCGCTTTCCTGCCTGTCCAACCCCACCCTTTCCCGGGATGGTGCTCTCTCCGGTAGCTTTTCTTTGGAAAGAAACCGGGAAAACCCATTAAAAAAA
>VZTJ01004198.1:1822390-1948337 GCA_013397795.1 Orthonyx spaldingii
ATCCTTCAGCAGAGCAGCCCCGGGAGCCGGGGAGGGGCACGTGTGTGTGCGGAGTGTGTGTTATCAGTATGTTGGCTGCATTATCAATGTCCTGGGCTGAGGGTTGGAGCCTCTTTTATCTGCAGGGTTGATGTTTGGTTTTGTTTGTTTGTTTGTTTTGGGTTTCTTTTTTGACAAAAAACAGCCTGAGTTTTCAGGGTTAAATAAATACTGATAGTGTTCCCACTCTTCCTCCTCTTCCTCTCCCCCTTTAAATATTTTGGTTTATGTTTGGCTTGTTTGTGTGCTAGTTTGATAAGATTGATCAAGATGGGATGAGATTTTGGAAGCAGCTGATGAAAGTGCAGGTTTGTCCCACAGAGCATCACCTGTTAGCTCCACAGGCTCTCAGGGCAGGCTGGCTGTGAAATGCTCAGCAGTTTTGGAGAGGTGCAACTCGGCTTTCCCCTGTCTCCACTTCAGAAAGAGGAGTTTTGTTTGTAGAGAAGAGATTGCTCTCGAAGGGACGCTGTACTCACAATTTTGTTCAGGCTAGTCATTGAAGTTAGAAACAAGCTCCACAATGAAATTGTGCCAAGCCTCCTCTGGCAGTTCATATTCAAGCAAAGTTTCTCCTGTTGTCTAATAGTGATTAGGCATTAAAATAATATTGGAATATCTTTAAAACTGAGGGGTTTTTTTAATCTTTTAAAATGAAGAAGACCAAATACATGACTTCTAGAAGGAGTAGTGTCATCAAGAGAGTTCAGTAGGAATCAAACCAAGAAGCAATCTAAGAAATTCTTTGTATAAAACTGCTTTTAATGCTCTTAAGCCTCTTTTCCAACCAGAGAGGACTGTTTTCTGGTTGGGGTGCCCTTTTCCCCCCTCTAAGCACACAGAGGGGGATGGAGCCCCAGAGGTTGGCTCTGATTGATGTCAGCAGTGGATGTGTTTGCCAGATAACCATGCTTTCAGCTCCCAGAGCTTTTGGTGGTCCTTTGTTTTTTGGTGATTTGTGGCAAGTCTTTATGTCCCAAGAGACCTGAGGACATGGAGGACTGATCAACTCATTTTACAAGTGTTCTCCCATGAATGTGCTGTTTGCAGTCCTCTTGCCTCAGCTGTCTCAACTCACAGCTGGAGACATTCTGGCCACCTTGCCCAGCAGTCAGGGATTGCTGGTTTGAAGGGTGATCCAGTCACCAGATAGTGCAGAGTACAGGAAACATCTTTAAATATTTGGTGTGGAATTTTTTAATCTCTCTCTTCTAAAGCTGTGTAAATCAGAAGTATCTGGTTTGTAAATCTGCGGATAGCTTCTGCTCTTGACATGACTTGATTTTATTTTCATAAAGCATTGCTCTCCACAGAGGCTTGGAGAGCACATGACAGATACTGAATGTGGTATTACTGCTTTGGGACAGAAGAGCTTCACAGTTCCCATTTGTGAGAACATGTCCCTTTTAGGTACTGGTAGATGAATAGGACAAAGCCAGTTGAATTCCTCTGTTAACTCGGGGCTCTTGAGTATACAAAACATAACCAATACCTTAGAGCTGCACTTTAAATCCGGAGTGAAGGCACAGTGGGATGCTTCACCTGGGATTCGAAGTCGTCCCTGTCTGCACAAAGAGCAAAGTCTCTGCTTGTAGAGCTCGGTCCTCATTGCCCTCCTCAAGTTCTGCGCGTGGGACTGTGCCCAGCAGCATCTTTTGGAGGGGTCTGAGAGCCGAGTCTCGTGTCCTACCCTGTGTAGGGTATGAGTGGGGAAGGGTGGCAGAGCATCTGCACACACCTGTTTCCATGCGTGCCTTTGCACCCCTTCTCATTCCCTGTATCGGAAGGAGGAGTATAGGCTCGAGCATTTCAGACATCACCTTTAGGTTTTAGTGACTTCTGGTGTGCCTGTGGAAGGTCTCTGTGGGAAGTGTCGAAGCTCTTTCCTCTGAACCTCTGCGGCTTCATTTCTGAGGGTGCAACGGATATGATCAGTACTTTTAAAGCTAATAATCCTTGTAAAGATGTAGACAAGCCTGATCTCTCCACTTAGGTAGTGAAGCTGTAAAATGACTTGAATAGTTGTCATTCTCAGATAGCATCGGTATTCAGCAAGGCCATTTCCCCGACTGTGCCTTTGGAAATGCCTCTCAATACATATGCAAATGCAGGGCTTATCAGGCCCCTTTTTTGACTGACAGCAAGAAGTCTGGGAGGGGTGTTTGCCTGGGACCAAGCAACAATTCTCTTAAGCCTGTAACAGTGTAGAGGAGCAGGGCGGGAGCAAGTGAACATGAAAAACCACTCCAGTGAGTCAGGTGGGTGGTGGAACTGTCACGGAGCAGCCCCGCAGTGAGCAGCATCCTGCCGTGTCTCCTGCTCCTGTCCCTGCTTTCCGTGTGTGCAGCCGAGACCTCAGCCTTTTTGTACTCTTTTCTTGGTGAGGTTTTTTCCTCAGGGATGAAGCAGAAGGAAGGCAGAGGAAACAGAGTGCGTGGCCCTTCATTGTTTGGTTGTAAGCTTGAGTGTGGTTTGCTGTTGTCTCATGTCGTTAAAGCACCGGAGAACTGAGTGAAACAGACACTGCCCGGCCAGCTCCGCTAAGACTGAAATGAGCAGCCCTGTGTGCTTTCTTAGGGAGAGGAGGTGGCTGAAAGGGATGCAGTGCAGGATTTAGCATCTGTAGTAAGAACACAGCAGAAGCCTTGGACAGCTGGTGGGAGCACGGTTGCTACTTGTGAGCTGCTTGCTGGAGTGTTTTTGCTTATGGAAAAGCTGGAAAGTCCTAAAACTGGAAGCTGGAAAATGCAGAACTGTACTGCTCCTGCGAGTGGTATCCACTGAGCTTCACTTGTTAAGTGCTTTTCTAAAGGAGTCAGGAGTATGGTGGCTGTTAAAAGACTTGCAGGAAGGTAGGTTTTTAGTAGAATCTTAGCGAGCAAAGGTGGGTTAAATGTTTCTCAGTTTCTGTTCAGTGATCCTCGGAAGTGAGTTGTTGAACTGGGGCTTGATTTATTGGCCCCAGTGACCCACCCCAGTGCAGGGCGATGAACTCGAGATTTGTAAGGTGAATTCAGAATAAATGGTGTAAGTGTAAAAAACAACTCCAACCCAACTGGTGGTCCACCTTTGCTTCACTTTTCTGAAGTTTTGCTGTTTACTTATGCAAGCTGTCTTTTGGAAGCTGGTTATTAATTATTCACTCATGGAAGATAAGATAATAAGTATAACAGAGTGTGAAAGTGGCTAATGTTAGATGGCATGTAATCCTGCTTGTTCTGAAAGTGAGAGGTATGGCCATTCTCTGTGTGCACTGGGACCTGGGCTGTGGGACAGGGGCACCTCCAAGCTATGTGATGGGAACTGGCCAGTTGCCTCTGTAGTGATACGTCACAGTTCTCAACGTACCCAAATCTAGGACAGAAACTGAGGCACAGTCACTGTGTGTGCTTGTGAGTGCTTTGGCTTTCCATTTTATGCATGGTGTGGGTCTCTGTGTGCAAGCATAGTCTTTCTGCCCATCCAGCTTTAGACAACCCTGTTGAAATGGCTCCTTGGCTCCTGATAGAATTAGGTTTAAAAGAAAGAGAATTAAAAAAAAAAAGGCAGGCACATTTGGTGATATTGATATTAACATGACCTGGGGGAAGAAAAAAACCCTCAGGTACCACAGGATATGTCCCTGGTCTGTGAAGTATGTGAGAACATTGGGAAAAGTGACTCAAAGCTCCCTGAGGCCAGGGCAAGGGCTTCCACTGGTTTTAGCCTTATCTAGATCTGACTGGGACAACTGTTCATCCATCTGCAAGCCTGGAGGCATACAGACTCAACTAGGGATGTGCCTGGGACAAAATCCTGTGCATACAGGCAAAGCTTTCAGGCTTTAGTTTTATTTCATGCCCATCAACTGAAGTTGTCATTAGAACTTCACCTTCCACTGTAACTGTTTGCTCTAAGTTCCCAAAATGGACTGGGTGGTTTCCAGTGTCTCTGACTTTATTCCAGTTGGGTGAAATGCTAATGCTCTTTGTTTACCTTTTTTTTTTAATGTTTTTTTTTTATAAATTATTGAAAACATCAACAATTAAAAAGTGGTCAGAGAGGCCCAGAAAAAAAGCTGTGGGTGCAGCAGAGAGCCTGTAGTAGCAGAGATATTAATCTGTAGCCTCTTGTTGCTGTCTTCTCCAATGAAAGAAGAATGGTTTCTCTGGGTGAGGGGGTGGGAAGATCTCTCATTCTATTGATTCCCACTTGTAGATGTCCACATATCTACCTAGAGGGTACAATATATTGCAGTTAAAATGGTGGCAAAGAGAAATGACTGTTCCCTGTGGGTTGGTATTGATTGGTAATGCAGCTACCCCATACTTACTTTTCTTCACACACCTTTTAGGCCAAAATATTTTATTAGTGTATTAATAATCAATATACTTATTATTTACTATGGCATATTAATGAGGCCTTTGAGATGAGAACATGCAAGGGCAGAAGCAAAAGATGATGTGCATCCCATTTAATCTGAGATATCTCCAATATAGGCTTTAACATCTGCATTCCCTTGGGCTTCCTTTATCGGCCATGTGGAGAAAGGCACTTTGGTGTCATGATTTATGTGAACTATGTCTGCTTCAAAGAGAGCAGAATTATGTGCTGGTTGTGTTCTTACTCTCTGCTGATGAGGAGGAAGCCTGGTCAGCTCATTAATATGCAGCCATCTAAAGCCAGATGAGATCAGCCCTGTTCCAGGTGTTGTGGTGACCACTGTCGACTTTTCCAGTGCACCTGTCCCAGCTCTGGTGAAAGAGAGGAAATCGCCTTTCTCAGCAGCACTCAGATGTCACCCCCTTGTAGTCCCCACACTGCATGGGCAACCCAGGTCAGAGGAAGTCCTGTTCTCTGTGCTGGAGGCCTCTCAGAACTCAGTGGCTCCTGCCAAGCTTAAGCACAGGTTTGGTTACTTGACCAATTATTTTCTTTCTTACATCAAGAGCACTTTTCATCCTCTGAAAATGGCTTTAATGTTCTTTTTTAAATACGGCTGTTTTTAATGTGTTGGTATTTTTGGTGCTGTAGGCTGTTGCATACAGACTCCTTGTGATTAAGACAGGAAATCAGCTCTGGTGTGGTACACTAGATAGATGTAAGACCTGTGGAGAAACACCTGTGTCCATCTCTGCTGTAAGTTCAATGAGTTCTGCTGATTGGCTGGTCAATGCTGAGGTCTCAGACATGAAGGCTACAGGTTGAGTTTCTTGTAGCCAGTAGTCACTGGACACTCATTTGAAGGACTTCCTGTGGAGTGCTTCCTTTGAGGCATCTTTGTCATTGCCCATTCCTGCCTTCTTGCTGGGGCACTGCCTGTGTGCCAGCCTGCTTGGCTCCCAGACTTCAGGGTAGCTGGTGTCCCTGAAAACAAGGCTCAGGATGCTTAAATTAAAATTGGGCCATATCTGGAAATATATTCTCCATGGTAATGTGTTCTAATTTTGTTTTCCTCGTTCAGTATTCTATAGAGATATCTTATTCTCAGCTGTCCTGTTGAAGGAAAAAAACTTGTATTGATTAAAAGACAATTTTCTATGGGCCTTTGATGGGATTACCCACTTACTCTCGTTGAAAGCAATCAGAATAAGGGAAGTAAACTCTGTGGGTTACATGTAAATGATCTGGTCCTCTGGAGACATTTCATCAAATAAAGCTGAGGATCGAATTAAATGGTGATCTAATGAAGTGACAGGCATGGGAACCCAAAATGCAGCCCTGGCAGGTGTTACGCTCAATTTACACGTGGAGATGAGGGGCATAAATACCAGCACTGAGAGAAGCAGTGCATCTGGAAGCTGAAGGGTTAATACTTTGTGTGGGCAAGGGTGACTTCATCTGTGTGACCTTGGGGGTACTGGAAGCCCACCCTGGGAGGCACTGGGCTTTTTATCTGCCTCACAGCATGGCTGTGGCCTTGCTTGCATCTCACACAGACATATCCATGGCAGGGTGTGCTGATGTTGTCCCCTCAAGCTGCCCTTGCAGCATCCCTCTGTACTGGGGCTGCCCTTTGGAAATGCTCTGGAAACAGAACGATGGCTGATGGTAGGTGAGATGGAGGCGAGGTGCTTAAACTGGCAAAAATGTCTGGTATACACCAGGTGCGGAGTGAGGCAAATGAAAAACATCTAAAGCCATTTAAAATACAGCTAAAATGCCTGAACCCGGAAGGCTGATATTCTTTCCACACTCACACACAGGCCTTAATGCACCCCACTGCAAAACACACAACATTGCTGGCCTGGAACAGGGAAGGTCTGGGGGCTGCACATCCAGTTTTCCTGCGCATTATCTGCAACTGGCTGGGTTTGCTTCTGCATTCTGTATTTTTAACCTGGCTTTTTGTCTGCCAGCCAGAATTCGTCCTGCCCTGTCGCCAAATGTCATCATCCCCTTGTGGTTAACTTGCTGCAATTCATGAAACACTTGGCTGCCATAAATAGTTATGTGCAGAGGTTCCTCCGCACGCGGAGCGGGCAGAAATGCGCAGGCAGCGCTGCTAGGCACTCACACACGAACATGTCCACCAAGAGAAAGTTGACCCACTTCTGCAAATAGATAACTCCTGGCAGAAAAAGTAACACTGTCTCAGAGAATCTATCTCCCCCTTGCCTACTGAATTGTGAAGCAAAAAGCAAGCCAGCTCCATCTTCTGAATTAGCGGTGATGTGAGCACAGTACCCCCCATTGAAACCAGGGTGTGTAAATCGGCCCTTGATCTGAGGAGGGCTTAAAATGGCCACAATTTGGTCGTGATTTTTTTTTTTTTTTCAATATAATGAAAGCTTTTGTTAGTGAATGAGGTGTGTGGAGTTCAGGACTCAGCTGCTCTTAGGCATTAGGAAACATTTATCACCATGGCAATTGAGGGCTGCTGTGCAGGTTATTTTGAACACTTTTCTAGTGATTCATGTCTGGGTCAAGACCATTTATGCCAGGTTACTTTAGCCCCTGTACATACAGGTGTATGTATTCTTCCTTCCCTTAAATTCTTTCTTGCCTTGCTATTTTGCCCTTCTCAGGAAGCTCATTGCTTGTTCTGACTTACGTCTCTAAGGTGGTGGTGCCAAGTGTTCACCTTGCTCAGAGACTCTTCTGTAAAGGGTCTTTGTGACCTAAAGTCCTTGTGAAGTAGAGTACAGGTTAGTTTTGACTGGGTTTGAGACCTCACAGATCTTGCGGCGAGATTGAAGCAATCCTAAATCTGATGTGAGTTATCTCATTGGCTGCTTGGGCTCTCCCACGGGCTTGTAGGATGGGATGTCTCCTGTTTGCCGGGGGTGGCTGTGGTGGGAGGGCTGTCTGCAGGAGAGGGAGCACCATCAGTGAGTGTCGGGCTTATGGCATCAGGGCTTTGGCCAGCTGCAAGCTGCAGTCGCAGGGTGACACGCTAGCTGTCTTCTGTGGTTGTGTCAACGCCGGCTTGCTGGCAGAATTAGTTCAATCAAAGCTGGAGTGCTCTGAAAAGCCCTTCAGACTTTGCTGCATCCCGCAGCTCTGTGCAGTGACACTCAGGACTGTGTGCGGCTGCCTTTCTCCCCTTTCCTTCCCAAACTCCTCTGCTGCTGGGGTTTCATTCATGTACGAGGTCAGCAGCATTTGAATGGCTGTGGGAGATGAAAAATGAAGTGTGAGGAGCAAATGAGTGGAGCAGGTCTCAGGCTAGGAAGAAAGAGGAGATGCTTAGCTGCCCTTTCAAACCATCTCCAGGACAATAAGATCAAGCCATCTACAGAGGTGCCTATGCCTGGGGGTTTGACAGCTGTGTCTGTCCTGTCCCTGCTTTCCCAGGACAATGAGGGCCCCCAGGTGCAGTGGGGAAAGCTGCAGGGCAGCTGCTTCTCTGTCCTTATGCTGTAGAAGACCCATGAAGAGGAAAGGAGCAGGCTAAAGGACTACTCGAAGTAGAACAGCAAAACCAAACCATTGTTTTAAAAAAGAAGAAAAGTCTTGCAGCATTTTCAGTCCCCAAAGTGTAATATTTCTATGGAAGTAGCAGGAGCAGGCTTGCTGTCAGTTTCTGATCTAGTGGGACTAACTAGATTTTGTTTGTTCTTCCCCACATCTTCCATCCTGGATCATCTGAAGACAGGTTGCTGTGCATCACAAATGCAAGATTCCTGGTTTCTGACTTTTAATTAAGCACTAAGCAGTCTCTGGAGGGCTGGCATCTATCTTTCATCTGCAGTTTTGTACTTGCTAAAGTACATTTCTCTCACTCTATGACACTTGCTGATAATGCCCTGTCCTTTAAATGCCAATTCTCTGACACTGTGCTCCTGGCTGTGACTTTGCATCAGGCTGTAGACTGTTCAGTGCTGTGGTACATCACAGTGACCAGTGAAGTTACCATCAGACACTGCTGGGACTTGAATGAAATTGAGACTTGGACTCTTTACACTTGCTTTGGTATTTTTTTCAAAGTAAATCCAGAGTGTCTTTAATCTCCAACAAGGCAGGTAATCTGTCCTATTTAGGCAATGTTCTGCTTGATTTTTGTGTCACCAGAGGACTACTGCTGGTTATATACATGCAAGAATTTACCATTTTAATGTTGATGTTTTCACTGTTTCCCCCTCATTTTTCTTTTTAGTAAGACCTAATAGGATAGGTTCCAGGACAATCTACATAAAGGTCTGCTGTTTTATACCACAGTAATGTCGTCAGATGCTAACAGGGTATCAGTAATTAAAAATAACTGATTTGGGTTGATGCTGAATCTTTTCCAGCTCCTAACAAAGGTGTTAAGAAAATCTTAATTTTATGTACAACCTTAAAGGGCTATTGTGGTGCACAGTATTCTTTTGTCTTCTTGGTTTCCTTTTCTTATCTCCCTTACTGGGATTTGCAGTCTCATATTTATCTATTTCCCAGCAGCTGAATATAACTTTGATCTATGCTTTGGATCTACGGAGCTTTTAATCCCTTTCCACTGAGTTAAAAGCTTGTTTGCTGTTGAATGTGATACATAGTTATAGGTTATATGATCTTCACCAGCGGCTCATGCATTGCACAGGGATGGCACATTGTGAAAGACTCTGATAAAATGTTCCCTTGTTCATTTTCCTGATTGCAGCTGAAACCCAACATGGGAGTGAGTCAGTCGCTCACTCCTGGTCAAACTGCTGATACACCTGTCCTTTGCTGTTACAAATACCTCTGCACTTGCTTTCTTTATTTCAATTATTTGTTCATTTCTCTGTGATGTTTATTTTTCAGGCTACAAACCAGGTGAGTATTTCAGTCAGCGCAGCAGCCTTTCCATCTTTCAATTCTGATAACATTTAGAGTGTTTTCCTTTTTCGTCCTTTTAACACCTTTTAAAAATAGGGATCCATTTTTAAAGCCTATTCCTCTTTGTGTTTATTCCTCTTTGATGTCGTGAAGTATGACAATGTATGCCTTGTTTGTGGAGATCTTCTCTTCTGGAGTGGCTGCAGTTTCCACCTCAGGAGCAATTGTGATTTCTGCAGCTCTGTCCTCCAGGCCATGTGGATGAAGCTGCACGTGTATGACTGTGTTCAACCACCTTCTGAAAGTTGTTCTTTTCGAGTTTTTGGTGCAGCTGTTTGCTTCCTGGATTCTGAGTAGTTTATTTGGAAGTCTCCCATGCTTGTCTCCTGACCTCCTGTAAGAAAATGCAGTCCTCTTTTTATGGCGTCAGTTAAGACTGTATTGTTTTAGATGTAAGCTTTAAAATAACAAAAGGATGGATGGTTCTGCAAGTTAGAGCACTGAACTGGGACTCAGATTTGGAGTGCTTTCTCGTTGTTACGTGGCTTTCTGATGTAGTTGTAGCTGAACTATGTGATTTGTAGTTCTCTTTTTATACAACCAGGAGAATACATTTCCTTTGTTTTATCCAAGTTTTCTGTGATTTGTTGGGTCATTTATAACATGCTCATACAATGCTCAACAGAATTAGACCTTTACCTCAAATGGGGTCTCTGACCATTACTGTGATACCAGTGATAACAAAGAGGTTTTGAGTTATACTGAACTAGCAAGGAAGGAGAAGTCTTTATAGTAACTCCACACATTTCTAATTCCCAGTTTTGGAGTTGCTTCAAGTCCTGTTTCAGCTTTACTGGGATAAAAGCACTTTACATGTTAGGTTGCTTCCCATGCATTGTATGTCCTTCTTGGAACCACAGGATTATGAAGTGTGGGCAGTCTCCAGCCAACTGTAAAAAAAACAGAAACTTGTCAAATAATAGTTCTTCCAAATGAGAAAATGCACAATATTAGATAAAAAGCAGTGTTTGCCTCTCCACAAACACAGACAAATGCAGAAAGATGCTGCTGCTGTCACGGCAACAGGTTACCTTGATATCTTTCAGAGAGTGGGCACAGCATTTGTTGTTATTTCGGCTCACCCCATCTATGTGGCCCCGTTGAATATCATGTTATATATATGTACTTAAAATGAAATTTGCCTGTCAGCCTGGTGCAGTTTTGGCTGAGGTGAAGAATCACAGCTGTGAAGCAGAAGGGTCCTTCCTGTCACATTGTTCCCCATGTCACTGCAAAGCAGTGGTGTCTTTGCTGAAGGCACCCTTCCTCTTTCCAGTTAAATTCTTACCTGGTCCAGGATTGCTTTATTTCTGATGCTGGCAATTTGGTAACTCCTAACGAGTCCTGACTGAAAAGTCATCAGAGTTACTCCTGGGTGTGAGAGTTTCTTAACCACAAGGGCTTTTCTTTCCATTTGCGTGGTGGAATGGGGAGGGAGGATCTATTTGTCAGCGTATCACTGACGCGTTAGGAGGGTGACAAGACTGCAGTAACTCTTCCTAGGCAATTATGTATGAAAGGTTGTCAGTATGAGTAGTATGGGAAGTTAAAAGCCTTAATTTTCATTTGGAATTGAAGCCCTAATTACTTTCCACTCCCACAGCTCATGAAGACCGTGTTTCAGCCTCAAGTTGACCAAGAAAAAAATGGGGAGGGGACATCTTTTATTTCAGACTTTTTTTACAAAATTTTAATGAAAAAACAGATTCATGAGTCACTGTTCTTTGTATAAAAGATAATTACTGGAGTATGAACCTCAGAAAAGTGACATTTTATGACTTTGCTGCTAGCCATGCAATGTGAGCTTTTGCCTTCTCTCTTTTCAATTAGTTAAGTTAAACAACATCTCAGTTTGAAAGGACTAATTTTATTCCTGTTTGTTTGCCTTATACACTAAATATTTTCTCTATATAAAGCTAAACAACAGAGAGGAGAAGAGAAAGGATCATCCTGAATGAATGGTCTCTAATTGTTCAAAATGATGGGTGTAGACCCTATGGGGTTAAGTGAAGTGTTGTATTCAGTCACATCCCTCACTTGCTGCGTAGTAAAGAAGAGAAACTGAATCATACAAATCCTTTTGTTCACCCTAGGAACATAATTAAGTTCCTCTGGAAATTTGTTCTTTAAAAACACAGCCTTCTAAACATCAATGTTGTTTAATCTGTGCTTAAAAGTAAAGCTGAGTTTTTATCCACTTCTGTGTGTTTTGTTGTTGTGTTTTGTTTTTTTCAAGAAATAAGGGAGCATTTTGTAACTCAGTAGCATCTGCTGCCTAACACAAGTGAGAGCCGAGGGCAGGGGTGTTGGTGGAGGTGGCACATGCAGGTCACAGTCCTGCTTTGGCTCTGTAGCAGCAGGTAGCTGGCACAGTGGCAAGTGATCCAGAGCGTCTTTGTGGGTCCACCAGGGATACTGAAGGGCATCTTCTGTTCAAAGCACGGGTGCTCAGCATTTTCAGAGTATTAGGTGTTCTGAGGGTGATTCAGGCTTTGCTCTTGGAAGTGGCTGAGGTGACTAGCTAATTTTCTTGGCCATGGGGCTGTGTTCTTGAGAAAGCATTGCTCCAGATCTGTAAATGCCCTCTGTCCATAACATCATAGGTCCAACAAGTTTTCCAATCCCACAGCCATGGAGACAATTCTGCTCAGATACCTGCAAAATGAGGAATGGATCACATAAACAGCAGCTGATGCAGTTGTTGGAAAGGCCTCTATTTTTTCTTTCTTCTTGTTACAGCATCTTGGCCAGGTTGGACAGAGAAGGTTTTCAATGGAAGATCTGCTGTCCTGTCCTTCATTCTGCCTTATTTGGATAAAAATTACAAGACTGTGATTTTTTTTTATTTGGCAGTTTAAAGTGAAGGAAACACAATATTTTTGGGAAAGCCTTGGAACTGTCCCTGTAAAAGGAATGTTGTTTAAAGAGTAAGACTTCCTGACTCTGTTATGTTCAAGGATGGCTGTATTTGAATTTGGTCTTCTTTTTTAAAGGAGAGATTTAATGTCTGGATTTAAACCAAAACTGTGTCATGCACAAAGGGACAGGTTTCTTCTGTTGAAAACAACATCTGTAGAGCTGAGGGAATGGCTGGGCAGCATGAAGTATATGTTCTGGCATGGGGAGCCACGGAGGTGCTGACTTTCTGGAGCTGCTGTGGGAGCGTAGGGAGCAAGAGGGCAGCTGGGGGCTTTTGTCAAGCTCAGATGAAGCTCTAATGCAGCCCTTGTGCTGAGCTGGGGGGAGAAGATGTGTTCAGTGTGTGAGGAGTGGGCAACAGGAGTTGCCTGCCTAGATCAGGATGGGGTTGGAGACCACTACAAAGGGATGTGGCAGCAGCCAGAGGAGGAAATGGAGTAAATCACTGCAAAGATGTGTTTTGGGAGCTAGCTGTTATTTTTAACAGCTGATTTCGTTGAACTGGATTGAACTCCATCCAGCTCAGCATTGATGATGGTGCCTGGAGCTATAAAGATTGTATTTTGATCAGCAAGTCAAAAGCAAGTGTACCACTAGTTATGAATACATTTTCAGAACTACAAGCAAAGGAGATCTCAGAATAATAATGGGCAGAAAAAGTTGCCTGAAGGAGCCAGTTTCCTTGATAAATGCTGGGAGAGGTGTAGACCTGAACTTTGCACTCCTTCCCATATCAGCTTTTTGAAAATGTGCAAACAGATCTGGAATCTGAGTTTTGAACCTGTTAAAATCCTGACTAGACACAATACAGTGTGGCAGGAAAACCAATAACATTGAGGTTTTGAAAATACCATTGTAGATGTGTGATATGAGGAAAAAGAGGGCATGTGTGTCCTGGGCTGTATGTTGTTGACCCAGTTGGTTATTCAATGATGAATTCTGATCTGTATGTTTCGAATGACAGATCTGGGTTCTGAAGTGTTGATGATTAGATTAAGACACTGTAGTAAACCTTAAAGGTGCATGAAGAGCTACTGCTGGATTTGCAGTAATACGTACTTTTCTGCCTTAGAACAGCATGAATAATACTTTATGGTTGTATAACTCCTTCCAGACAAGGAGTCTAGGAGTGCTTTGTAAACGCTAATGAGTTTGGCCTCATAGCATATTTATAAGCCTGAGAAGGAGCATTATTCCCCTTTTTTATAGTTTGGATGTTGACTAGCCTAAGTATGCAAAGAGCATGCAGCAGAGCTTTCATCTGCTGACCCTCGGTCTTGGGCCTTATCTGCAGGACTCAGTAGGCTTCCTAAGTGTGTCTGAGGTATGCTCAGAAATTTACTGCAGATTCATTCCAAAAAAAAGGTTGAGTTTTTTTGCAAGCCTCTGGGTGTCCTTTGTAAATGGTAAAGCATTGTAATTATTTGATGATAATTTCTTGCTCACCTTTTTGTTCTACAGCAGCAGAGATTGAAACTAATCCTCTACTGGAATGAAATCAGATTGGGCATTATGAATATTGGTTCCTTGCCCAGAACAAAGAGACTTAGTTAATGTGAGTGCAAACTTCTGTTATCTTTACATGGGAGTTGCAGGTGGGTAAGGAATGTGAGGTCAGAAGGATTGGGAGCAGATAATTGCCCGTGTCAAAGGGCGGTGAGAGTGATGCCTGTGAAAAACGCCTTGCAAAGTAGGTGGGATCAGACATTGCAATGGGCACACACAGATTTTTCCTTTAGCAGCTTCTTCAGATGTTTATCCCAGAATGCCTGCGTTATTTCTACTGGTTTATGTAGTAGAATATTCTGCAACGTGACCATCGTGTGAATTGTAGATAAATTTTATAAATATTTTGTGTGTGAATTCAGTGTTTGGTGACACATGCTGTAAAGACAGTTCTAGAGGGATAAGTCCCTCTTTAGCTGTTAGATAAGCATATGCAAGCAAACATTTCACATACTGCTTTCACATCCCTAACCTGAAAAACTGCTTCCAAATCTCAGTGCTTTTTCATGGACTGGGGACCAGTGAGGGTCCCAGCAAAGAGTCTGTAAAGTTCTAAATGTGGAGGTGGTAATCTTCATGAAGTGGTTGTTAGAATTAGCACCATTTCTGGTCTCATAGAATCATAGAATAGTCTGGGTTGGAAGGGACCTTTAGAGGTCATGTAGTCCAACCCCCCTGCAATGAGCAGGGACAGCTTCAACCAGATCAGGTAGCTCAAAGCTCCATCCAAGCTGACATTGAGTGTTTCTAGGGATGGGATATCCACCACTGGGCAACTGTGCCAGTATTTTACCACCCTCATTGTACAAAATGTCTTACTTAGATCTAACCTAAATCTACCCTCTTTTAGTTTAAAACCATTGCCATTATCCCTTGTTGTATTGAAATAGACCCTAATAAAAATTTTGTCCCCAACTTTCTTATAAGCCCCCTTTAAGTACTAAAAGGTTACAATGAGGTCTTCCAGGAGCCTTTTCTTCTCCAGGCTAAACAACCCCAACTCTCTCAGCTTTTCCTCTTGGAGAGGTGTTTCACCCCTCTGATCATTTTTGTGCTGTCTTCTGGACCTGCTCCAACAGGTCCATGTCTTTCTTTTGTGAAATTGTGTTCAGTGTTGCTGCACTTCAGACCTGTGTGTCCCTGAATCAAGTGCCATTAAAGCAGTTGCCCATTCCAAATGACTAGGCTGTGATTTTTGTCTGATTCAGGTATATTAAATGTGGTATTGGCATGCGACTTTTTCCTTATCTGGCTACTTCTGGAGCACAGCTTAGCCGGAGCTCTTCAGCACAGAACAAAAGCTTTCCTGAAACACTGTTTGCACATGGCTACAAATAGAAACATCAGGTGATTAGCAAGAGGTTTTGGCAAGTCATGGGGTATTTCAGTATGTGACGTGGCATCTTTGCAGAGCTGGGGGCAGGAGCATCCGGTAGAGAGGCTCTTACTTGACTGTGCAGTGCTTAATCTTTCTAATACACCCCATAATGTGTAGTGGAAGATCTAGATAATGCAAGAAAACAGTTATTTATCTGGGATTAACCTACATAAAACATTTACATTGAGCAGAAACTAGGCCAGAATACTATACAGTCTGATGAGGAGTAGCTGAGGGCCGTGGGAGGCTCAGTGGGGACCTTATTGCTCTCTACAGCTACCTGAAAGGAGGTTGGAACAAGGTGGGGCTGGTCACTTCTCCCAAATAACAAGCAGTAGGACAAGAGGAAAAAGTCTGAAGTTGTAGCAGGAGAGGTGTAGTTTGGATATTAGGAGAAATTTCTTCAGCAAAAAGGTTGTCGAGCATTGAATCAGGGCAGGGAGGCAGCATCCCTGGAGGTATTTAAAAGATGTGTAGGTGTGGCACTTGGGAACAAGGTTTAGTGGTGGACTTGGCAGCACTGGGTTAATGGTGGGTCTTGATGGTATTCAAGGATTTTTTCCAACCTAAATGATTTAATAATTCTACAATCCTATGAATTGCAATGTGGTATATCTTCTAAAATCAAAGGAGCTTTTGTACTTCCTTCAGTGAGTGGACATTGGCGCTGGTTTTTGTCTTAGTATCCCTTTTTTTTGGTTTGTACCCCTTGACTTTGGCTTAGTACTACAGTCTATGAGTATTGATATTCTTGTATTGAAAAAAAAAAAGAAAAAAAAATCAACTTTAGCCTCCCAAGCACCCAAACAAACACACCGAATAAGCACAGCCCAGTTAATATCATCTTTTTAACAAACTCTCAGGTTAGCTGGTTATCAGTACTCCTTATGAAGAATAGCCTGCCCACTGTTCCAAATTCCTGCTCTGTTAGTGGTGCACAAAGCATTTTCCCGATGATTTATTATGGTAGGAGCTACAGAGTAATCCTTGGTAAATAGATTTATACATGTGACACTCTACTGAATGGGAGATTTATACTTGGCCATTCCATTGCTGCTCATTACCATATGATGTTTCATTGAATGCAGTTATATGTCTGCCTCTACTCTTTAAAGTCCAGAAAAGTTTCACGATATTACCATCTTCCTCTGCTCAGCAGAGCCTCACAAAGAGGCACTTTGCCATGTGACAGATGGGGTTTGCGGGTGGCTTTGTCCCTGGTAGGCCTGGATGTGTGAGGGAAGGTGGGTTTTGGCTGTCAGCAAGACTCCTGGAGCTGAAGGTGTTTCAGAAGTTTTGCTTAACTTTGCCTGAACTCTCAGGGATTTGCACTGTGGGACTGACCTGGTCTTACAAGCTGTTAGTTGGGAACATCCTTGTAACTCCTACAGGTCTTAAAGACGTGTAGGTCTTTCCTCTTGAAGGACTTAGTGTAGCAGATTCATCACACCAGCTCAAGATCAGAATAGAGTATTTTCTCTGACACTGGAAGGATGATTTAGATTTTTATTAGCTGATATTTTTCACCTAGTTTCTTTGGCCCATATTTTACTGTTTAATGCCATTATCTGCTACATTTTTAATCAGAAAACATTATTACTAAATAAAAATAGTTTTTTTCTTGCTCTGGAAATCAGCATGCTGTAAAATCTTTTCAAAATTGTGCCCTAAGGCAATGGGATCTGCTAGGTATTTTATTTAGTATTGATATTTTGGGAGACACCTTGACTGCACTGAGGTGTGCGGCAAAACTTTCCTTGGCTTTGAAAGAACTGGGGTTTTACTTCTTATTTTCCGTTTGCCCATAACTTTTCGTTCCTGGCTATTGCATATTACATCTTTAATGATTTCTCTTCAACACGGCTTTTAGAAACCGTGACCTTTTTTGCCCACGGTCAAGCCCTGTGTTGCTGCACCCCTGTGCTCTGAGACCTCATTCATAAACATCTCTCCAAACACGGCTCTTTATCCCGTGTCCAGGGATGCGAGAGAATCCCAAACAATAGCGAGGCTGAGACAAAAGCCGGCATTGTGGAGAGGGCGCCGGGGCGGGCGGGCTGAGGGGCCCGGGAGCCTCTCCGGGCTGGGGCCATTGTGCCCGTAATTGGATTTCTGCTGGTGGTGGCCGCTCGGAGGGAGCGGGACCCACCGGGACCCGCTGCAATAAACCTGGCAGTGATTGGAGGAGGCAGATGACCTTTAAAGTCCGTGTTGTTGAGCGAGACCTAATACGGTGCAAATGCACCAGGTTGCAACTTTATTAGTGATTAGACACAGAGATAAGCCTCAGCACATTGCCTAATCTGCGGAGTCTAATTCCAGGCATTGGAGCCAGGGATGCTGATGCAGACCGAGCTCCTGTCCAGGCCGAGTGAGCTGGAGTGATTGCAGGCAATAGGAGAGGGAGTTTCTGGGTGACCTGGGTCTGGGGCAGGTCCTGATCAGCCCCCGCTGTGGGGATGCTGGGGCAGGGAGGCAGGCACTGAAAGTGTGGAACTGGGAACAGTCATACAACTGGTGACTTCAAACCCAGCTTAACTTTTGCAATGGCTGGCCAAGAGTATTCACAGTGAGCAAGGATTGCTCCTGTCTGACAAAAATAAAAGTGCAGGCTACAGCTCAAAGTGGCTTGTAGAGTATTTAGGAGGGAAACAAACTCTTCCATATTTCAATTTTTCCATCTGTGGCTGTTCCTGGCACTATTCAGGGTTTTTTGTCTTCTTTTAGACTGCGCTCCCTTTCCTGTGATCCAAGAGATAATGTCTGAGGTGGGTTTGGCCTGTGGTGATTGATCCATGCCGGATGTATTAGTCTGTGACTGAACCCTAGTAATGTGTCTGCATGAACTGTGGTGGAAAATGTCAGAGGTTGCAGGCAAAGATGAATCACCGTAGGACAAGGGCTAAGACAGCACAGCAAGAATGATGCTGTGGTATGCTCTGTTACTGGATTTCCTCCAAGGACTGCTCTTTGAGGAGCCCTGGCCTCACGGCATGCTGCAGAGACCTGCTGCTCAGTGGCATCCTTTAAGCACAATGCGGGAGCCTCCAGTTGGATCGTGCACAGATCTTGGGCTGTGCTACAAATATATGCATGGAAATGTTTGGCAGATTCACTCTGCAAATCCAGACAAGCCCATGCAGCCCTAACTTTTAAATCCATGACTTGGAAATCTGCCTCTCAGAACCACTGCAAACTCCCTTATCCTGGACTCTCTTGGATGGCATCTATCTTGTCTTCAGACCCACCTAAACAAGTACACAAATATGATCTAAGAAACCATCTTGCCAATAGCCAAATCCTCAAAACTTTGTTCAGAGGAGCTGTTTTTGAACTTTATTTGGGCAAACTGGCATTAAACTAATCCCACCCAATCTCTGTAGTGACAGGGTGACCTATTTCTTTTTAATCTTGTAAAATTATGTTGTTAAAGTTACTGCATCTCACTACTTTTGCCCCTTGTCCCCAGGCAAAACCCATTTGGGATTCCTGCTTCTCTAGTTTTTCTCTTAGCCCTTCCTAACTGTGTTTTGACTTGTATTTTGGAACATCTGACTCTATATTTGGGACTGAAAAGGGGTGAGAAGCTTCATTTGCTGTAAGGGAAGTATCATTGGGCTAACATTTACCCCCAAGCAGTGGCAGGCCACAGAAATTACCTAGGAGAAACCAAAATCTCATTAAATTTTTCAGCTTCTTATGGAGGAGTTTGGGGATGTTAAATTCTCTGATGGCCTGTTCAGAGCTGGAAAGTGACCTGGCCAAGGCCTAGCTGTAGGTGAGACCTTGGCAGCTCCCAGGTCAGTGCCCCTGTCCCTGGGAGAGCACTTTGTTGAGCTTCTGTGTGAACTTCCCTGCAGCTTTGCATTGTTTTCCCTTTTATGACCCAGCCAGGGCTTGTTGTCGGACTTTTGCCTCCTGAGGTTTGGAGAGGAGCCACTGACTTCCCTTTCTGTCCAAGCCAGCTCTGGATTAACTAGTCCTCTCCTCTGGCTAAAAAGGTGTGAATCAGGACAGGAAGATTCTGTTGCCTTAACTAATGCTGGAATGGACCTGATTTTGTAAAGTCAAGATCTGTGAACAGCAAACTGCATGTCTGGTGCCAGGTGGCATGTCCAGGCCATTTGGGCATCTTGCCTGCAGGTGTAAAGTGGATATTGTTCCACCAACCTTGTGTTCCATGCATCACCTTCCCTCAGGATAGGATTACACTTTGTTCTGGAGGTGCTTGGAAAAGGTGAAGCAGGATTTGAAGTGGAGAGATGTTGCTGAGCCCACAACTTTATGGCTTGTCTGTGGTGGGTGATATGTGTGAAGGTTTCCTGGACTGATGCAAATTTTGTCTTTCTATACCTGTTGTTGTTTTCTGCTTGCACACTTTGCTTCAGAGCAGTGCTACTAGTGCTGTAGACACCTCCTATGCCATAGCTTCTGCTGGAGTTGATTAGAGTAGGATTGCACCTAAAGCCTTGAGAGAAGCCTAAAGCCTTCTGTCTCAAAAAAGGGAAACTTCTTGTTTGCTCTGTTGTCTTAGAAGGTGGTGGTGTGACTTCTTCCCACCCGCTTCCTTGGTGATAAGGACAGCAACAGCAAAAGACTTGAAATAAAACCTTGTATTCGTCCTGTGAGCAAGCATTCATGTCCTGGGAGGAGGTTTGCTGAGCAACAGGCTCCTCACCACCTGCTGGTAGCTCCTTTCTGGGCGCCGGCGGTGCTGCATCCTCTGCTGTCAGCCCTCAGCCACCCGCGGCGGTGGGGGCTCCCCGGCACCGTGGGGTTGGGGGAATACTTTGTTCACTAATCTCCACTGTGGTAAGGCCACTGTTAAATAAATCCATGCCTATAGGCAGCTTTCTGGGGCTCATTATAATACTAATTCAGTTGAATTCCTGATTAGAGACCAGTGGTTTCGTATGGGTATTGGAAGTCGGTGTAACTTTCTTAGGGCAGAGGAATCATCCACTGAAAGCTGCTTTGGGGACAGAGGCTGAAATGCCATTGGAATCTAAAAAAGGATGTCTGTAAAATGAAACATCCATTTTAAGTCTGTTGTGTAGCTGGTGTATTACTTCAGGTCAGCCAGGGTTTGGAATTGTTATTCTAGTTGACTTTTTTTGTGTGTGAGAATGTCCATAGATGAGGAGATACCTCTACCTTGAAATACTGGGGAGGGCAGTTTTCAAGTCCAGGACCAGTGTTTCTCCTTTGGATTAAATGAGAGGGCTGCTTCAGATAATTTGAATTATGGTTAAATAAAAACAGGTTTCAAGAGACAGAGAGAATCTAAAGCAAGCTTGCTTGACCCCTCCATAACCATGGAGAAATCCAAGCAATATCCCTCTTTAACCATTCAGGTTTAGGTATGTCCAGAACAAGCAGAACAATAATTAATTATAGCCCATGTATTTTAATTTTGTACATTGGAAGAAGTAATCTGTCCACATTGTACCATGTCCTGGTTAGGCTTATGATCTCTTCTATTTATATGGCCTCTTCTGTTTGAAAGGGCTGAGTTAGGAGGGTTTAATTCAGGGAGTGTTTGTGCATGTGTTTTTGTGTTGGTGTTGCACTCTATCATTGCTCTAATGGATCTCTGGGGGAATGTGATACAATAGTTAATGCCAGCTATGCTGTTAAATAATAGCTCTTTCAGGAAGGAAGTGAAGAATAATTTATGTACAGGAAAACAGAGCGGGTATGCAGAGAACAATAAAAATAGATAAGCTATGATTTCATTAGAACAGTTGAGCCAAAAGTTGCTTGGCCTCTCTGATGCCTGCTGGTGCCCTCCTTCATGCTTCTGACAGTGACAGCTCTGAGAGGATGCTCCATGGATGGCTGATGGCTGGGGCTCCAGGGCCTCGAACACTCAGGAGGACAGAGTGAGGAGTGGGCCAAAGCCTGGAGTTGTTCAGCCAGTGCTGAGATGTGCATTCAGCAGCCCAAATGCAGTGTCCTTGGCAGATGCTCTGCCAAAATCCTGCACTAGTAAGGGTTTCAGGAGAGGGAGGGTGTTAGCCCTAAGTACAGTTCTGATGTGAGGGACACTGGTGGAGCTTGTTTATACAGAGAATGGATTATAAACTGTGACCTGCCTTTTGATTGTACCAATATGCTCACACCTATCTAAATAGATTTGTCCATAAGCGTATTTAATTATCTGCTGGACATGCTCAACTTTTGTTTGGATAGCCTTCCTTTTATATTTAAAGGTAAATAAATACTGATAGAGTAGATTGGGCTGCATGTGGGCAATGGGTCTGAACAGGAGTCTGTGCTGTGGCTGTGCTCCTGTGAGCTCCTCAAATAAACAGAGACCTTCTCAAGAGCTACCAGGAGAACTCCCCCACCACTAATTTTAAAAGTGACCTATAAATCAAAGCATATCACTCTCTTTGCTCTAGCATTTCACTTTTAGGGGTGGTTTACTTTTGCAGTGCACAGCTGAAATGGCAGATTTCGGTTAATCTTTGCGTTTAGACACAGAGTGTATTATTTAAGTATTCTCATTCGCATGAGAAGTGGTATCCTGTGTCTAAGCTGTTAGGAAGTGATCACTGTTTATCTTGTCATAGACACTTCTTACCCTTTCTGCAGGCTTCACCTGACCACTCCCACTCCTCTTCCCTGAGCCCCAGCCTCTCTCTCCCCACTTCATGTGTGTGGTGGCCTCTCAAGCAGAGAAGACATGAAAGCAAAGAAATCCCAGTTGCATTCTTGTAAAGAAACAGACCACCTATGTGATGGGGCACCTGGGCACATAGGTCAGCAGTATATTTTGGGAATGTGGATTACCTGTGGTGGGGCTGCAGTTCACATTTCCATATGACAGGGGATGGGATAATGCTATCTGGTTCCCCATGGCTATAGCACCACTATCGCTTTTCTACTAAAGTTCAGACGGTAATTTTAAACCATGGGAAAATATTTTTTCTCTTTGAAGAGTGTTGTTAGTCACTCGAAGTCTCCTCCCTTATTCCTTTTCTGAGTGCATCAGCCCTCGATCAGATTGTGGGGAGCCCCGGATTCCCCGGGTGGTGTGGGAGGGGACTGCCCACGGCTGGGGTGAATGCAGGGGGCAGAGGGGACTGGCATCGCTTTTCTTCTGGGTTTGACTTATGTTGAGTGTGCTGGTCTGTGTTTGTGAGGGCAGGAATGCAACAGACGCTTTTGAGTTATTCTTGGATCAAATTAACCGACATTTCGGAAGAGGACTTTTACAAATTCACAAATTACAGTTAGGTCAAGAAAATACTAATTGCCTGCAATTTTCCGTCTACCCCTTCTCACCTCCCAGCGTATCTGTGTTCCCTCACTGAATAATATTCCATCTCTCTGGAAATGTAGTCAAATGCCTGCATGAATTTCAATGGAAGTGTCATTACAGTAAAAATGCTTAGTGTGTTATGTACTGCCAGGTGTTATTGGCACAGAGGGGAAATCTGCACTTTAACAGATCCTTGGCTTAATAAAGAAGTGAAAATGATGCCTGGTGTCTTAGGGTTGGTTGGGTTTTTTTTAAATGGAAAAACTATCCCTGATCTCTTATGAACAATGCACAGTCACTATAAAGTACTTGCATTTCAATAGTACTGGGTTTTTCTCTCAGTGCTGGGTTGAGGGAGATCTGATAGTGCAATCCAGGGTGGAAAACCTTGAAAACTTGAGCTGTTAAAATAAAACACAACGTACTGTGTTGTATTAAAAGATAAGGCTACAAAGGTGTGGTGCTTTTTTTTTGTGGGTTTTTCTTTTCTAGAGGCAAGAGGTGGGTTTGACAAAGTCAGAGCAGGGAGTGGGGTGGAGGCAGATTTGTTGCTGGTGGAATTGCGCTCATGATGAGTGCATGCTACCAGGCCGTAGATCCGTTTTTAGATGTCAGAAGTATTAGGTCTCTCCTAGAAGACAATGCGTGATGTTAGGAAGCAACTTGTGAGATTAATGTAATACCTTTTTGAAGCTTTCTGCCTTTTTTTCTGAGCTCCTGGGAGCTGTTTCCACCGAACACCTCTCCAGTCCCAGGGAGGGTAAGGAAATCCCCGCCTGCAGCCGGGTGCGTGCCAGGCTTGATGTTGCCCTTATGGTAAAAACAAACCTCCAAAACCCCAGCAGAACTAGAGCTCATGAGGCTTCAAAGGAAAGGCAGGGCTGCAGGCAAGGGTATGCCGAGAATCTGACCCTGGGAGCTCAAAGCCAAAAGGGCAGCGGCAGGAGCAGGTTACGGCCATCCCGGCACAGCGGCTCTCGAGCTGTTTGTTCAGTTGCAGTTTAATTAAAAGCTGGGGTGGTTGCAGCCATGGTTATTTGTTTATTTGTGCTGGTAGAAGCTCTTGTCTTTAGGAAAGTTTATGTTTCTGGAGGGGAAGTGGCTTGAGTGTTGAAGAAGCCTTTCTTAAGAATAGCTTGTGGCATTGCCTGCTCTCCAAGGGCCTCAGTCCCATCCTCTTTGGTGGGCTTGGTCCAGTGATAATCTCGCTGCTACAAAACTGACAGTAATGTTGTTTAGCTGGAGTTAATTATCATAGTGTCATAGAATCATTTAGGTTGGAAAAGACCCTTAAGGTGATTGAGGCCAATCCTTAACCCAGCACTGCGAAGTCCACCACTAACCCATGACCCTAAGTGCCTCATCTACACCTCTGTTAAATACCTCCAGAGATGGTGACTCAATGACTTCCCTGGGCAGCCTGTTCCAATGCTTTACCACCCTTTTGGTGAAGAAAATCTTCCTACAAGCCAGTCTAAACCTCCCCTGGGCCAACTTGAGGCCATTTCCTCTTGTTCTTATTAGGAGCATCTCCTTCTATGGGAAGACAGAGATGCAGAAAATGCCTTTTCTTGGTGAGGGAATATTGCTTGATTCAGTTTTCTTTCCCTGGCGCAGGTGCCAGGTCAAAGCTCACCCTTTGCCATTTGTCTTCCTGCCTTATTACTGCTGTTTCTGCTCCAGAAAGGTGAAAGCACCAATCCAGATATCTGTGTGATCCAGTTAGATCTGGGCATGCGCAAACATTCCCAAAAATGTGATAAACTGATAGGATTTTTCAAAGGGGTAGAGTGCAGTCAATGCATTCATACCAGAGGATTTTTAGATATATTTTGTTTCTGTGCTCCAAGGCCTGTGATCTTGATGACATTCACGCCTTGACTTTTTTGTGAGGTTTTCAATTAGAATATTGCATTAAAATTCAATGGCATTCTGCTGTCTTTAATGATACTCATGTGGAAAGTACAGGCAGGTAATTACACATAATTTTCATGGCTTTTTTTCTGAAGTAGACAACAATGCTCACATGTACTAGGATGAATGACACAGAACAATCTTTTATTGAGTGTGCCTTAATTAATACAAATGTTAACTACTCTTACAAATAAGTCTCATTTAAATGTCAAACATTTGTTATTCATTGCCTATGAGTAATTTTTCTTGCTTGCATATGTGTGAATTAGGCATATGTTTTGAAGTCATTAAGTAGCCGAGGTCACAACTAAAAATAGTGAGTGTACATTGTTTGTTTGACATCAAGGATAAAAGAAATTCTTGATTGCAGACACTTTCTTGCCATGTGGCGTTCAAGAGAGAGAGCAGAAGTGCTCTGAAGCATTTGTGTGCTGCTATGGGACCTTCCTGAGTGCCAGAGTCTGTAGGTTAGAGAAGAGTTTTTTACTTTTCATCACAAATTTCCTTGTTTGTATGGTCTGCACCAGAACCATCACTGTGTGGGTGTCATTCCCAGCTGCAGAGCTATGAATCCAGATATGCCACTTTAAAAAGGATGAGTGACAAGGCAGAGTCCTTCTGTTTGCTTTCCCTCCGTATTCACCAGTGTATTTATCCTATTGCAAAATGATCAGCAAAGAGGTGGTTACAAGCCTTTGCATTTAAATGGTCTTTACATGGAAATAAGTGGCAGCAGCTGGAACCCTGCAAGGCTGTGTTGGCTTGAACTCTTGTTTGCTGGTGATGTTGCTCTTGTAGGCAGCACCAGTGTGATGGTGGCCAGAGGAGCCTGCCTTGCTGCAGGCTGACACAGAGGAGCCCTTCTGCTGCTAGGGTGTTCAGCCTCAGGTAGGACAGCTGCTTGGTGGCCTGCTTCAGCCCGTCACTGCTGGTGGGAGCCCTTGGAAGAGTCCTTGGTCAGGATGTTTGGAAGAGTCTTCGTTGGGGATACTTGGAAAAGTCCTTGTTGGGGATCCTCAGAGAAGGCCTCAGTGAGGACACTTGAAAAAGTTCTGGTGTAACCAATCCTTGAAGCTGTTTATCTGGAATGGGTGTTGGTTTTATTTCCTTCAGGAATCTCTCACTTGCAGCTTTTGCTGTTCTGTGAGGTGGAAAGTGAGGTTTTCCTGTGGTGAAGGAGGTGGAAAGGGAAGCTTTTATAGGAAGCCACAAGGCAAGTGCCAAGATGCTGCTTTCCAGTTGTGCTTTAAGGCTTTGTGCAGCTGCTGCTACTGCTGAGACGCCTGGTTGATGAAAATGCTGCTGGAGCTGTAATTCTCTCAGAGCAGCCATCTCATAAGCTTGGCCATGGGACTGTAAAAGCACCCGAAGGAAAACCAAGCTTGTTCTGCTAGAAAGCCCATCCAGCACAGAAAGGTTGATTTGCAGAGCCAGGGAGTTGGATCTGCAGCGTTTGGACCTACAAACACCCTCATTACTGCAAGCTCAGCAGAGCTGGCCCTTGCCTGAGCTGGCTTTCCACGTCCTCTGTGGCCTGGCCATTGAAACTGCTGGATGACATGGAGGTGCAGGAACAGAATAAGTGTCAGAGTTGGAAACTGGAAATGATACTCTGCATCTAGGAATGCTACAGGGAAAAAGTATCCAAATGCTGGCCTCTCCTGCAAAACCTTTCATATCCATTTATACCTCTTCACCATAGCACAGCATTTTCTGATTTTATTCTCTTTGTGGAAGAGACTGGGGCAGGGTGAGGGGGAGACTGCAAGGAACAGCAGTCTGTGGAGGAGTGCAGGGGTTTAAAGTATGAAGCAAGGCTACCAGGAACAAGTGAACTGGGGCAGCTGTTTTGAAACAGAACTGCTCCCCAGACAGCCTGGTCTGGGGGGAGACTGCCCTGGATAACCTCCTCCCCACTACCTGACCCTCTGCTTCCTCTGATGCTTGGTACAGGGACCTGGGAAGAGGCCTCTGATTATTTTATTGCTGAGTTTAGGGCTACTTCTGGGGCTGTCTTGAGCACGATGCCTTTGAGGAGGGTTAGCCTGTGCTTTGATTAGGCAATCTCTGCTTTGAGCAATAAAGAGCCTTAATTCTGCACTGAGAGTCTTGCAAAGCAGACATGAGGGCTGGAAAAACAGATACTTGAATCAAGGGGTCCATCCTGGGCTGCTCACTTCCTTGGCACTGAGTAGGAAACAAGAATTTCAGTGGTTCTAATCCCTTGCAATATCATGGCCTTGGGTGACAACAAAAAAAAAAAAATCTCCAAGATTTTTCTCCCCTGTAATGAAGGAAATGAAGCGTGACCCCTTGGACCATCTGTAACCTTCCAGCTTGTCAGGGATGCTCTTGCAGATTCCCCTGCCAGCCTGGGTTCCTGCCTTGAAACACATCTGATTTATCTAATCTCTGCTAAAGCATCCTGAGTGATAAGGAATGTTTTTATTTCTCCATTCCTCCTCGTGCTTTCTGGGAGGCCGCAGTATTTCACAAAAGCACAAAGCTGCTGTTTTAGGCAGCACTAGGCTCGTTAGCTACTTGAGTCAGGCGCCCTGTCGTTCTCCGGGTTTTGTGCAGGACTGATCCCACTGGCAGCAATAAATAATAGCAGTTCCCTGTTGTGCAGATGGAGGTATTAAATGGTCCTTGCTTGGGGATAGTGAGCCAGCCCTGGGGGTTACCCACAGTCGGGTTCCCAATGGCTGCATTGAAATTTTTGGTGACATGGTCCTGTTTGTATCCCTCAGAGCTCGGTGTATATCTGGGGTGGCTGTCAAGCTCTGAATTGCCATCCCTTGAACTGGGAGTGCAGGCTGATCACTCTGCAGAGCTGCCAGAATGTGCCCATGACCTGCTCTGGGACGGACTTTAGCACCTGCCGGGCTCTGAAGTTGTACTTGTGGGGCCAAACTGGAACTGCTCCCTCAGCCTGAGCCTCCCCCAGAGCCAAGCCAACAAAACGGGTTCAGACAGGTTGCTGCTGCTAATCTGCTTAATGTCTCGACACGAAATAGCACATCGTCTGCTGCTGCTGCTGGTGGGAAACAGGGCTCTTATCACTGCTGCTTTCAAGTGCCCGGTCACGCTGCCCAAACAGATACAATTCGAGTCCCAGAGCTGATCTGATCAAATTAAAATGAAAAATTTGGCTCATTTCTTTATGTATTTATTTGTTTGTTTTCTATTTAAAACAAGTCATTGTGTCCTCAAAAGAGTTGAACTCCCCCAAAAAAGTCTCCAGTCAATCCTCACCCTTTAGCTGTGGCTCGTTTGTTGCTTTTTGGTCTCTTCTTGTGTTGTGTCCCTCTGCTTCCTCTCTGAAAAGAGAGCTGAGAGTGAGTGCAATGCTGGAAAGGAGGAAGAGCACGTGGTGCTAGTCCAGCTCTGTTCTCACATGCTTCCAGGACTGGGAGGTGGAGGAATGGGAGCCTCCCAAGGTGTGTCATTGCTGCACTGCATACCCAGGTCTGTGGGTTTGGTGCCTGCTTCTGGTGTTTGTTTGCCCTCTCCTGTGTGGTTCCTTCTGTCTGAGGTGTAGCTTCACTGCAGGAACATGCTGGACATCACTGTTCTGGTGGTGGACACGTGTGTACATTGGTGTGATGGCATCAGAGCAAAGATGGAAGGGGCTGTTTCTTCCTTGACTGCACTGACATTGTTGTGGTGATGTGATTTATGTGTGTTCAGACAAGGCTTTGGGCAGGAAAGTGACATTTTTGGAGGTGGTTGGCCTGGTGGAGGAAGTTGCTGTTCCCTGCAGAGTGGGACCAGCTCATTAGTGGCTCCACTGATCTGCCAGTGGAGCACAGGTTGCACAGGATAAGCTCTTCACCTTCCTTGGCCAGAGCCAACAAGCAACCTGCTGGGACAGGAGTCTCTATTTTGTTATAAAGGGAGGAATAGGTATTTGTGATTTTGCTTGTTTAAATACTTGAGGTGAAAGTAAAGCATAAAACAACAGCAAAAGAAGGCAGAGAAGCACCAAGAAATGAAGATATGAAAGAGGAAGAACATCAGCAAAGGAGTCTAGAAGAGAAGCAAATGTGGACAGGATCTAAGAGATAAATGCAAGGCAAAGGCATGGTCAGGCATGGCTTTCCTTGAGCACAGGGTGTGCAGGCTCTCTCTCAGGCAGTTGTGGCAGCTGCTTGTGGGTGCACTGCAGGATCCGTCTGCCTTAGAGGCAGTGGGTGATCTCCCAGGTCAGGGTCCAGCCTCCAAACTCCCCCTGCGTCAGCAGGGATGTCGTCTGAGAAAGGACCACTTGCTGAGTACTAGAAAAGAGGCCAGCAATACAGCTGTGATCTCTCCAGTGAAAGAGTAAAGACTTCAGTGGGTCTTTTCTTTTGCTTGTATTTGAAAAAAAATGGTGATGGGAAGCCTTTTCTGAAGCATCTTGGTCTTTTTAAAGCCTACAGAAGATTTATTTTTGCACGTTCCACCTATTTGAAAAGATGTGGGAAGATAGGTAGTGCTCTGCAGCACTCATCAATGTGTACTTGAGCTCCTGGTACAATAGCTAACGAGATTGCTATCAAAACCTAGTCAGTGATTTATACGAGGGTGGCTGCTAGCATCAGGCTTATGGATTGCTCTGGGATTTGAATAAAAGTTTATATTTTTATAGGAAATGTCTCTCCAAACCTTACTAACCAGCGTATCATTGTCAGAATGGAAGAATGTCCAACTCCTTCATCTGAGGGCAGCATTTCAGCACATCACATCCTTATTTGACTGTGATGTTCTCCTTCACTGCCACTGTCCCACCATGGGGTGAAAAACTTCAATACAAAAGCCCAAGGGCCTTAAAAAAAAATCTCTTGTCATAAAACTATGTTGCTTTCACAGAAATGTGGAACACAAAGCAAACTCTTCCTTAACAGCCACTTATAACAAGTTTTTAATTGATAAGAGAATCACTTTCTTTTCTTTTTTCTTTTTTCTCTTTTTTTGTCTTTACTGAATAGGAGAGGCTGGTTTCTGAATTTCTCAGTGTGGGGTGAGTTGTCATCTGCTGTTCTCAGGCTGAGTTACATGTTTTCTGGGTGCCACCTGAGGCTTTGGAGACCACTGTGGTTAATGTGTTCAATCTCACCTGTCTCTGTGGTTGGGAACTCACTTGGCCTCCCTGCTTTTATGGTGCCTGGGGTAATGGGGCTGTAAGTGCTTTAGGAGTCTCTAAGCACGTCCACATGAGAAATAACAATTAAGTGTTATGCAGGAGAACATAGGCAAATCCCTGCTATGTACATGGGAAGGTGGGATGGGTTATCACAGCCTGAGATGGGGCTGCTCTGCCACAGTGGGCACCACTGCAGGATCTCCTGCACTTGGTGTGATTATTCTCTGAGTAGAAACAGGGAGCAGCCCTTGCACACCTCCCACAGTCCCTTGTGTGTCCCTGCTTTAGCTATGATATCTCCAGTCACTTGGGGATGAAAAACTTGACTTTATTTTGTGTCTGAACAGCAGCTCAGACAAGACTTGTTGTCTGTCTGTGACTAGGCTTATAATGCAAATAATAACTACGTGATAATAATAATAATATTTAAGCAAAAGATTGTTAGTAGGATTAGGATTGCAATCTGAGGGTTTTTTCCCCAGTTTTTCCTGGGGTTTTGTTGTTAAGTAAATGCTCATCATTTCTGTCTGACTGCTTGTCACGCAGCATTTATGGAGATGGAGTCTTGTGCATTAGTAACATCTTTTTATAGAGGTTTGAGAGATGAAGCTGTGTAGTTGTTTCACTTCAGAAATGCTCCTTTCAATACTTCTGGGATTTTGTTTTCTGCCGTTGTTCCCTCCCTGTAGGACTGCCATTTAATATGAATTGGAACCTCAAAACAAGCCCGAAGATGTCCCTTTCTTATGACCATACAAGTAATTTTCAACGCTTTGGGGTGGAAAGAGGGAGTTTGAGCCTTTTAAACTCAACAGATCTATTAATTGATGTTGCTGAAGTCAGGCTACCTGCCTCCCCCCAGAAGCAAGGTACTGGATCTGGAACTGGATTTGAGGAGGGGGCTAGGAGGGACCCTGAGGACCAGTGGCATTCCCAGTCCCTGGCCATGTCCTTCAGCTGTGGGACAAGGCTTTCTTCTCTCACCCACTTCTTTTGCTGAAGAGGTGGCCAAGGGGAGTTGGTGCTAAAGCTGGTCCAGGCCAGGCAAAGGTGAGCCTCTCCCATGCAGGCTGGTGGCTTGTGTTGATGTGGTTTTAGTCCCTTTGAGAGAATGGGAAAAGCAGCAGTCGCTGCGTTCTGGTTGTGATCCTGCCTTAGCTGAAATGGCCCTTTGCCCTGCTGCTTTCTGTTGTTTTCTTACCCCCTCTTGTGCAAGTGTGCAAGTAACACAATTTTGGGAGAGTAGGTCTGTAGTCCAAATTCTCAGCAATGTCAAAGTGCCTCATACCCCTGAAGGAAAATTGAGTTGAGTACTTAAATGTTTGTTGATAACGATGTTGATTGCTTTCATGTTTTGGTGAATTATTTGCTCTATCAGTTGGCTAATGTCCAGTCTCAGACAAAGGAGGGACTGACCCTTGTGGCAGCAAAAATATTGTGGCTGCTCCAGAGTGTTTTTATTTAGAGACTGGAGGCAGCCGGGATCCATTGTCACTGCGTGTTGTATCACCCAGCCCTTACCAGTGCTTCTGTAATACCACCCTGGGCAGTGCAACCAGTAATTCTGCATTTACACGGGGGTTTTGTGTTCAGATTTTCCCTAGCAGTTCTCTGAAGTAAGGGATGCAGGAAATTGCAGATCTGGCAATCCCAATCTTGGGTCTTCCTGACCCTTTCAGAGATGGAACAAACATCATCTGACGCTTTAAAACCTTTCCCCCGTCGGGCACTGCAGATGGGAAGCTCAGCGTGTTTAGTTCTTGCAGAGCTGAGCTTTTCAATTGATAGTTCCTGTAGTCACTTGCTACTCTTGTGAGGGAAGAGAAACATCTTAAATTTTTAAACCTCTCAAGCCCATCCTTTGGTGCCATGCTGTGAGAATGTGTAACTGTATCGGAAGAAATCCTACCTGAATGTAGCCATGCCGAGATGTGCTTGCAGATCGCAGCCTTTTCCCACTGGGCATGAACCAGAGCCTTCCACGGTCGCTCGTGGAGGTCTTTCGAGGCTGCTGAGGGCTGTTGTTAGTGTACCTGGCTTTTGAAAGCATTGCATGTTTCAGAAAGCCACGGAGTGATGTTGTAGTTGCTCCGTTCACACCACGGAGACCTTGAGGATCATTAATTTATGTGCTGAAATATTTTTTTCCTAAAGTAACAGTGGATGGCATGTATGTCTGACCAGATCTGTTTTGAGCTCTGGGATGAGTGTGCTTTGTGCTTTCATTTTATTCGGATTTGGTTTAAGTAATGAGAAGCGCAAGTAAATGTTCTCTGTTGCCTAGAGGGAGATCTTGAATGTGGATCATTAAGAAATGGGGTCAGATAAAGAAGAGAAAATACCACTGTCCCTAAACTGGAACTTGCAAACCCATGCGCTGTGCAACGCCCCACGGAGCTGGAAATCTTCTGTCAATGCTCATATGACTGTGATAGTCTGCAGTGATGATAGCAGTGCCTGGCTCCAGGGTCTGTGCTATCCCTACTTGTCACAATCACTGTGCTTCAGAAGCCTGGATTGCATTTCCTCCCGGAGAGTTTGTCTGATTGATTGCCCACAGCACATAACAATTTGAAAACGAGTTTGTTTTTAGTAATAAACCTTTATGGCTCTTGCAAAGTGGGTCTTTGCAGATTGTTTGGGGCAGAACAGCTCCACCTGACCTCTGGTTTGGGAAGAATGCCAGCCCACAGGGGGGTAAGACAAGGTTATCAGGAAAAGCGGAAGTGAAAGGTTTTTCTTACACTTAACACTTACTGTGAGGTGAAAACTCACAGCTTGGCAAAATATATGTTTCTCCAAAATTCTGAAAAAAATATTGAATTAATGTAGCTGTAAGTTATGTGAAATGAAATCCAAAGGAATTAATTAGAATTCTGAACCATATGGTCATGTGAATCTGGAGACCCACACAACTGCGTTTCCATATCTGATGTTGACACATTAAAATTCATCAGTTTGCAGGCAGAGTTGTCTTAGTTAATTTAACTAATACCATAACATTCCTGAGATGCATCATTACACCTCATAATGTAAACATAAACCAGGATGATTAGTGGAGAACCACTCACTTCAAAGAATTAATATAGCTGAAAAACTGCTTACAATTTAGAAGGATTAAAGTAAGATGCTAAATATGTCTCCTTATGCCCCTTGTTAAAGCCAGACTTTTATCAGTTTATACAGTACTGGATTTCTGGTGGTGCATATAAGCCAATGGCTTGTTTACACTTGTTTCTGTACCATTGGGGTGCTCGTGTGTTTGGGGCTGCTGTGAACATTTTGAAATGAGAGTTTTAAGAAAGAGGTTGTTCAGTTCGTTACACTGAATTGGCCCCTTGGCTCCAAAAATGTGTATTCCCCAATGCAAACTGCCCCTTGCCATGCCTTGGAAGGAAGAGATGATGCTCTCAGGGAGGGGGAGCTGGAAGGGAAGCCAGCATTGCAGCTGAAATGCTGACTGGTGGCTTGGCTGCACTGTGGTGGGAAGCAAAGCCTGCCCCACTCCTGTTGTCTTTAATCAGGATCCAGGTTGGACTTTCTGTGTTGGTGTCTGGTTTTTGGCGTAGGGAGGTGGAAGAGGCTTGAGTCTCCTCTCATGCACAGGTTTAACTGGAGACTCTCTGCTTGGAGGTGAAACTAAGGCAGATGCATGTCACAGGAGAGCTGGGTTCAGAAGGTTAATACATCCTTGATGTCTGCTTAGACAATGGGGTTTTTTCCCCTGATGGTTACTTGTCATGTTGGATGTCTTATGTATCTGTGGTGTGTGCATGTACCAGGAGACAGAATACACTCCTTGTGATTGCAGAAGTCAGCTTGCAGACTTCAGTGGCTGGCAACAAAAGTGTTCATGGGGATTTGAAAATTGTTTTCCAAATCTCTCCATTTGTGTGCACAGGTTGGGGCTGCATTGGTCACAGGTTGACCGAGGGACACCAGTTCAGGTGAGCAGTGGCTGTCCTTCAGAGTTTTGTGTGACCCTTTGTCAGCTCCACCATCATTTGGAAATCTTGTCCTTGTGAGCAAGACCAACTACTTTGGACCTCCTCCACTTCATGGAAAAGAATGTGCAAAGCAGATATGCTCTTGTGGTTGCGTGTTTTATTGGTAGGAGTCTGGGACCAGCCTTGTACAGAGCAGTAGTCCTGGGAGGACTGGGCTTAGCACAAAATATGCGGACATAATAACAGGCCTCAAACAAACCAATTGATTTGAAAATTGTGATATTGACTTGTGAACCACTGTTACTAATTGATTAAGCAGCAACAGGATGTGAGTCTTCCAGGGATCATTTAGCCCATCTCTCTGC
Organism: Orthonyx spaldingii; assembly: GCA_013397795.1. Taxonomy (NCBI): domain Eukaryota; kingdom Metazoa; phylum Chordata; class Aves; order Passeriformes; family Orthonychidae; genus Orthonyx; species Orthonyx spaldingii. The sequence continues at coordinate 1,856,130 of VZTJ01004198.1, forward strand.
CCTAAGGCAAAACCACCTCATATCTAAATAGGTGTTTTTATAGCCTGGTCTTTAAAACCTCCACAGATGGCAATTCCATAACCTCAGCAGGCAGTGGCTTCCACTGTGGCACTGTCATTCCCAACTGGAAGGCTTTTTCTAACCTCTAACCTAAATCTTTCTCACTGCAGTTTAGGTCTGGTTTTGCCATGTCCAGTCTGCTGTGGGAAAGGAGAACAGGTTATTCTTTCCACCTACTTGTCATGTATTTTAGATATAGTTATCGTGTCTATCCTCAGTCTTCGCTAGACTAAACAACCTAGTTCCTTCAGTCATCCTTTGTAGGTCATGTTTTCTAGGCTGCAGAGAAGTCTTGTTCCCCAGTGGACTGTCAGATCAATGTGCTTCCTTTTTTGAAGCATTATGCCCCAAACCAGCTGGCTGTGTGAGGGCGATGCTAAGCAGAGAGGGAGGAGCTGGTACAGGCCGTCTGCTGGTCACCGGGAGCTCAGTGTGTCCACCTCTGTGGGCAACAACAAACTCCTTGGGAAAGACATCCTAGAGGCACACGTGCCTCATGGCCAGCCCTCAGAGAGGGAGAAACTGCCTTGGCACAGGGGCTGCTGCCTTTGAGGTTCCACATGCCCAAGGGGGTTGTTGGAGCTCCAGCAGAGTTTGCAGCCTGGGCTGAGATTCTTGGCAGGGCTACTGGGTCCTTAAAGTATCCATGAGCAGGTCCTTGCTTTTGTAGTCCCGAGGTACATTTGGATTGTTACTATCTTTTGTATCGAGCAGAAATACATGAAAAAGAGGAGGCTGAGGGAAGGGAGTGCAGTACTTAGTTTCTCCCCTTGGCTCATGCAGCGAGTTACCAGAGAGCCACTCAAGATTTGCCTCTTTAAAAACTTGGCAGGTTGCCACTACTTTAGGAATTAATTTTTTTTCTTTGCTCCTAGTGCTTCAGCTGATTTCATAAGGAACTGTTGGAGTGGGGGCAGGGGGAATACCTTGTGCAATGAAATCAAACCAAGGGACCATCCTTATTTTCTTAGTGTGACATGGGTTGAGGGACCTCCTCTGCCTTGGAATCGCACTTTATGCTTGGACTCAAAATAGACCTCGCAAGGTGCCATGGAACGGTCCAGCTACCCAGCATGTTTTCTTCACTGGCAAAACTGGTTGCTTTTCAGCCTCTCATTCCTCGCCACCAGTCTGCTTGTCCTGGTCCAGGAATTCCAGCATCAAAGTCAAGCCAGCTCCTACATTCACACTTAGAATAAAGGATAAAACAAAGCAAGTTCCCAAAACATGGCCAACAGGTGCCTTGCAGCCAAACCGCATGCCCAAAGCAGGCACCAAGCCCGTGTCCCAACTGGCATTACCTGTGGCGAAGGAATGACTAAAGGAGCCCTCCAGCCTTTTTCCCAGAGCTTAGGATCACACCCCTGTGCATTTTTCTCTCTGCTTGTTGATGGATGCCGCTTCCGTGCTTTCCCCTCCCTGAACCAGCGGGCCGGATGCCAGCCCTGGAGTTGTGCAAGCGCTCAGCCGTGTGAGGCTGCCAGGCACGGCGATGGTGCAAGAGGACACAGGGCTCTTCTTGCAGCATTTGGAGGCGATAATCCTAATTTCCCGTTTTTTTCCCCAGTTCTGGCAACAGTTATAAAAGATGGAAGATAATTACCCTGTGAAACAGATTTGATTTCCTACCGGGTCTTTTGTCTCTGCCAGATATTCTTAAAACTTGAGGGTTTTGGAGGGAGAATTTCATAACACATGACTGATCATTCAGCAGTCCACGTGTGGGTTCAACCTTGGAGTGTTTATACAGACTTGGTGGAGCTGCTGAATACAAATATTTTTCTTTTTCTTTCTCCGTACTTGCAAAACATTTGAGTCTCGATCATCTGCTGTGCTGCCATTTGGAGCTGACATGCAGACGGCCGTTTGTTCCACTGCCACTCTGCAGGTTAAACAGTAACCCACTCGGGACACTCATTACTTGGTGAAGCATCTCTTGGAGCTCGAAACCAAGGCTCTGCTGCTATGCACAGCAAGATTTATGGCCTGGTGGATAAATTGGATTTAGCAGAGCTAAAGCAGTAATAAAATTATTGTATCAGATTGCAGCGTGTGAATGTGAGGCTGAGGGTCATGTGTGACTCAAATACCTCCTGAAAATACTCACTTTTCTTGTATGCCCTCCCTCTCCTGTAAAACCGTGCTAAAGCACTGAGAAAAAATAAAGCAGGTAGGTTTGGAAAGAATCACTTCTGACTGGCTGACTTCAGAAGGATGGGCAATTTTAAAACAACAGCATTGTTTCTTTGAGGTTGAACTGACTCAGAGCATTTCTTCTCTCCTTTTTCCCACCCCAAGGGAGAGATTTTGTTTTGTTGCAAGTACAGGTCCAATCTGAAAAAAAAACCCCTGTTTTTTTCTTATTAAATGTTTTGAGGGGAGTCTTTATGGATAATTCCACCTGTGTGCTAAAATCTTGGAGAAATGGACTGTACTTTAGTGCATATTTCTTTCTCTGATCCTCCACTGTCCCCCCTTGAAACACCTGTTACCTGAAACAGGGAGAAAGCTGTAAGAACATTCTGACAGTAGAAGGAAGGGAGGATGGAAGATCAACATAGTCTTCCTACTCTATCCAACATCCCACTGGGATGAATGTTTTGAGCTGTGATTGTTTGTTTGTTGGTTTTGGACAGAAGGTGAGATGTTACTGATGAAGTGCTGCATGAAGGCAGACCACAGCTGTGGAGCAAGCTGGGCCAACAGTGTAGGCACAACTGTTGATGCATTTAGAAAGGACAGGCCTATACTTGGCTTCAACAAACCTCACTCACAGGTTGTTGCTGTGCCTACCTGAGTATGCCTCTCAGTGGCTAAGATGGTTTTTGATTGTATTTTGGGTTTAACCCATTATTAGTGTGCTCTCCCTGGCTGAGAAGTGTAGACCAACACCATATCCATATGGGAAGCTGGTCCTGTTTCTTGCTGGGACTTCTCAACTCAAAATTGATGTAGAAAGCTTCTACCAAGCTGTAGACGTGGTTGTGTGCTCCAGAGAGCCCTGGGAGGGGATGAGAATCAGTCAACCACACTCTGTAAGATCGTTGGGATTAAGTGATCTCTTCCTGGGAAAAGAGGAAGGAGGGAGAGTAATGTGTTGAGGGCATCAGGATGATGAGAGGTGTCTCCTCCCTTCTGGAGCAAACTGGATTGGGGAGGCAGGTTAACTTTCTCCCCTCAACTAGTTTCCATTAAAATGATTTGGAGGGTGTGCCTGTGCCTTGTCATGGAGTGCTACCCAGGCATGGATGGATGCCTGTGGGAATGAAGGCAGGAGTGGAGGATCCGGGTGTAGCGTAACCTCCTCCAGGGATAGTTGTGTGTCAGGACTTGTTCACTTGGCCACAGCGCTATCCTGCTCTACTCGCTTGAGATCTGCCCAGCATTGCTCTTGGTTCTCCCTGCCACACCTTCTGCAGGCAGCAGATAAGTGCTTTTTGGGGATGATGTCAGTTTTTCCATGTGTGAATGGTACAAAGTTGATTTTAGGGCAACACAGTTAATTTACATTCTACCTAGTAATAAAGGGTGCTGCTTGGATAGATTTGAGTGAGTTTTAGATTTTGTATAATCTAGAGAAACAGTTGCTGTTCCTGGGAAACAGGTGTTCCCAATACAAATGCAATGCTGAGTGAGAGTGGTTGACAGCTAGGGAGCACAGGAGATTTATTTACATTATATATATATATATACATGTTTACAGAGATAATAGTAATAGCAAATCAAGTAATAGCAATAGTGGTTGCAGGCTGGGAGAAGTGTGTCTGGACATTTTGTGGACACAGACATTTTCTGGCATTGACGACTGTAGTTGGTAGAAACCCTGCTCATTCCATTAAAAATAATGTTCGTAATTGGTCGGTTCAAAATTCACCAGTACAGATCATTGCTTTCCAGAAGCAGCATTTTATGCTTTTCATTGGACATTGCTTACAGCATCAGTGGACAGTGCAAGGAGAAAATGGGCTCATTAGATATGAACTTAATTGAGAGTGACATGACTGGGTATTAATATTAGTCTTGCCGCAGGCTTTTCCTTTCTTTTTTTTGTGTGTTTATAGTCATGCTAGTAGATACTGAGCATGTTATCCATTTACCAAATTCCACAACAGTACCTTCAATAAAAGGCATAGATTTTCTTTTTTGTTTCTGAATGGAGATGCAGCATCCGATGTCCATCTCCTCCAGAGGCAGGAGCAGCAAAGCAGAAGGGCAGGGCTCTGCCTGGCTCCAAGCGCAGGTCACACTTGCTACCGATGTGACCTTTGTGATGGTATTTCTGTTTGCAGGAATCCGCATTTGTGCTGGTTACAGTCGCTTATGGAATTTAACTTGGAATTTATTTTTCCGAGGAACGATCCTGGTGACAAGAAACTGGCACAGATTTCTTTGGGATCCTGTCCCTGGGCATTCCTACCTGTTTCCCCTCCCCCCTGAATTTGCTTGGGAGAAGAAACAAATTGTTAGATGAAATGGAGGGGTCCATTTTCATTGGCAAGAGGGGAAGCACGCAGGGCAGGCGGGTGAGCGCGGGGCTCTGATTGGCGCGGAGGGAGGCGCTGGTTTGTATAAATAGCAGGATGCACTCCTTTGTGCTGGAGAGGTTTCCCGTGTAAGGCAGAGCAAAGATGCCGGGTGTGTTGCTGTCACAACCAATTCAACTCTTTTTGGTACCTAAGCTCTTTTTTTAGGGCACGCTTCCTTTTCCCCCAGCTCTCCCTCGCCCTGCGCGGACCCGCGCGGCGGGGAAGGCACGGATGCCCCTCGCAGGGTGGTTTGTGGACGTCCCTGGCTCCGTGCGCTCTCCTGCCGGCCAGGATGAACAATTATCGGAGCAGTTTATCTCACGAGTCAGTGCCATCTGTGCAGGGCGCCTTGTTTGCCGAACAAAAGGATTTGGAGGGGCTGAGGGGCTACGACTTTAAAAAACCCCTAGCTGAATGGAAGAAAGGATGCTGTCACCTGCTTCTAACTGCACGCGGGAGCATTGTTTCCTCACGGAACGTTCAGCATCACTTTTATTACCTGCAGCCATGCCAGCGCCTGGCAGCGTGGTTTTTTATTGGGGGATAGGGTAATAGATTCAGTCTTTCTGCATGCTGCTGCTATGTTTTGTTTTGTTTATATATGTTTTACAGGGTTTGGTCTGGCAGTTTTGTCTCCTGGGTAATTAAGCTGAATTATTGAAGGCCCCGAAACTAACACTGTTGTTTTTAATAATTAAAATAAAAGAAATCTCAGCCTGTTTCTCAAGTTAGGTTATTTCCTCTTTCTGATTTTGAAAGGGTGTGTGAACTTGTTTGGAACAATGTGAGCACTTAGGTAGCTTGGTTTTAAAATTTTGCTTAACAAAAATATGGGGAAAAACCCCAGGTCTAGGTAAGGTCTCTTAAAACATCCAAGCCTTAAAAGGAAAGAGAGCAGTAGGTGGGGAAAGTTCAGAGTATGGTAAGCACTGCTGGTCAGAGTTCTTCCTGCCCAAATATTAGAGAATAAGAGTTATTCTGGAGTGGGGAAGAAGCTTTAGAAATATATTTTCACCCTTTTCTTTCAAATTGTAACACTGGCAACAAAATTTTTGCTGGCCTGATTATATGTGTGTAGGTTTTTAAAAATTTTCAAACATTCAAATTTCTTTTGTCACTACATTTTTGTAGTATTTCTTTATTCAATATTGGAATTTCCTATTTGCTGTGAATTTGGGAATCCTCCTTCTTTGCTGTCTGGGAAATCCTCAAGGGTGGCTTTCCAGGAGCCTGATTTGGTTAACTCCAGTGTTAACACCAATGTTCTGGCCTTTATTTCCTAGCTCTGGGTCAGCTGTACCCAGCCTCATGTCTATGAATCACTCGGGCTTCTTTCTCCTGACAAGGATTTACAAAATCTGGCTCTTACTTTTCTGTACCAAGTTCTATCATTTCTTGCAGGAACAAGAACTGTAAGCATGGATAGTGACATCCACATGTTTGTGGAGCTGCAGCAAAGAAAGGGGCTGCTCCCCGAGGGGATGGTCAAGTGAGGACTGAGATACTCAGTGCTGCTGCCTGTTGGCAGTGAGCATTTTGTGCCACTGAAGGAGAAATTGGAGTCAGAACAATGGCCAGGAACAGTCAGAGGGTAGTTCAGGCTGGAAAGGGCCTCAGGAAATCTTTTCTGTAACATTCCCTCATAGGAGGGTTGTCCACGAGATCAGAGGAGGTTCTGTTGCGTCTGGAGACCCTGCAGCCTCTCAGGTCAGTCTGGAGTGCTGGACTGAAGGAACGAGGAAGCTCCTGAGGCCAATAAGTCTCTGTGTCTCTGCTTGTGAGTGTGCTAATGTCTAAAGCCACAGAGGAGGTCACAGGTGGGTTAGGAGAGCTGAAGAACAGGAGGAATGGCTCCAGGCCCAGTGAATTTAACTGGTTTGTCTGTGCACACTCAACACTTTTTATTGATAAGTAAATTGTTGTATTTCCTTGGCAACAGTGTTATGGCAACAGCTGTCTTCCAGTTTGCAGACTGAAGGTAAAGGAGGGGAGGTGGTGGAGAGCCTGGCATTGGCCAGGGCAAGGGCTGGGGCCCAGGGGCTGTTTTTTCTAAGGGGAGAAATCTGAGCCATGATCTCCAGTTGCTGCATGAGGCTTCAGCACTGCTCTCAGAGTTGCTGGCTGCTGCAGGGCATGTGCCAAGGAAGGGCTCGAGGATGTGGCTTTGCCTTGCGAAACGTCAGCAGCTCTTCAGCTTCTGCCCGGCCACCACATAAAAGAGAGGAGCTGCTGTGTGGTTAAGGCAGTGGATTGGGCCTCGTGGGACTGGGATTGGCCACAGACTTCTGGTGTGACCTTAGGCAAGTCACTTAGCTCCTCTGTGTCGTGGTTCCCACTGGCAAAATGGAGATGGCAAGGTTTCTTCCATTTGGCATGTCCAGCTGAATTATCCGCTCCTGGGGCAGTGCTGGCTTTCCTGGGCACTGCAGAACGGAACTGCAGGCTCTGCTCTGAAATCTGGATTGTCTGGGTGCTGCTGTCACAGCCAGCTCCAGGGCTGACATGCTCAGGTAGACCATGCTTTACAAGTAAGGAATATTGCCTTAGGAGCCAGGAGGACACAGTTTCTGAGGATTGCCACCCTCTGGTGGGTTTGAGTGGGCTGAAGTGCAGAGTGCCTGGTCCCCAGCGTTCGGCAAGGGACGGGGGCTGTCTCTCCTCTAGTCCTGCAGAAGGGGGCCCTGCTCCCTCACCTCTCCACAGCTCTGCTGCTTGCATTCTGAGTTCTCAGAGCCTCTGTCCTCCCTGCAGAAGCAGAAACACCAGCTTATCCCTTTTGGGTTCCTGCACAGCAATGAGTGGCTCAGACCTGCCTGGAGGGGGTTTCAGCATCTTGCTTGGAGGACTTCTTTGGTGTGACTTTGCCAAGCTCAGGGGGAAAAGGGGCTGGTAGAAGGCACTGGAGGTGCCCATCTTTGAGGCATTTCCAGGCTTCTGTGTCCTTGCTCTATCTTGCTTTTATTTATCACCCCTAGGCATTTACAGGAAAATAAGCAGTATGCTCAAATAATGCTGTTTTTAAAGCACATATTTTAAAGGTTTTAAACCTTGTCTACCTTCTGGTCCACATTCCCTTTCATTCCCTCACAGAGAAATGGGTGAAATAGGGAATCATTTGGGCTGTGTGTGTTTCTGGGGAATATTCACTAGAGCATCTCCCAAATCACTTGCAAAAAAGCATTTTAGCATTCAGATGCCAAGCCGGTACTTCAGAAAGCTCCTACAAATGAAATATTTGGCAAATCCATTTTCACATCTCTTAAAAGTGTGGGAAGATTTTTTAAATTGGAAAATCTGGTTTGGGCCCTTCCAAATTTTCAGGAAAGACTGATTGAAGGATTATGACCAACCCTAATTTTGCAAATGAGGTAAGGGAGCAAAGCTAGTATAATAAAACCACAGGATAACGTGTCATCTTGTGCCCTTTCTTCACTCAGTGGCTGAATACAGTTTTCTTGTAATGATGTGTGAACTTTTCTTCAAGTGAATTCTGGAATATATTTTGCCAAAGGAAAGAAATCTCAGGAGTACCAGATCTCATGATATCTGCCTGCTGTTTGGGGCATGCAAATTATGGGCGAGTTTATAATGTGTTAAGTTCCCACAAGCCTAAATGAAATCCTTAAGGAGAAGCCAATGAGAAAGACATTTCCCAAGACTGCAAGACACTTTTTTTTTCTTTTAGCCTTGCAAAGAGTCTTGGATTTGGTTTGTTGAGATTGTTGTTGTTGTTGTTTTTTTGTTTTTTTTTTTTTTTTTTAATGAGCAGCAATATTAGCTAAGATTCCTGCTCTTAGGAACATGAGGCATGAACTTTCCCATTGCTGTGTGGGCATGTTGTGTGAGCAAGGAGTGGTGGATTCAACCCACTGGGGCTCAGTGCTCTCACTGTTTTCATATGGATGTCTTTGAACTGAGTTCTGGATGCGGAGCAGATGAAAGCCTGGGTGACCATGCAGGAGGGGGTGAGGAACTGCCCCAGGGCGAGGAGAGGGCAGCGGGCTGGGAGGTGCAGGGCATGGGCTGATGTGCAGACAGGTGCTGCAAGAGCAGGTTTGGTGTCTCTCAGGGTTTCCCTGTGATGGCAGGGAAAAAGCCTTGCTCTGGGATTGCGTCTACCAGTGCTGGAAAAGCCTGACTATCTTGTCCTGCCTATCTCCGCAGTGCTCATTTTGAATTGGCCCCCTAAGGTCTGTTCTCCCAGAAGGCTGCTTTTCCGAACTGGCGATCCCTGGATCTGGCTGATACCTGGCGCTGTTGTTGTTTTCTTGGATTCCAAGTGCTGCATCCTTTTGCAGTCTGGAAACCAGGCATGAAGTGTTTGCCCAATATCTTTTCCTCAGGTAAACATTGCTTTAGATGCTGCAGCTGCGTTATGCAACCAGATAGGTGGAGACAGTCTTTTCTTTCTGCCAGCAGTAGAAAGGGAAAGTTGTTTTGCTAAGATAAAAGTAGGATTTTCTCCAATAGCTGGGTGCACAATATAACTAACATCCCTTTCTCAGCTTTGATATCCTTGGCAGCTAGAGGTGGCTGGAGTTCTGCTCTTGGGGGGAGAGGCAGGTGAATCAGACAAGGTTTCCAGAGTGTAGCGTTTTTGAGGAGGATTTGGACATATCCCTGTTCTCCAGGGGCAAGGAGGGCACGAAGTGGGCTCTGCACGCCCCTGGGGTGGCACGCAGGGCTGCCCTGGGTGCTGTCTGTGCCTGCCCCTCCAGCTGTGATCCTGCCCGTGCCTCTGGGCCAGCATTCCGCTCCTCCTGCCAGTGCTCCCCCTGTGCCCATCAGCTGAGATGCCGCTGCCGGCTGTGTCCTCATGCTGTTCCCCTCGGCGGATCTCACCAGGGCTTTGCTGTTGTTGGGGCTCTGCTGCTGGCTGCACGACAGACGCCTTCCCCAGATGCCAGCAAGGCTGTTAGTGCTAAAATTAGCACAGCGGGTTGTGGGTCCCCGAAGGCCGGTGGTGGCACGTGCGTCGCCGTGGGGCTGCGGCAGTGCCACGGGCAGGGCTGCCTGCAGCCTGGAAGGGCCTGGCAGCTGCCTCTCCCCAGCCCTGGGCTCTGCTGCCTCAGTGACATCCGGCACACCGACGGTCTGAATGGAATAAAAGAGTCTGTGCCCTCGTGCAACAGACTCACTGGCAATTTGGGGCCAAGAGGGAAGAGGACGAAGAGTTAAATTTTCTATCTGTCCTTTCTTGTCCTTGGTGATGTCCTGGGCAAAACCACAGAGAAGTATGTGTGCGTTGTTTTAGTATCATTATTTCTAATTCACAAAAGGTTTTAAAAAGTCAAGGATGACCCACTAGCTGTGGTAAACTCCCTGTGATAAACTTTCCAAGGGCCTTGTGTACTGAGGGCCCCATGGCTTTTCTGGTGATGGCAAATCCATTGACTAAATGTGTAGTACCTTAACAAGCTGCCAGTCGTTTCATGGAAACATGAGAATATTTGTAAAATATTTTGTTGTTGTGTTTTTTAAGTTATTGTCACTGAAGCTGTGGTTCTGGCATGTGCATATTTGAATATTTAAGACAATGCCAGTAAAAGCAAAAAAACCCCAAAGAGTGAATCTTTACAATTTGTCCACTGTCTAAATTAAAAGTAATTACCAAGAGCAAAAGTATTTGCACTTCATTATATGAGGACTGAGTTTTCCAATTGAGGAATTGTCAGACTGTGAAGAAAATTCAGTTCAAGGATGAGCCCAACTTAGAGTCTGTTAAGTAGTGTCTGTCATCTTCCCTTCTTCAGTCAAGCTGTATTAATCTGTCTGAAAGCTCATATTCCCAAGGGCCACCCAGCGCTTGCTATACTGTGGCAGTGACCTGAAGGAGAGTGTGTTACTTGTGTTATTTTGAAGAAATGCTGAAACTAAATTTTTTGCCTAAGCAAAAACATCAGTGAAACCAACAGTTGAGTGCTAGAGAATCCTAAGCCAAGAGGCACTTTTATCCACTGCCTGCATCCTGGACAAGCCCATCTCTCTATGTGATCACACTTGTCCAAAAGAGCCATTACCCCTTTGTAGGTGCACAGCTCATCTGGTAATAATGAGACATGGGTACTCAAGTTGGCAGAATTCATCCCTGAGGTCATTTCAGATGACTCCAACAGAATTAAACCAGAGCTGAATTTGCTCCTGAATCTTTGTGTTTGCAAATTAACTTCTGTGAAATCTATTTTTAATTATGCCATACCTAATTATACCAGATTTACTATCACAAGGGAGAAATGCTCTAGTGTCCAAAACACACAGTATTTTCTAATATCCAAAGCACAGTGTGTATGGCCGTGCCCTTAGATTAATCTTACAGTGATGCTGTGTGTGACATGTGATGATGGATATATGCAAAATGCACCAGTATAAGGGCACAGGAGATCAGAAGGGACGTTTGGGCTTGGTGAATGTGGTCTTGTGCCATAGTGAGCACTCCCATTTGACACTGCCTGCCTTCTGAAATTTTTGCCCCTGCTGCTTATATTACAAGGTAAATTATATTCCTGAATCTCATACCTTCCTTTCTATTGTAAATGTCTTCAAATTTAGTCTGTGTTCATATTTTCATCTCTTTCAGTTGCTGAACATTTTGCTTTTCCTGCCATATTATTGCCCAAGGCAAGTGCTGCTGAGTCCTGTAGGGACACATGTCTGCTGGTGTGAATCCTGGGTTCTGCTATCATGATGTCCCTTTCATCCTGATAGCAACATCTAACCTCATGATATATGCTGTGAATGTCATAGGCAGCCTTGCAAAATGAGCTCCTCAGCTCCCACCTGGGAACCTGTGCTAATGCATTACTTGGGAAGCAGACCTATAGGAGCACAGTCAAGGGCACCTTAAAATTCCCGGATGGTTGGTACATTTATAGAAAAACATATTTGGGGCAGTCTTGGCTCACAAAACAGGTAATGTAACTCCTGTGGTGTGCAGCATGCTGCTGTGCCTGGCAGCTCTGTGCTCAGCACTCCTGCCTGTGCTGGTGAGCAGGACATGGCCCTGCCCCGTGGGCTGTGCAGGCAAGGGAGGAATGGCAGGGAGAAGAGAACCTGCTGCCTGAAGGGTGGGGCTTGGGGGTAGGCGGGGAGGACGCTGCTCATGGCTGTGCTGAAGGCTTGTGATACACAGCTCTGATCCAGAAAAGCATATGGAAGTATGTCTGACTTTAGGCAATGGCTTTTTATCATTCCTCAGGTTACTGAGCTGTGCAGCCAGGGCTTAACACTTGCTTACCTCTGCAGGAAGTTTCGCGTAGCTGGTATTAAATTTATTCAGATTTTCTGTCTTGATGGAGGAGTCCAGGTCAGAACTTGGGGAGGGGAAGTCATGCAGCACCACTGAAGCCTGGCAGTGCCAGCCTGATACTCAGAACTTTATCAAGCTGTGTGGGAAGTGCTCTAAGTACTATGAAGCATATTGGCAGTCCCAGATTAGTTAATGCTGCAGAGACAGCAGGTTTGCTACCCAGTGTGGCTGGGATGCTACCCTGACTGAATTGTGCTGCAGAACATCACAGTGCACTTTCCATTCCGCTCAGCCGAGTATCCTGCGCTGTGGAGGGGAAAAAACAGTGGGGAGCCATTAGCTCCGGTCCGACGGTGAAGCACCAGACATGTGGTTCCACAGGCAGCTTCCACTGACCTCGAGCTGGGCAGCTGCCAAGAGCTGGTGCTGGCTCCCCATGCCCAGCTGCACGTCCCCTCCTGCCTCGTGCCAGCCCCAGACAGGGATGCTCTGCGTCACCAGGTCATCCCGGGATGTCACTGGGCAGCATTTCCCCTTTAGGCAGTCGCCTGTGCTTGGATGGGCACAAAAGCAGAGGTCTTGCCCATTGTTAGTGGCAAGCTTTTAAGCAGAACATAGACTTTCCAGGTCCTAGGCTTTGGCTTCCTGCCTCCCCCACACTCCAATTCTTGCCCTCTTTGCAATCACTGTTACAGGATTTCCCAGATCTGAGGTCCCTAGCCAGCTCTGGTATCTTCTGTGGCCAAAACCAGCCCTCTTATGCATTGAAGGAGTAAAGAGGAATGCTTTTATTTTTGTGATACCTCTTAATGCATTTTGCTTGAGGAAGTGTTTGTTAAAAGGGTCGAATAGGGTTAGAGAAGATAAATTTGAGCCTCTGGATATACTGTAGCTTGATGGGCATGAAGCTCTTTCTGCCTCTGTCAGAGACTTGCAGTGCCATCATGTCAAAGGCTGGCACCAGCTACTGCAGCACCATCAGGACTCGCTTTTCTCCTCCTTCTGGCAAGAAATTTGCTGGGAAACCATTTGTATTATTTAACCTTTGATGACTAATGCTTGAGAGTGGGTATCTGGGCGATGCAGGAGTGTGCTTGTCTGAGGTCTCAGCACTCGCCCTCTGGGTTTTGTGCCTAAGAACACAGCCTTCCCTAAAAAGATAAAAAAACCAAAAAATACTTTGCAGGAATCCTTTCATTCCTCCTTTTTGAGAGTGAATCATCCTGAAAATGAGTTCTCTAAAAATTCTCATCCAAGTTTTTGTTGAGGCAAAGCTGGGTGATAAGTAGTTTTGGGGGAGAAACAGATTTGTACTGGAGTTCCCTGTCTCTTCTGGGACATGGACTCCTTAGTGTGTGTGTGTTTTTTGTCCCAGCTCTGGGTGACAGCCAGATCTCCAGCATGTTCCACGTTCAGTCCCTGGTGTGTAGATGCTGGTGTAGGGACTAAGGGCATGTATCTCCATGATTCTGAGGCTGTCAAAGGCAGGTCTTGGCTCTTGGCAGCAGCCAAGGATGGCTGGAGCACCCCTGGACTCTGAGGTTGAAGGGCAGATGGGCCTTTGCAAACATAACCCCATGCAGTCCCGTTCTGGTTGCTGCATGGGGGGCAGCAGCCCATGGCCTGGACACTGCATTGCGCAAAGTCCAAACAGTTCCTTGGAGCCTCTCATGCAGTTCAGGGTGACGGAGTAGCCTGACAAAGCAACCCAAAATGAATCTACTCTGTGACATGTGCAGCTGATTGGGCTGAGCTCACCAGGAATGAAGCTTTTGCCTCATGCATGACATTTTTGAGCATCATGTTATGTCTTGTGTATTGCTCTGCTTTGGCCTGAGTGTCCTGCTGTTGGGTACACGTGAAGCCTCCAAGGTCTGAGAACTCTCAGAGGTCTATGTTTTAATTTTTTTTTTCTTAATTATTTAGCCAGTTGCAGTCTTTTCTTTTTCTCTTTTCTCCACACTGACTTTGAGGACAGCACCTGCTTCCCTCCGAAAGAAGCCATTAGCCTGCATGCTCCGAACCAAAATGTTAGCTCAGCTGTAACAGATGGATGGATATGGGCACCATGTAGCAACTTAATGAATAATATCTATCACCTAATTTCCCAAAAGTTGGCATGTAATGAGGCTGGTGCCGTGGTTATTGCCTCTGTAAATCATGACTTTAAGATGATGACAATCCCTCCTGCCCCAAGGATATGGGACAGCCAGGCAGTGATGTACATTTAATTGCTGTGTGAGAGAGGCGATGTGTTCGGGAGCATGCCACTGCCCCTAAATTATCTTCTGCAGCACAGATGCTGGAGGAGATTAGTGCAGATTGGAGGGGAGGGAGCTGCTGGGTGCATGTGTGTGTTTATTCCCTTGAGCCAGCTGGTGGAGGTGGTGTGAGCTGCCCAGTGTGGGATGGAGGTGTGACTCCCAGGCTGACCCTTTTGGTTTCTCCTCAGGACTAAAGAAGAAGGGGATAGAGAGGAGATTGCTCACAATTGTGTAGAGATGTTTACTTTGTTTTTCTGATGAGTGTGGACAGAGGACTTTGACCTCTCAAACACAACCTTGGCTTCAAGGGTGAGAGCTGCCAAACCTCTGCCCAAACCACCTCCCAGTACAGGAAATCTCTGTCCCTGATTTCTTCCTACCACAAACCACATCTGGCCATAAAGCAGAGCCAATGCCCATATTGTGGGCTCTCAGCTTGCTCATGCAGCTGATTCCTAGCCAAGGGAGGCATCACTGCTTGCAGGGCTCTCCCAGACCTTCTTGTTCTTCATCAAGTGATTATAAAATTATTACTCTGATGGGTTTTTAAGGTATCTTTCATTAAATCCTCTGCTATGACAACTGACAGGGATGTGGATGAATCAGATATTGCAGCTGACCCTTGGAAAGCAGCTACTGCCAGTCTGCCTGTACTGCTAGTTAATACTACTCTGTTTTGCTGCGTTGCCCTCCCTGCTTGGGTACTTCTATGTGTTTGTTTCATTTCTCTTTTCCTTTTAATTCTGCCCCATCTCGTGGTTGTGTGGGTCAGTGTGGTTATAGCTGGCTGGATGTGGGGCAGAGCAATGGACATCCTGATGCTGTGGTCCTCTGCTTCACTGCAGTGCCTCTGAGCCATGTGATCAGCAGAGGTGGAAATGGCCTGGAAATGGTGACAGTGGCTGCCTTGGGTCAGACTGAAGATCCCCCCGGCCTGATGTCGCATCTCCAGTAGTGCTCAGGGAATTAGAACTGGGGTAATGTGATGACCACATACAATGATGTGTTTCCCTACAACACTCTCCCAGCCAGCAGAGATTTGCAGCTCAAGGACTTCCCAAGCCAGGAGTGTTACCTTCAGATTTGGTGGCCCCTATGCAGCCACCACTGGCAGTATGACAGCTGCTCCCAATTCCTGCAGCTCAGGCCTGAAACCCAGATGCTTGCCTGGTTTGCAGGGAGATGGCTGTAAAATCAGCAATTCTGTGAATGCCTGTCTGATGTGAGCCATAGGTCATTTCCAAAGCCAGAATGCTCTGAGCTGCACGGGATGGGACTGCTCAGCCATGTGCCAGTGTCTGCGTGTTTCAGGGGGAGCCACTGAGGTGCTGAAAGAGGAGACCCAGAGTCCAGATGGACCGTGGCTTGTGCCTGAATTAGCCTCTCCTCCCCCTCCCATGTTGGCTTGCACAGTGGTGTCCAGTGCCACCCCAAATGGGTCAACTCCCACAGAGCTGACCATTGTCACCCTCACCTGACCCTGTCTTGCAGGGCTCCCAGCTGGAAATGCAGGCAGGTTCTGCAGAAGGAAGGTGAGGGTGTGAGCAGCCTGCACAGGCACAGAGCCAGAGGGGGCACATGCAAATACCGTGGCTCTGAGAGCAGATACTCTCAGGCGTTTACAGCCAAAAGATGCCCTGGAGCATTTCTTTGCTTTCCCTTCTTGCCCCAAGTAAGGAAACACCATCCTGCCAATGCTTTGCGGTGTCAGATGTTCCCATACCTGCTGGAAAGTTAGTATCTGCTAAAGCAACGCTGGCCATGCTGATTGATTTCCCAACGTAACACAGTTTCTTCTCTTTGACTCTCAGCGGTGAATTGGCTGCAGTTGGTCTGAGCCTGTGCTGAGCCTTTTTGTCACTAAAGACATTGTAGTGCTTATGGCATTAGTGGTTACATAAGCTGGCTGTCTCCAAGGGGCTTTGCCCTGGCACGATGCTCCTTTAGGGTAAGGGAAGAGCCAGCCTCAGAACAGGGGGACGTGATAAAAAATACACATATGTAGTCGTCTTATTTGATTTTAACACACTCAGCAGGAAAACCCGGATTTTGGAGTTTTCATGTATTCTCTCTGGCTCCACAGATTAGAAGGGGACCGTGGGAAAGCTGCCAGGGCTTGGAGATCAAGCCAGCCTTTGTAAATCCTTTCATCTGACTGGCGGCTTCATACAATTGAGTATTACCCACTTTATTGTTGTTGGTTGATTAAATTCCTGTTGGTCAACACAAATAGTGCCGTGCAGGCTGTGCGTTCATGGGATGGAGATTGGCATTGCAAAGCACTTCCTAGAGAAAGGCAGGGGCAACCTGTCATTTAAAACCACATTCAGAGACTGTTTGGCAGTGATGGGGAGGGGGGGAAGAACAAATCCCTCCATGCAAGCAACTTCCCAGGAATTTCTCACATGCCTGCGGAGGTTCAGTCGGCAGTGAGGGAGTGTGAGGGTTGGGTCTCCACTTTTCTGGCAGTAGGAGCAAGCAGCCTCAGCAGGAATGCACTCACCAAGCCCCTGTGTCTGCAAGGTGGGGGAGGCGTGGTGTGGGGTGATTCCAGCCTGTATAACCAGGATTAATGGGATGAAATTAGGTGAAGGAGAAAGTTGTCAGGAAATGTTTCCTCAAGGTGAAAGCTATTAGGCTGCAGCACAGTTTCTCAAAGGAAGCAATGGGCACTTACCTACTTGGGTTGTGTTTAAATGACGAGAAAAATCTGGCTTGGGGAAGGAGATGGATATTATTGGGGACTTCAGGGACTCCAGGGAGATATGACTTCTCCCCAGGGACAGTGCATTTCTGGGAGGAATGGAAGGGACTGCAGGGTCTTCAGCTGAGGTTCAAGCTCTTGGAAACTGTGGGCTGCTGCCTTTCAAAGCAGGATGTTACCAGTAAGCCGGCAGCTGGGACTTGTCCTGGTGTGAGTCAGGGCTCTGGTGGGTCCTGAAACGGCACCCACCCCCTAATTTTCTTGGTCTTTCAAAATGCTATTTTTATATAATGTCTGGCTTGTAAGAAGGAGGGCATAGAACAGATTTCTCAAGAGTGGGAGCAACTGGCAAATAAAACAATTTGAGAACCTCTGTGCTAGATGACCTGAAACATCTTTATGCTTTTATGAATGGCGTTACTTTGACCATCCGTGTATTTTACTTCACTATCCTTGTGCCTGAACCAAAGAAACACCCTTTATCTTTGGGTGAGCAATTTGTTTCCCATCTCTGTGCAGTGTACACCCCTAGAAAATGAACCCACCTGATTATTTGGGGGGCACATGGGGAATATCAGCATCTTTAGGGGGCCTGTGCTTAGTAGTCTTCTTCTTCTTCTTCTATGAGTAATGCAAATAGCTATTCTGTGGAAATAAGATCATCTTCTCTTCCTCTATTAGTTCTCAGATAGTCCTGAGATGTGGACACAGAGGAGCCCCAGGTGACCCTCTGCAGTGAGCAGATAGGAAATGCCTGGAGCAACATGTGGTTGAGAATGAAGATGTTCATCACAGGGTTCCTTTCCATGTCCCTTCCCTTTGCCCCAGCTCTTCCGTGATGTGTAGCCAGAACATGACACGAGGGAGTGAGCAGGGGTTCCAGGGGTTCGTTCACACTGCTGAGAGCCTGCTCTTCAAGCCTGAAACACAGAATATGCATTTGAAAGCCAGCATGCAGAGGTGGATCCTATGGGCCCCTGTGCGCTGCTGGAGCTGTGAAGGCTGCGTTGTAGCCTAGAGAAGCACATGTCAACCTGCCTGGCAGGGAGCCGTCAGTGGCCAGTCCAAAGGGCTTGAGTGAGAGGCAATAAAGCAGTTAATAAATAACAGGGAGAGCTGGCCGCGTTGCATAGTTTTAGTTTCTGCATGTCACCTCAGAGAAACATGGCGAAGGTTCGCACAGCCCTTTGCAAAGCTGTGTGAGCACTTGTTTGGCTTGGGGGGATCAGAAAGTCTCCTCCAACTGCCTGCACTCTGAATCATTGCAGGATTGATTTTATTATCCCCAGGGGACGAATGCTTGGGCTCTCCTTGGCTACCCCAAGCAAGGTGATGGTGCAGTTCCCTGCTTTGCTGTGATCACCAGAGACTTCTCCTGTGGGGTGCTGCCAGGCCACCTTCCCTCACAGAGAGGGTTGCTCAGTGTTCTCTGTAAGGGGTCAGTTCTGGCACAGACCAGCTTTGTAGAGTGCTTCCTAAAACTCCTGGCTCGGGGTGGTAGCACGGGCAAGAGTAAGTTACAATTATTAGGGAAACTTCTCTGGGGATGGACTTGCTGTTTCTAAATGATATCTCCTATTGTTATTGTAGTAGCACTGTACTATTAACTTGTTTTAAAACAGATTTTGTTCCCTTGTCTCATTGTTTCAATCCAGCCCAGTGATACACTGTAATCTGTGCCTCCACCTTGTTTCTACTCCCTTCAGACACTGTGCATTAGGAAATTCTTAGGTATGTATTGTCTGGCCTTTCTTTCCAGGTATTAATTATACTTTTGCTGTATTCCGATTCTTAAGCCATACCTTGTCTCACTTGTGTGGGTATCTGGAGTCCCTGTTCTGCTCACTTCTGGGTTGTAGCTTATTTTTGGTTGGCCTACTGCTGTTCCCAGCTGGCCCTGACAAAGCCCCTGCTGGTTTGGCATAGCCAACGCATTACACTTGACAGCCCTTCCTGTTCAATTTCCTCTCGCTGACTCCCGCAGCAGGGCAGCAGGTGCAGGCAGGAAAGGGCTGCAGGTAGGAGCAGGGGCATTGCTGCTTTCCAAAACGAGGATTTCCCTCCACCCTCAGGTAAGAACATAGGCAGCTGTCTCTACTCTGTTTTTGTGATTTGTTGGCATAAAGGGTCTCCTCTGTGACACGGTTGTTTATTTTGGTTGAATTTTTTCTCAGGTGAAAGCTGGCAGGGATTGGATCCATGCCATCTTCCAGCTTGACACTTAAGTACAGAGAATTCAGTGTATATACTCTATCATTTTTTATGTGTAGCTGTTTCTCCTGTCTGTACTGAGTCCCTAAAGCTGTTTAGGAAGAAGCACACCTTCATCTCATGATCTCACATCGCCATTGGATTGTGTTTATCAAAAACCAGTTAAATTAGTAGGCAACAGTAGCACGTAGTGTTTAATTACACTCTGCAATAGGAGACTGTGAGGCTGAGGGGTTTCTGTTGATGGATGGAAAGGAGGAACTGGGCAGGGGAAGAGAAAATAAATACCTCAGAAAACCCTGAAATCACAGGGCAGTGGGTGGAGGGGAACAGGGTCTTTTGTTCTGGACTGCAACAGAGCCTTGCTTCCCAAAACACTGAGTCTCTGAGAGAATCCAGCACATTAAACCAGCTAACTGCAAAACACACAGAGATCCAAAACTGAACTGTGGATGAGCACTGGGGCCTTCACAGGTGCCCATCCTTGCTGGTAGGAATCACTGACTCTACAACTGCAGTTATTTTTGGCAAATAGGACTGGATGTGGGGTTTCTGCCTGCAGTTTAGCAAAGCTCCATATCCCTGGCCATAGAAATTTGTGTCTTTGACACATACACGTACAATCCCCACCTCCAGAAGAGCTGAGTGTGCAGGGATTTAAACGTTTCCTGATGATTGCCGTAAGCCATGGACTCACAGCTATTTTAGGCTTTCTCCCTTTTTCTCTCTGAGGGTCTGACCAGAAATTTCATCCTGAGCTAAAAACTATATGAAACTGAGTGTGTGGGAAAAAAAAAAAATGCTCTTTTGATAAAGCAGTGTTTTCCTACCAAAAAGTGCTTTACCTAAAACTTCCCAACCAGCCTTCATCCCAAGCAGTGTGGCAAGAGTGGGTGACACCATGAAATCAGGCATCTTCCTCGCCACTTGGCCAAGAGCCCTGCCCTGCCAGCTCCGGTGTGGGAATGAGGTTTGCTGCCATCCTGCAGATAGACACCGGTTATATAATGATTTATATTAAGTTATAACTGGGTAAATGCTTTTTGCTGGAAAAAGCATTAGCACCTTTGCTACCTTGCACTTTTTTAGGCCCAAGGAGAGGGATGGGGACAGACAGTGCTGAGGTTAAAGATGAGATGTAGGGCAGCCTGTGCAGTGGAGGGGGGGGAGGATAATGAATTCATGGGCACATGGAGACCATTCAGCAAGCTTTGGGCTCCGGTGGGCCCCTGGGTGGAAGGACTTTGATCTGACTCCAGCCTTTCCCAACGAGGCATTGCCTTTGAATGCGTTCCTGCTCTCAGCCTTGCCGTGAGCAGCAGACAAAGACGAGGGGAGCAGGGAAGAAGAAGGGGGGCTGTTTACCCTCATCAGGAATGGTCGAGTGGCCTGAGTCAATACAACCTATTTTTCGTTAACCTAATCATTATTTTTTTCTCACTACCAATTAAATTTTTTCCTGTCAGTACTCAGAAGGGGATCATTTGCACCTATGAGTTTGTTTTTTTTTTTAATGGGGAGCTTCCTGGACATGGTGGGGTTATTTGAGGAGTGGAAATGAAAGTTTAATTTCTCTCTGGATGGAAGAGGAGTTTTGAGTTTTAATTATCACGCAGCTTGGATTCCTGACGGTTGAGGACTGCATTGGAAAGGCTCGTTTCCATTGTGTGGAGTGGATAATTATTCAGCCCTCTCCCGGGCTCACTGCATTTATTGTCCAGAAGAATCTTCCCAAGCAAAAAGGGGGAGCAGATTTACAACCCAAAATGCATTTTTAGAGCCTGCTAAAGTTTCAACTTGATGTTTGCAAAGGAAGACTTCTGCAACTATTTAAGATTTTATTTACCCTATTAACAAACACCTCCCCCCCCCCATCAACTAACCTGGTAATCTGCCTTTCCCCTTGCAGGTTGCTTAGGAAATAGTTGTGTAAACTCAAGAGAACCCTTCTGCAGCTGGACTGCTTTGTGCTATCAATTTCTAAGCAGAATTCCTTCAAAGGCAGTGGGAATTTCTGCATAAAACCTACTGGCCCATTTGTATGTACAGTGTCGAATAGAAGATTTACAGCCATCTGAAACTTGGCAGTGCTTCTTACCTAGGAGGTAATGTTAATCTGTCCAGGAGAACGTGTTAAAGGATTCAAACAAACCTAAAATGTCAAAGCAAAGCTCATTTACAACTGTTCTCTTTCACAAGCCTTTGGATTAACCTCATGTCTTTCTCACTGAGTTTTGAACCACTGATGGGTAGAAGTTTGCCATGAAAATGGAGACATTTCAGCAAAGGTCTTGTCAAATCCGGTGAAGCTTTTGAAACTGCAACAACACCACCAAATCCTTCAAGGATGGGATCAAATCTGCATGTGTTTGTGTGGGTTCAGATTTGGGGACAAACATCCTGTGCAACTTTGAGTAGTGTCGTGAGATGAAAGAGAATAATGGTGTTTGTGGATGCTTCCTGTTTCTCCTTGCTGAGAAGTGGAGCAGCAATAGTTCAAATTGGGGACCAGGGAGGAGATTCTGGAAGCACTTGCGCTCATTTCAGTGGACTTGTAAGAGATAATTTAGCAGGGCAGCTGTGCATGCAAACATTTCAGATTGGCCTTATTTCCAGAGCTTTCTGACTGTGACAGGGTGGCCAAAGACTCTGAACCCATCTTGACTTTCATTTGCAACCCTTTTTGATTTAACTAGTGTGAACCCAAGAGTTTTTGGGCTTCTGCTAGCTACCTTCCAGTCTCGAGCATGGTTGTTTTGGAGGAGTTAGCAACTTATTATGGAGGTTTCTGGACTCTTAAAATAGCTTAAAACAACCAAGTCTCCATTTCCCCATCCTCAGTTTTCAAATCAACACTTTCACTTGTGCTGCCCAAAGACTCAGACACGAACTCAGCTGTCTCTGTAGCCTTCTCCAGCACTGTCCTCTGACACAGTGCCTACAAGCCTTGACCACAGTTGGACTGTCAGTGCTTCTGAGGCTGTTTCCTAACCCACGTGGTTTCCTGGCATTCTCCAGCTTGCCTACATACACTGAGCAACCTCTTTTTTAAGCTCTTTCAGCTAGAGACCATATGTTGTTACTATAGTCATACCAAGCCTTGTGCATATTGGTGTTCTGTGATTTAGGACTGTGAATTTCTGTGGAAAACTCTTAAAGATAAAAACCCTGTTTTTCTTGTGGTGAAGTGCTAACTTTTGAAATCTCTGTCTGTGTTTTACACAGCCATCTGTTTCTAATATAACCTTTTTATTGCAAACATCCCAGTAGTGTCAGAGAGCCCCAGTAGTTGTTCTTTTCCCCAGTCTTTCCATCCCTGTTTTCTTCTTGGTCAGCCACCCTGCAGTTAGGTGAGACTTTCTGCAGGTGATGGAAAACCAAAAGGCATGGACGGTTTCAGATTGCTGAATCTGACATGACAACAGAGGTTGCTTAGTGATTTCATTTTTTTGCCTTCAAATAACTTGTGGTGTTTGCTTTCTGGAATTAAAGTGAAACATCCACACATTTTCCTCATGTGTTATTGTACAGGGTAGACATGGGAAGCAGGACTGAAGGGCTCTCAGTTTCACCTAACCGATCCCTTTGCCCCAAGTGAGACTCGGCTCTACCTAAACTGCTCCTGACAGGTGTTTGTCTAACCTGCTTTTGAAAGTCATCATCAATGGTGATTCCACTGCCTCCCAAGGCAACCTCTTCTAGCCCTTAAATACTTCTGTTATTAGAGACCTTGCTCTTCCTGGGTAGAGATGGAGAACAATTTATTCACTTTTTCTTTTTTTGACAATCATTTAGATATTTGAATCCATCACTGCATCTGTGTTTGGTCTTTTCTTCCCCAGGCTAAGCAAGCTGGATTCCTTCAAGCACTCCTGCTGGATTATACTTTCCAACTCTGATCCTCCTTATTTCTCTCCTGAATTTTTTCCAACTAGCCTGCATGAGTCTTGAAGCGTGATGCCTAAAACTGGACACAGATCCCTATTCAAGATCTTTAATAGCACTGGTGAAGGAGGATTATTTCCCTTGTTTACATGCAGGTCTCTTTGTTTCTGCATCATGATACGATCTCAGATATTGTTTTTAACCTAACAA
The DNA here is from genome assembly GCA_013397795.1 of Orthonyx spaldingii. Taxonomy (NCBI): domain Eukaryota; kingdom Metazoa; phylum Chordata; class Aves; order Passeriformes; family Orthonychidae; genus Orthonyx; species Orthonyx spaldingii. The sequence goes on from VZTJ01004198.1 coordinate 1,879,236, forward strand.
CTGGTTCATGCACAGTTTACAAATTGCAATAGTCTCCAAGATCTTTTTTCTCAGGACTGCTGTATGCTGAATGAGGAGTCAAAGAATGCTGCCACAAAAGTTTGGGTCGACCTTGGCAGAGGCTGTGAGCGTGGCATGTTGGCGGTGGGACGGACTGAGCCTTTGGTTGATGCTGCAGAGACAGGGACTGCAGCTACCACAGCAGTATCCAAAGTCAGACAGGAAGGGTTGGGTTTTGGCAATGGGAGAGAGGAATTGAGTAACTGGATTGATACAAATAGAAATGAGTACAACCTGTCCCATCAGTTTCAGGGAATTTCCCCTGGGACCATACTTTCTTGCTGATTTCTAGAGGCTGCGGTGTTCATCAGTGGCCCCAAAAGGGGGTTGTGGAGCAAAATGGGCCACTCTTGCTGAAACATCCACACTACCCCAAATGTTGAGTCCTTTGTAAGCAGTGGAAAGACACTAATCGGCTTTGGGGCTTTTTTTGACCTGGTCACGTGATCACGCTATCAAGATTAAAGCAGCACGAGGAAGGAAAAGAGGCTTAAACAGCTGAGGGTGCCTGGCAGGTCATTTTAACCTTTTCATAATCATTAAAGCTGCAGAATCCCATTAGCAGTGAGTGACTTGCAGCTTTGCTCCCCGAACGAGCACTGGTGACACATCTTTCTGTCATCTCTGTTTTCCTCCGCAGGAGAGTCTTAACCCAAGTGGTTGCTAGGACCTGAACTTTGAGCAGAGTCTGGCCATTCCTTGGTGTGGATCAAGGAGTTCGTTTTACCAAGGAGAAACAATCCATGGGTGTATCAAAAGCGGAGGATTTATCTCTCAGTTTCTAAAATTAGACTCTTATGGAAGGTCCTGCTCAGGCCATGCTGTGGTAGATCAGCCCTTGCCCATCTGTGGCAACAGTAGAGAGGTACAGGATAAGGAAGATTATGATGATCTCCTAAGTCACTGCTTTGGCACTGGTCAGTGGGCTGTGGCTTTACTCTGCGGGGATTGGTGACAGCAGAAGATCCTGCACTGCTACAGTGCAGCTCTGACATGGGGAGCAAAGCTTTTAGAATGAAGCTGTGTTAACTAAGGCATGAGGCAGTCAAAGAGCCTCCAGTTTGTTGGTGTTACTCATCTTTTTCTCTCTTGCCAGTTTTCATGAGTACAGCATCACATCCAGTAGTCAGTCTGATCTTCCCCGTCTTTCCTCCAACTTGTGTATCTTCTGTTGTCTCCGTTCATGTCAACTAGTAAACTCTGGTATAGAAATGCTTGCACCACAGTGTCTGGAAGACAGGATCGCTCTGATCCACCTGAAATCTGAACATTGTCCTGCTTTCTTTAGAGTTGTCCTTTCTGCATTCAGGGAGAAATCGTTGAGTACATCTAGTGGTTGCACAGCAAATGGTTTCTTAAAGAGGCCAAGGAAACCCTGAATTTTGCCTGGTGTCACTGAGCTGTGATGGGTGTTGCAGGTATTGCAGCAGCTGGGGTTGACCTGGAGAGCACCTACTTACTTAGGGTAGGCTTCCATGTGCAGGGAGCGAGAGCACTGCAGGGGATGTGCAAAATCAGCTTTTCTCTGTTACATGTACACCAGTCAAGACTGTCTGGCTCTGCATATATTGCACATTAATATTTCTATTGCTGTGTTTGCTTATTTCATCTAATTACACTCTATTCACTCATGACTGAAAACTTAGTCTGAGGCTGAACCATCAGAAATTCACACTGATTTTTTTCAGGGTGATTCCCACAGTCAGGCATTAAACACAACTTGTAAAGAAAACATATTTTTTTCCTTGGTTGTTTACCTTCAAAGTTTCTGGGGCAATAGCAGGAAATATCTCCCCAGGAAATCTGGACAAGCAGCAGTGACTAATAACCAGGGCTGAGGCAGTCTGTCCTGCAGGCAGCACATCTGAGCAGCCTGGAGAAGGTGCTGTCCTCTGCATATGGGCTTACAGGAGGGCTGTGGAGAGCCCTGGAGAGCCACAGCAGCACTGCTGTCCTTGCCCACTCCCAGCAGCAGAAGAGCAGCTACTGGTTGTCCCCTCAGGAGGGGGAAAGTGTGGTTTCAGATGACAAGATTGGGAGGTGTTTTACCGCCTTCCTGTTAGGCAGGTTTCATGGGTTGTGTGGGTTAGACATCCTAAGATGCAAATGTCCTCCAATGGTGCCTGCTGTTCTGTGCTGTGACAGAGGGACAGCCCCCACAAAGATTGTCATGTACACATCACCCAAGCAAGGAAAGGGAAACTGGCGGCCACTGTGCTGCAGTACACGGGTACACACACACTCTCCCTTCCCTATCCCATTACCTGCTCATGAAATCCTGGTATCAGGAGCTCCTGAACTGCTGACAGTCGCTGAGGGCAGACGTTTTGCAGTGCACGGAGATGATGTCGTGGCTGGAAGTGAGTAGTGAGCTGTAATAACCAGAGTCAGGAAAGACCGTACCAGGCTCTTACAGACCAGCTTGAGGCTGCTAAGCACCCAAACAGGTCTAATGAACTGAAACCGAGTCGGGAACACACAGTCTTGAAAACCTTTAGAGCTCGTAGTTAGAGGCTTGCTATGAAATGTGAATTAAATAGCTGCAGTGGCATATGTTCCATCCTGTCAGAGCAGCACGTTGCAGCAGCACGGCCATGTTGCCAGTGCATAGCCACTGTCTTGTTAGAGTCAAAAATGAGTATTAGTCTGAGACCATATTTCTTTGTTATTTGTGATTGGACTGGCTACACACTTCTCTGTTGTTTTGACTGCTGTTTGAATACCTAAGCTATGCCTGGGCTGTCACCTGCACCTTGAAAATGAGGCTTGATCCTACCAGTCTTATTCAGACAGATGTTACTGTGGGTGACTTTGGATGCTACAGATGAGCCTTTCATTTATTTAGTGTAGTGTAAGGCAGTGTCTGTTCAGTAGCTATGCTGCAGCACCTCAGCTATGGAATTATTTAAGATTTGGCCTTAGTTCTGTTTCTGTAAGTGTGTTCCTGCCACCTCTTTAACACTGGCTGACAGAGTGCCGAGGACACTTCTCCCTACACAACCCACAGTGAGTGAGATGGTGGGACAAGAGGTAGAGCAGGTTGGTATACTTTTCTTGCTGAATATCTTGCAGAGATGCAAAACACTGGGAGCTTCTATTTATCATAGACTTTGTTGTTGCATATTCTCTTACCGCATCCCAAGGGAGACCCTAAGCTGCTACTGGAAAGGCATGGGATTTGGAATTAGCAGAGTATGGTATTTTGGACATGATGATCATGAAGATGTGAAGACAATCAGAGGGCTGGAACACCTCTCCTCTGAGGAGAAGCTGAGAGAGTTGGCATTGTTCAGCCTGGACAAGAGAAGGCTCCAAGGAGACCTTAGAGCAGCTTTTCAGTACCTAAAGGGGGCTACGAGGGAGCTGGAGAAGCATGTTTTACAAGGGTATGTAGTGATAGGAGATGGGTTAATGGCTTTGAACTGTCAGAGGTCAGGCTTAGATTAGATATAAGGAAAGAAGCTTTTACAGTGAGAGCGGTGAAACACTGTCACACATTGCCCAGAGAGGTGGTAGATACCCCATCCCCGGAAACATTCAAGGACAGGTGGATGGGGCTCTGAGCAATATGGTCTAGTGGAAGATGTCCCTGCTTGCTGCAGGGGTTGGACTCGATGGCTGTTGAAGGTCCCTTCCCACCCAGGTTATTCTGAGATTCTCTGCCAAGGCAAACCAAGGAGCATTCCCTGAAAGCCCTGGTGGTGCCATAGCTGAGGGCAGCACCTGTGAACCTGAAGTAACTCAGCATTGGCTTTGTGGTGGCCCTGCTCACCACATTTGACCCATGCGCTGACTTAAACCTGTTGTGAAAATTTGCCTTGCAGCCCAGTCTGAAACAGGACACTGGGAATGGGGTTTGCTGGTAAGAGCAGAAAGATGGGGGCTGCCTAGAAAAAAGCAAGTTTGTCCATCTCTCCTAATAGTTTCCTTTAATGACAATATTTAAGATATGTGAGTTTCATCTTCTTTCCAACTGCTCTGAAAGGGTGCTGTTGCTTTAATAAATCAACTTCTTTATAAGATATAACCACTGGCCATTTTTCAGCCTGCTTGTCTGTGTCAAGAAGCAAGACCAGTAGAGCAATACAAATCTGAAATATGGTGGAGAAGAGCAGAGATGTGATAATGAAACTGCCAACAAACAGCAAAGTGTTTTATTGAGCACAGGTGAAGGCCTTCTTATGAGATGATCTTTGATGGAAGGAGAGGAAGAGAAAATGTCAGCATTCTATCATTCAAAGAAGACAGCTGGCTGCAAGGTGCAAATCTGGCAGAGCATCATTCCCTCATGTGCCTTTCCTCCTTGGTTTAGGAGAATCCCTTTAGGGATCCTGCTTTTCATAAGGACAGGAAGAGCTTTGTTTGCAGGACATTGGCAAAATATAGCTATGCTTTGCTGTCTTAAATCATGCTTAGTTAAAGTAGCTCCTGGGGAAAAATGCAGTGGGAGGCAGTAGGTGTCCAGCCTCGCTCCTGGGGGTGTGGGGCACTCTGAGGTGCACATGGGGACAGAGCTGGAGTGGGGCACCGTGGCCCTGACCTGCCAGCCAGCAGTCCAGTGGGACACTGTGCAACCCCTGCTTTGTAGCAAAAAGGCAAATCAAAAAGACAAATCAAACCTCAGTGGGGTGCTGTGGAAGAGGACTAAAGAACCTCTGTTGGTTCAGGTCTGCTCTTGCCATGTTCTTTGGTATTGCCCAGGCTGGGTGTAAAGACTGTCCTGCTGTGAATGAATCCCATCAAAGGGCTCTCGACAATTTTCTCATCTCACAGACACCTACACTGACCTTGTCTGAAATCTCTGGTGTGAACTGCCCTAAGTAAAGGGCAGGTTTTTTTCTTATATTCATTAAGGTGCTAATGCCTTATTATGAAAAGGTCTTAAATAAAAGTGTCTTGATCCCAACCTCATAACTACCACACAAACCTCTGCTCTGCATGCTTGTGGTTGGAGAAGTGGCATACAAGGAAACAAAACCATTTATTTTGCTACTGTCAAAATAAATGTGTAATTTATCATGTTTACCCCCTGACAGATTCCTCTGAAATCTCAGATGAGAATCAGAAAGACTCCAAGTGTCTTTTAAAATTACACTATTCTGTGCTCTGCGGGCTGCAAGATTGTTTTGTTTGTTAAAACAATTTCTAATTTATGTTTTTACAAAGCTTGAGGAGCCAGGCAGTTCCCTGCTCTCTGAGAGGCCATTGAGTTAAAGCAAGGTAGAGTGGTTTGTCTTGCCTCCATTTAGCTGTAATGAGCATTAAGTGGTTTATCTATGTGGAGAAAAGTTACTCAGCTAGATTACATCCAAGCTGAATTACGTCCCATTCCAGATGGAGTATGTTTTTTAGAACAGTAAATCTTGAGGAGGGTGGATAATAACAGTAATGCTCCTTCCTGAGCTGGAACACGGCTCTTCTACCTCTTGTGGAGATAATGTAGGGAGCTACATCCAATTAGTTTTTCCAAGGCTTTGTAAAGAAACAGAATTTCAGGTTTTACAGCTCTGTGAACAATTTAGCTTGTACGCTGTACAAGTGAGCGATGGCTGATGGTGATTACAGTTTTCACCCCTTTTGCTGTTGTGGGTAGCAGCCTGGCAGGGCACGTTGCTGCCTCTCTCCCTGACTTCCTCCTCTGTGTGATGGCTGCCACAGGGAGGGTGCCGAGTGGGATGTGTAATGTTTTGATGGGAAATTCCTTCCCTCTGGTGCCATCTGGTCCACTAAGGCACCCACTGCTGATGCAGCTGGTGCTCATGGTCCCAAGGGGTAACTAGAGGAGGATGTTGACCCCGATGGCATCCCAGGCAGCACTGAGTGCCAGAGAAGAAAGAGTGACAGAAAGTTTATCCTTGACCACGTGTCCTTGACCACCATACTTGTTTAGTCATCAACAGGGCACCAGCAGGTGTGAGTGGAGTCCAAACCAGTGCCATGAGGTGTGGCTGTGTGGGTGTGCTGAGGCTATGCCCTGGTACCTGGGCCTGGGAGCTGCTTGTGTCACTGAGGAGGGTGCTTTGGTCTGGGGAAGGTGGAGCATTGCTCACAGCTGGCAGAAGGCTTTGGCAGAGCAGTGAGGACCATTTGTTTGATTTCTAATGGAAAGGGATGAGTGGGTCTGATCAGTCAGTGATCCAGCTCTGCTGCCTCTCCTGAATGGGGCTGTCCTCGTCTCCAAGCTCTAGGGGAGGCAGAAGAGGAGGAGAACTCACTGATAAGAGGAAGGTCAGAGGCAGAAAAATGTTGGGAATGTGTTTCTTGATCTAACATGGGTGAGACCTAGCCTGGGGTTTCACTGCTTAGCCTGGCAGTGTTACTGCCTGCTGTTTTGAGAGTGATGAGATTTTTAAAAACTCAAGATGCAAATGGCTCATCTGGCACCTGGCAGGTCCAGAAGATGAAGGTGATTCATCTCTGAGGGCACAGCAAGGATTGGGATGGCTCTGACTAATGTTTCTCAGCCTTTGCCCAAGATGGAGCACCTTCTGCTGACAAAAGAGCTCATTTGTTGGGATTTTTTTTTCTTTTTTTCCTATGTATATTTTATGTTGCCGTAGGGTGTTTTCTGGCTGAGGTCAGACATCAAACATGGTTTGGGGTTGAACAGTGGTGTCTGAAGAATTCTAGCAGCTCTCAGGTCAGGCTTTCAGGACTGGTAGTAGTTGTGGTGTACATTGGCTCCCAAGGATGCAGGACTTGTCTTCCCAAGGAGTATCCTTTTTTTTGGTACGGGGTATGAAACCATACAGAGGAAATAATTCTCTATTTCCTTTTCTTTGGCAGCCATGCTCTATTCTTTTAATCAACCAGTCAGTCAGTCCTTGTAGCATTCAGGGCCTGAACACAACAGCTTCTGTGTCACCATTCATCTGCTGAACTTAAATTTCTTTTAGCCGCTAGCACTATGAGGGTACTGGTGGGGCTGGAGTGCAGATGGGAAGGACACCTTATCTGACCAGATCTACCAATGGAAGCTGTTGTATTCAGCACACAAGTGGAAGTGATGTAGTCTCTGGTTTCTTCAGACGGAGATGGAGACTGGTTTTGGAACCGTTTAGCCAAACGGGTATTATTGTACTGAATTTAAGGGTAAGTTAACAAAGTGTGATGGCCTGGGGCACAGAGGAGGTCGGACCAAAGGATCCATGGTCCTTCTGTCGTTATATTTAGCAATCTCAAACTCCCCTTGCACCCTGCTGGAGGACAGGTTCATTAGTAATTCAACAAGTTCTTCAAGCTGATCTCAGAATCTTGCTGACTTCAGCACTGATCTACTGCAGCGTTCTACTCACCGCCTTTAGATATGCATGGCTGATGCTGTGGTGCACAAAGCCCTCACAGGGAGGGTGCTTTAGGTTGATTCTGTAACCTACTTGGTTTGCTCTCTTCTTCTCGGACCTGGAGACTCCCCCCATGTTAGGGTGGTTGTTGGGCTGTGTTTGTGGTCCCTGCAGCTCAAGCCGATGTTGCTGTGAACCTTGTCACCACTTAAGCTGTTCACTGAACTTACATAGCTCCCTACAGTGTCTTCTTAACCTTTCTCATGAGGACTTGTTTGGATTTCCTGGGTTTGGACAAAGCATAATCCGGACAAAAAGCTGAGCATTTTTCCTCTGAGAGTGTTCTTTAGATGGGCACTTGACTCGAATCCATCCTGCTGTTCCTTTGTGTGGTTTGGCACTGGTCTGTGGTAGCACTTTTTTGAGCATATTCCAGTTCTTCCCTTGAGTGGCCAAAGCAGTCTCAGTGATTAGCTGTAGCTTCCCTGCTGGCTCTTCTGCTGAGCTGCCCCCAGAGTGGCCAAGGAAGAGCATTCAGGCTTAGTGCTGAGTTTGGTAGCCACTGTCAAAGGCAACGAGAAGCTGTTTAGTACAGAGCCAGCCTAAACCTCACACGTGTGCATGGGTGAGTGTTCATATGCCAGAGCTGCAGCCAGAGGTGCCTGCTCACCCTGGGGGGCTGATCCCAAAAGGTGCTGGCCACTGGCAGCACACACCCACCGGCACCAGGGCCATGTGGTAACACCCGGTTCCTCCCCGATTCGCACTCGGCAAGGAGCCCTGGGGTTGAACAGTGGCTTCTGCAGTCATGCCATCGTGAGTGAGATGAGGAAAATTATAATTCCACTTTGCAGAGCCCCTTTAGAAGTGTGGAAAACGTTTGGGGTTTTTCATATACTTATGTTACAAAACTTTTCCTCCTGCTGCAAAAGCTCATGGCCTCTGCTACTCAGATTACAAGTGGAGGAGAAATTTTGCAAAGATCCAAGTGTACGGGAGGAACTCACCAAGCTATAATGAAAATGGAAAAAGGGCTTTCCCAGGTTCTTTTATTCTCTTCCCTGTGAAATTTTCAAATGTGTTTCTTCAAAGCACAGTTCAAAACAAAAGCCAGATGCTTTGGAGAGCAGTAAGCCACCCACAGAGCTCTCCAGCAACTTATCTTCTATGCCAGGCCACCCTATCTGGTGTTGCTGTCTTACTGCAATGGTAAGCTGGCCATTGCATTCCTTCAGGTTGAATATTACCATTTTATGTGAGGGTATTCCGTATTTTATTGTCCTGGTGTTTTTCTGGTTAGTGTCACGTGCTTCCACTAGAAAAAACAGATGTCCTGGGTAGGCACTTGTTGTGTGTGTCAGGCTGTGTGCATGCTGCAGCTCTGTGGCCTTGCTGAATACACTTCTCCCCCTTTTACAGTGCTGGGAGTTGTGGCAGTGACCTCCTCTTAGAGCTGTGCCAACAGCTTAGTTTTGTGTTTCTCAGTTGTTTTAGAAAGAAAAAGGCACGTGTGTGGAGGGGTTGTTTACTCAAGCCTAAAAGGAAACATCTTGTTCTGTTGTGGAGTATTTTGGGGCATTCTGGATGAATAAGAATAGCTTTTGAAACTAGAAAATTACTTTTATAAAAATAAAAACCACAATGTTTCAGCTTCACTTTCCTTCTGTATCACCCACCCCTCTAACTGGTATTGATGCAGATTCACAGAAGATATTGCTGTTGCTGGATCTCAGCTTTTTAGTGAAAAAAAACCTTTGACTGAGTCCCTGCTCACCCTATATGCATAGGGTTTTATTCATCGAGCCTCTCCCAAACTTGCCTTCCACAGAGTGGGAAAACATATTGCTGTCTGACAATACTTGCTTGTAGCACAAGAAGCTTACATGTTTTTGTTTTTTTCTCTTCCTAAAGATTCGTCTTCCAACTACATCAGGCAACTTGAAACAAAAGTGAAACTGCTGGAGGATGACAACAAGCTTCTTTCTCAGGTGAGTTTTATTGCCTAATAGATACTAGTGTGCCTTGGTGCTCCTGTGTCCATATCATTGTGTCTGACTGCCCATTTTAATGCACAATGGCTTTTGGTAAACATCCTGCCCAGGAAGAATATAATTCATATTAACCCCGCACAGATAGAATTTGGTCTCCTTTTGTTAAAATTAAAAAAAAATTAGGAAAAAAGAGTGGATCCTCTGTTAGTGTCTGTGTGTGTTTCGGAGATGCATTAATGCCTCCCTGCAGAGCTCCTTGATCCACCTCTGCTCCTGGGGATGCTGTGAGAGTCCAGCACTGCCTGTGTCCTTGCTGTAGGATTTTGTCTTGCTTGCCCATTTACATTGACTTTTATCTTGTTGAAAGAGGAGACTGTTGTCAAAGGACAGCCTTGGGAATAGTTTTGTGTGGCGCAGGCTTCCAGCTTTCATTTGAGATCTCACTTAAATCCGAACAGACTCTCTAAAGTGGCACTTTTTGCTTGCATCTCCCTTTCAAAGTCTACTCCACGTGCCACTGTGCTTTTGATCACTCATGATGCTTACCTGTCTTTATATAGCAATGTCAAGCAGTGGGAAGAAAACAGCCATTCTGTCTGGTATGTCCTCTGGATCCCCTGTAAACACAGAAGTTGGTGTAAACAGGGGCAGCTCTGCTGCATTCAGTAAGGCACTGTCTGTTTGAACCATTGAAAAGGTTACCCTTTTTCTCCTGTTCTTTGCATCCTTCCACTGTTTTCTGTTCTACCTTCATGGCATTTAAAAAGTTTTTGTTCCACACTTTGCTTCTGACTTCAAGCACCATGTTTCACAGTCATTTTTTTCCAGATTCTTTCCAATTATAAAGACTGGAAATAAAAAAGCCCTTGTAATATTTTTTTAAATGCCTTTTTTCCAGTTTATGTTGTACTGTTCTTTGCTTTTCACCAAAACAGAGAATAGACTGCTCCAGCATCACATTTCTAAAACACTCTCATTTAAAAGAAACAAAAATAATAAAGAGCTCTATGCTTATTGAAATTTCAGTAAAATAATTTTGTCAAATGTTACTTTTTTCTGAAATACACATTATGACCTGACTGTGAGCTTTTTAAAATTACTCCTTTTTCCCAGCATTGTCATTGGCATTACTAGCCATGAAACAAAACTCATGGGGCACCAGAGGGTTAAACCCCCAAAGGGTGCTCAACTCAACAGCTTTGGAGCTGCTTCATGTATTAATCGATTGCTAATTTAATTTTAACTCCCTCTGTCTTTCTCCCAAACTGTGGCTGAGCTGGCGTCTGGTGGCGGTCGAAGCCCCGGGACTGTTTAGTTGGAGCTATTGATGGGCAGATGGTCTGCGTGTGGGCACTTGGGGTGTGCATGGAGCCGGGGGTGGGCTCGATGTGCCCTTGGCCTGGCTTTGTCCTGCCACAGCCAAGCACGTTGCTCTGTCAGATCTGCCAAGGGAGGTCAAAAAAAAAAAAAAGTTGGTAATTAATGGTGGTAATGAATAGGGGCTGAATAGCTGCATGGGCTTATTGCATTGGGAGGAGGGAACCCAGTGAGTTTTGGGGTGTGTGGGGCTGCTTCAGGCTCATGCATCAACCCTTCACCTATGTACTGCCCTGGGTGTGAAGGCTATGCCTTTTCCTCCACTGTCCTCAGGTGTCATCACCTTTTGGGCTGTATTATTACAAATACTTGAATCCAGGAGGGAGGGAAATTACCTTAAAATAGCTCTGTGTTCTGGAGAAGGCCAGCCACCTCCCCAGCAGCAGCAGGCACTGATGCCAGCCTGGCCTAATGTGCTGTGCAGCCCCTGTGTGAAGTCTCAATGGCCCTAAAAAAGACCAGAGTCCAACCTCTTTTAGATTACATTCAGGAAATAACTTTGCTTATTATAAGCAGGGAGTCAGCTTTCCTTGGGGCAACAGGAGTGTTGAAACTGCCATGGACTGGGTGAAGTCCCTGGGAATGCTGAGCTGCATTACCTCCAGTCTGTCATGCTACACACCTAGATTTGGAGTTTTTTTTCTCTTTTAATGAGAACGATTAGGAAAATCTGTATAAACACAAACTCACATGCATATGTACATATAGCTCCCAGCACTTTCCCAAAAAGTATAATCCACTTACTGTATTTTTACTTGCTTTGTCTGATTGGAAAATGTTTAGCTGTTACCATGCAGATCTAGGGATAAGACTCTAGTCAAAAAGGATCCTGGCAAACTTTCTCCTGTTTTGAAAGTTGCCAGGTGATCCTGGCTGTTTGAACTCTGCAGTGCCAAACTGGCTTGTCAACACCAAAGTCACATTTTAACTCAGCTTGGCTTTCTCCCTGGGAGTATTGACTTTGCAATAATATTTGCAGCCTGGTGTCAAGAAGTTCTATCACCAGTGTGCTGAGGAGCGATGAAACCTGACGTCCTAAGTAACAAACAGTGCCTGTGCGTTAAGGGATTAACAAATCAGGGGTGGTTATGGAAGTCTTCCTGGCTTCCTTCCAAGTGCTAAACATAGAGCTGAAATAGTGCTTCATCCAGAGAAACCTGAGATGGCTGGTGCTGCAAAAGATATTTGCAAGCTTTATGGCAGGATTTATGTTCTGGTGGCCAGTGAGATGATACCCTTTTGCTGGCTGGTGCATCCTGAGTGAGATTTGTTGCTTTATCTTCTTCAGCATCTCTGGAGTGAAGGTGTGCTGAGAGGTGGTGTTTTTGTAGCCCCTTCTGGAATCAAGTTGTTGCAGGGGATCCTGAGCCTGTGCTTTTTCTCCTGCTTCCCAACATATCCTTTCTCTATAAGCACTTTAGAAGAGAGCCTCAGTGGGACAGCCAAAAGCTCCCCAGCCCATGCCTGGCAGCTGCTCTGCAATGTACATGTCATCTGCAGCACGGGTGTCCTGGGATTCACACTTCTGTTTTTCTAGTGACTTACTTGAACAGGTTAATGGAGAGGGATTTTCTTACTCTTGGAGCTCAAGAAATACCATCTCACAAGCCACACTGCAGTGGGAGGAAAGTAAATGGAGATAAGGGTGTTATTATTATAGCCATATATGTAGGGGCTTTTTGTTGTTGTTTTGACTTCTTTTGCTTTCTAGGGAAGGAGATGTGTATTTCCAGTTGGGAAATGATATCCTTCTCACTTTGCTAACCCATCAGTAATCATCATTCTCCCTATTTTCCTTTCTCCGAGGAGAAAGGACTACAGTTTTTACTATTTTGACTCAGTTTATGCTGTGATGTTTTGTTGGCACGGCCATGTCAGCTAGAAGGTCATGCTCTTGGATGGCATCACTGTGCTGGCAAAATCTCTGGCAGCAGTTCTGGCAACCCACAACTTTTGTTGCCCTGGTTCATATTGTTCGGGGAGAGGTTGTAGCAAATGCCACTACCAGAAATGACCCCTCAATCCTTCTCTCCTGTGCTGGTAGATGTGTGTGCTGTAGCCACAGTGGCAAAGACCCACAGAGCTGTGTGGGGATGGTGTGAGCCTTTCTCACAAGTGTAGCTCGTTTCTGGAAGTTTTAGTTGTAGTGTAAAGAAGGTGAATGTAAGCTCTGAGAAATGTTGGGTGTTGGTTTCGGAGAGCTTCATGGGCATCGCTTTTGTAGTCTCAGATTCTCCAGGGAAGAATAGCAATGAGTTCTGCTGTGTGCATGCAGTTGGTCTGTGCAACATCACGTGGGTGAAGTCTTGATTTTCCTCTGTGTTATTGTGGGAAATGCCCAGGAGAGCTGGTGTTAACCTTTTTTAGTGGTGGTTGACTAGGCGTGGGTACCTTCCATATTGCTAAAATACAATCCCTGAGGTGAGAGACCATATTTGCTTTCCATTTCTCTCAATTGGAAGTGTCCAAGCACAAAATACACCCCTTAAGCCACCTCACGCTGCCCCTTGAACAAAAAGGAATTTTTAATTACACACTTTCCCATTAAGGTTAGAGAGACCTTGTATTTACAACATTTAGGAGTTTCAAAGGTCAGTTCTGGATAGTTTCATAACTAAAGCATACATTTTAGAGATAATACCAGCAACAAAATTCTGGCCATTCTTTCACATTATTTTCAGCTCATTCTGTACACTCACAAAGACTGAACACTTTTAACTAAAACTGGAGTTTATAGGCTGTGTGGGCTCATCACTCTTCTCTCTCCTTGTAACTAAGTATTGTGCACTATGGGCTGGCTGTCAGGACTCCTTTTGGTTTATAGTCTCTGCTGAGCTGTGTCTACCTTTTCCCTTGAGAGCAGGAATGCCAGAGGCATTTTTCTGTTCAGAGGTGCCCAGACCTTTGTTTCAAAAAGCCCAGCTTTTAACAAAGCAGATACATTGGGCAGGTGAGGCTCTAAGTAACTGGATGTTTGACAATGAAGTCCTGGTGCCTTTTTCAGGGAAAATTTCAAGTCCCTGGTGCAGAGCAGGAACAAAAAAATTTCTTCTCTAGGGAGTGACAGCCCTTGAGATATATGAGGAACATAAGAGTGTTTAATTAAAATTACCAAATAGACTTCAGTAGCACCAGCCCTTCACAGCAGTTCAGCCTGCTTGCTGCCTGGGATTTAGAGTATCCTTGGAAGATCTTTAGAGCATCCCTAGAAGTTCTTGAAAACTGTTCTTAGTCTTACTTTTAAGAAACTGCATGCTTTTCCTGAATTAAAAGCAGGCTGCAGTTGTAGGGTTAATAAAATTATAGTAGGCAATGCCTGTAAACACTGCTATTAAGACAGAGCTGAGGTGTTTGAGCAAGGAACTTCCATGGTCACAGCATCTGCAGGCTGCCACAATTCTTAGGCAAACGGGATCTTGGCACAACCATGCACTCAGCAGGCAGTTTCTAGCATATCATTCTGAAAACAAGGGGGAAAGTCTGGACCCCAGGGTTGAAAGGAGCCTGACAGTCATTAGTACTGCAAAGAACAAAGATGTAAATGCCATTTAGTGGAGAGCCTGATCTCTGCCCAAGGAGGAGAAAAAGAAATTGCCCACAATGCGCTGGCTGGCTCCAGGAGAGTCAGAGTGCAATTTCCTCTGTTGTTTTGTTATCAGTCACTTTTGTGCCAAGTCTGCCATTAGCAGTTCCTGCTTGTAGAGTTGCCTCTCGACTCTCAGAGTTGCTATAAGGTCTTAACATTTGGGCCTCTCTGTGAATTGGCTCTGGAGGTTTGTCTGAGGCCATGGCTTGTGCCAGGAGCACTGCAGACGCTCACCGCGACAGGAACAAAATTACAAACCTGTCTAATTTCCCCAAAGTCTACCTATTGTTTGTGCGTGAGGAGGATAAGTATAATTGCTTTAATTTAAGGACTCACAAGGGAAATTGGATTTTTTTTTTGTAATACAGAGCAACTCAGACATGAAAGCTTTCCAGGCAGTTGGTCTCCATTTAAATTCAGAATACTGAAGGGCATGTGCCCTCAGTTAATCTATTGCCATTTTTAAACAGTGTTTAAATGTTTAGCTGCGGATTAATTTTAAGTAATAAAAAAGGAGATTCATATTTGGGATCACATCCAAATATTCCTTTCAAGTCAATGGTGAGAATTCCTACGGGAGTCCATGCATTTTGTAGTACAGCTCTTGAAGAACCAGATTTTTATGAGACCTTCTCTCCTGAGACCTCATCTTGTGAGACCTTTCATGAGTCCACTCTCAAAACTTCGGTATAGTTTTGAGGGTGCACTGCATTGCTTGCATGTGTAAATGCAAAAGATGTTAACAGAATCCCTCAAATTTCTTAGTTGTGGCAGCAGAATCTTCAAAAAAAGATAGCACGCAAAACCAATCAATGTTCAAGTGTGTTTCATTTCACCTCCTTTTATGAATTACAGTGACAAGACTGATCTGACCAATTTGCTGTCCAATAAATTGACTTGAGATGTAAGTAAACAATACGTGCTTATTGAAGAAAATGTTTTTCCTCACCAAATAAGAAATGTACAGGTTTATAGGAGCAGTTCAGAACACCTTCAAGCCCTTTAAGACAGTGGAGTTTCTTCTGTTTACTTTGGACATCAGGGGCTTGGGCTGCCACCTACCAAAATAAATATTCTCTTGCATTCATGCACTTCTGAAATGCATGGCCAGTGACAGAAATGAGCTTTTACAACTAGTAATGAAATCTGGATGGTGTACTGTGTATTCTGGGGGTTGTCACCTGTGGTATCCAGGGGTTTTATGAGAATGTAAATAGAGTTCCCTAAAAACCTAGGAAATATAATTCAAAAGATCTGGGTCCAGAAGTCGACTAACAGATAGAGACATACTGGCTTAATTGAGTCTTATAAATTTGAGACAATCATATAATTTCTTGCAACTTAAAATTTTGGAAGGGCTGGAGCTGAATTTCAGTGTTGGAGTGTGTGTGAGAGAGATGCACACACGCAAAGCTCTGCCATGCCCCATTTGTTTCTGTTGTGGGTAAGCAAGAACATTGGGTTTAATGAGGCTCAGTTTAACGTCCAGCTGTGAAATACAGGATTAGTCATATCCTGTGCTTAACCAGCTTTGTAATAATTTCACTAGAATCCACTTTTTTTCTCTGTATGAGGACAGGGCCAGGAAAAAACCTCTTAATTGCAGTTAGATCAGGCTATGAAGAAGCAGCTTTTTGTGTCTTTGAAACATGTGGAGAGGTTCAAAGTACACAGAGTCTCAGTGATCGGTCCGGATGAGAAGTACTGAAAAATGTCTTGAGGGGAAACTAAGCAATAACTGCAGAGGCTTAAAACCAGATTTTTCCAATGAGTAAAATGCCAAATTCAAGCCCAGATCAAGCAAAATTCAGAGTCTGATATCTGAAAATGACTTGGGCAAGAATGGGAAGGATGTTAATCATTCATTGCTTTGAAAACACAAAAGGCTCTTTACTCTAAACTGTAAGTTTATGACAAGATTTTCAGTTTTGTTTTGTTTTTCATGAAGCCAAAAATGTGAATCGTAATCTTTATAAGAGACTTTTAAAGAATATTCTGATTGTCTCATAAAAATTGAGACTGGCTGTAATTGACTCTCCCTGACTGAGTCCTGGTTCAGCAAAGAGCTTGGAACATCTGAGTGGTTCTGCAGAGGAGAGGGTTTGAGTGCCCAGCAGAGCCCTCAGTCAACTGGTGCCCACCATGAGCTAAATCGTGCAAGGGACCTTTGCTGATTTGTCAGGAGAGGTTTCGAAACTTTATTTTTCTCATTCCCAACAACTTTGTTGTTTAACGGGATGTGAGAAGTTCCTTGAAGGCAACCCAGCAGTATCACTGTGGCTGAGATTTTGGGAGGAGGTGCAGTGGTTCCCTTTGGCCTCCTTGACGGGAGAGAATGAAAGGTGACTCCAGGGCATGGTCCAGACCTGTGCTTGATACTACATCCATAACTGCATCTACTTCCCTGGAGGAACTGTGGCAGGCAGCATTCCTTAGCTGCTCCACTGGCACCCCTGGTAAAGACACTGATTTTGGATCTAATGAGCTGTGAACAGGCTCCATTAGTCTGTGACTCTGAAACTCGTGGCATGCAAGCCACAGGCCAGACTTGGGCTACACCAAATGCCAATGGCTATAGCTCCTTTTGGCTTTGTTAACTATTGAGCTGCATTTCTATTTGTGTTATAGGCTGTGATACTTGAATCTCTCAGCCGTGCCAGCTCATATTGCCTCTTGAGCAAAGCCTGCCAGTTGTGTGATTATAATTATATACCGCAATTTGGTTTGAACTGATTATCTGAGTCTCCTGTGAGTTATGGGCTTGATCTTTCTCTGCAGATCTAAAACAAGAGGACAAAAATACAGACATTCTTGAATATTAACAGTGTACTAAAGTTCCCTACCTCAGTTGCTACAGAGAATGGAGAGGTTTGAAACTTGCACTGCTTTTATTCCCCGCACCCCACTGAGATACTAATAAAAGTCTTTTTCCAAGAGTGGTTTTACATGGTAAAATCTGCTAAGCCTCTTACTGACTGTCTACTGCCTTTCCCAAAGTTGTTAGCTCCCCCAACAGTAGGGAATTTCATCTGTCACCAATGCAACCAGGTGAAATCTCTTTGCCCCTCCAGCTTGTCTGAACACAGATCACGATGTGAGCGGGAAGTCAGAGCACAGGCAGAAGTGGGGATCCTCATCCCTGTGTTGCGTTTCTGAATGGCTGAGATCCAGCCATGGCACAATGCCCAAATGCATTTCCAATCCCACATGAACCACTAAAAATGGATTTGCTGATGGAACTGGCTGAGGCTGTGCTTGTGACCTGCTGGCTGAATACTGAAGAGGGAATCAGGAGCATGGGTGTCTTGACAGTGCATTATCCTCTAAAGCCTTTGTCACCAGTTCAGGAGTGATCCCCAGATGTGCTGCACATACAGCAGGGATATGAACCGGTGTAAAGGAACTTAATCTCTCCTGTTACAGAAAACTCCTATTACTGCATGACATGGAAGATGTTAAATAGTTTTAATCTCATCCCTTAATTTTTTTTCCTTATTTGTAGAGTTCTTTCAAAATCAAATACGTTGATTTCTTATTGCACTCTCATGTGTGTAATTTCCAACTTGCCTGATAAATGCTGTTGAAGCTAATGGGACTCTTCACATATACTTAAAGTCAGATATGTGTTTTGCTGAGCTTATTTTTGCTTGAGTATGTCTTGTAGTGATAACTGCAATTACTGAACCTTAATTCAATTATTTGCTAACTTCACACAGTGAAATTGCCCATCCCTCAGATTCCTGGTGCATGAGACACTAAAACATGGATTAATGAGATAAGGGGGAAATATTTGTACAAGGTCTTGTGGTAGGGGATGTTCTCAGGGGCACAGGACTGCCTGACAGGGCCACTCACCTGTGGTGCTGAGGTCACGAGAAACAGGGGCCATTGCCCCAGTGCAGGGCCATTTGAGAGCTGTGCAAGGCAGGTGCTTTGCACCACCTCCTTCATGTTACTTGAGATATGTTTCTGCTTTGCTTTAGCTCAGCAAAATATTGCTGCTCTGCTGGCCTTATTAAGGCTACGTTGGGCCAGGTCGTTCTTACAGAGCTGTGTGCTGTGATAGTGCCATTGACCTCTGCAGGTGTGGTAACATGCCTGGAGCTGTGAACAAGAGTAAGGTGATCAAGCTTTATCAGCTGTTTGGGAGGTCACCACGCTCTGAATCTGGACAGTAAGATGTTAGTGTTTGTGCAGATAATAATGAGTTCTGCAAGATTTCATTCATCAATATGGGAAAAGGGGTTCAAGTTAAAATAATAATAATATCTTATCAAGTGCTGCATATAAGACCATTTGGTCATCTGTGGTAAAGATACAGGTTTTTTGCAAGATGATGCAATAACGTTTTTTCTGTTAAGTTTCCACATCTATAATGTTCTTCTGTTCCCTTCTAGCTGGCTGACTGCAACAGCTTGCCATGAAATTTCAGTAAGGTAGAGAGAGCTAATGTGTTCACGAGCAGGTTCTTGGATCTGGGGGCTGCCTTTTAATGCAGCTCCTGGTTGTTTAGGGCTCTGATTGCTTATTCTTTCACTTGCTAATGTTGGTGATTTCCATTTTTTAATCACTGGGATGTATTAAATATGCCATTAATTTATTTTTGTTTCCCTCCTGTACTTGTGCAACTGACATTGGTTAGTAATATCTGAGTTTTGGCCAACTTCACGTCAATGCCATTTGTATATGTGAAGAGAAGTGGGCACTTTCAGCTAAGTTGCTGCAAAATAACAGGAAAAGATTTTGAGCTAAACCTTCCATTTAATTACTCAGTTGCAAACAATGGGTTGTGGGATGTCAAAATTGAGGCAGTTTCAATTACTGGAACAATTATGGTTTAGAGGATTGTTGCTGGTAGGTTTAAGAATTAATATTACAGTGACAGGCAAGTAATCCAGGTAATGGGCAGTGCAAGAGTCCATAAAGATGAAGGCAGCCTGACATAGTGGGCTGAAATAAAACCTCCTGCATTTTTTTTTTTTTTGCCTTCACAAATGTATGTAATAAAAAGCCAAGGTCTCAACAGAGTTTTCCATCTAATCTCCAGGATTTATGGGGTGAAACTAAAATCTGAAGTAAGAATGAATTTTTTTTTTAATATAAAATGCCCCCCCCCCCAATAGAGAATTAGCCAAATCATAAACCCAAATCCTTATGGGCTTACATGGCCAGGGTGTGAAGCCCTTGCCCTATTGCTAAGGACCAGGTTCACTCTGATGTTTAAATGATGGCTGAAGGAAATCCTGTGCTTTGTAAAAGGGGAGGTAGCCATTAAAAAGTAGAAATTGCTTGTCTGTCAGAGGCCTAGGTGGTGGTGCGGCATAATAATTTGTCCAAAGAAAACCTTCTGGTCTGATGTCAATAAGGGTATGTTCTCTTGTCAAGATTGAGTTCCTTGCAGTATTCCTTTCCATCTAGTCCCCTTTCATGCTGTTACATAATTTCTTCTAAAGTTATGTTGAAAGCAGATACAATATGAATACATTTAAGTGGTGCGGTGTGTAATCTGCTGTCTCTTGAGCTTAGTGCAAGTGGGTCTGCGTTGCAGGAAAATGAAGCTGGCTATTATAAACCCTCAGAAATGACAGCTCTTTGGGAAGTCTGCTGTCAGTGACTCATGCATGCTTGATTCTCTGTATTCTGGACACATTTTGCCATCCCTTTATAAAGGGACTCCCCAGAGGGAGGCTCTGGTGAAACCTGGTTGCGCCTCCAAAAGGGGCTCCTGACCTTCAAATCGATGCTTTGTTTTGTGTTTTTTAACATGGCTTGTGGACCAGGAGAGAAAGTTTTCACGATGCAGGTTAGAAATGAGTTACAAAGAGGAGAAGAGAGCAGCAGCTCAGGTGCTGAGCTGTAGTGCTCAGGTGGCTCCAGGCCTGTCCCCCTGGCTCCTGCCCTGCAGCAGGAGGATGTGGGTCTCCAGCAGCTCTTTATCACATCTCCCAAGGCTCCTTGGATATGCTCAGGATCCCCATGTTTAGGCACACAAATGGCTCCCAAATGACCCCACAGCCCATGGGGAAAAGGGAAGCTGTGACCCTTTGTGAAGGCTTTACTATTTCCACAGGGCACAGGGTCAAACTGATCATTTATGATTAAATACTTTTTTTAACCTCTTTTCAGCCTTCATCTGTTACAACTTATGTGAAAGGAGAAAAAAGTGTTTTCAATTAAAGGCTACTTATGTAACAACCCTGTTTTGAATGCTAATTCATGAATTACTTGGAGCTGACAGTGCTGCTTTTTAATTTTCCGTGGTCACTTCAGCACATAATTCTAATTAAAATAGTTTTTTGCTAATCTCTTTCATAAACGCTGAGAACTTTCTGTCAAGTCCATTTCTGTCTTTCTGTATTTAATTTATGTTAAGAACAGTCCATTTTGTTGCATCAAAGTATTTCAGAATTAAATATTTGTCTTCTTTTTTCTCCCTTCTAGCAGAAGCAGCACTGAAGAGTAACAGCAAAGATAATTTGTCTGACTTGTCTCTAAGTTTTCAACACTTTATCTTCACAGTTGGTCCAACATGGCCACAGTACTGGTCTGACTTTACTGGACAGAAACAGAAAGGAAAATAAATGTTTCTTTGTAATACTTTGACCTTAAAATACCACAAACACCATCCATCTTCTTGTGTTATTTGTGTTATTTTTCAATTGAATCACTCAGCACAGTGGGTCAAAAAGTCAGAGGCCACCATTTCTTCTCTTTGCTGGCAGGATAGAAAGCTTTGATAGGAACAAGTGTTTGCTGTTTTTTAATTGTTTTGTGTGTTGTTGTGAGGTTTTTTTTTATTTTTATTTTTTGTTTTGTTTTGTTTTGTTTTAAATGTAATTTTAGTCTTTGGTAAGGACCAAGACTTTAATTTCTATCTCAAGTGTTTAAAATTATACATGACTTGTTATGGAAAACACCACTTTCCACAAATTGCTTCTGTAATCAAATTGCTTCTGTTTTCTAGACAGAAAAAAGGTTGGGTTTGCAATCTATTTTTACTAAAGAACTTGATTTCTTGGCCCTATTCTTTTCTGATTGGTAGGAGTAGGCCAAACTCCCTTCCCTGGTGGAAGGGACGTGTCTGTGTCTGTTTGCTTCGTAACAGGCTGACAAAGATCTTGGGCCTTGGTCCAAGAACAGTATCTTCTGGGCTCACCCTTGAGTTCTGCCTAGCTGAAAAATTTAGCAGTAAATGTTATGTCCTCATTTTCGAGCACTGAAGAGCGATTGTGTCGGAGGCACCGCGGTGGGGTGTCAGCGCTGGCGGTGTGTGACACAGGTTTGTGCTGCAGGCCAAGGTGTTGGCTCTGCAGGCTTGTCCCCATGCTCAGCAGCTGGGAAAGGGAGGCAGTGCCAGGGAGAGAAGTGCTGAGTTAGACCCAGGGCAGGTCTTGCGCTTTTGTACCACTGCGAAAGTCAGGACATGCTTTTTTTTAGTTTTTTTTTTTTTAGCTATGGATGAAACTAATGTTTGAAAAAAATTCACAGTAAAGAGTGCAAGAGCCACTCTGGAGCAGTCAATGGCCAGCTGTTGGTGTTTGCTGGGGACAAGCGTGTGAGTCTCCTGAGCTCTCACCTGGTCTCCTTTGCTGTGTCCCTGCTTCCGTCTCTGCTCCTCAGCTTAGGAAACATTTCCAATAAAAGTTCAATTGAGACTGCATGCTCCCATGGAGTTTTAGTTCAGATGAAAATGATTTTGCTGATAAATTCCTTGAAACTCCAGAAATGTGAAGTGATTTTACCTGAAGGATAATTTATTATAGATGTGTTGCCCATTAGTTGAGATAATCTCCAGCAATGATGATGAACAGAGATGATCAGGGATTCTACTTTTAAAATGTCTTTCTGACTAGAAAAGCAATTTGGGATCCACTTACATCTCAGTAATGAAAATTGGGTAAGGTAATAAGAGATTTCATTTTGTGAGTGAATTGACAATGCAAATATCAGGATTTTTAATTTAGGTTTAAGTGGAGTAATGGCTACTCATTCTGATGCATCATTAGTCATATTGCTTTTTAATGAGCGATTCACTTTCTTTCCCTGGTTAGCTCTAACACTGATGGCAAAGCCCAAAGAATGTGCAAATGTTTAGGGAGGTCTGTTGAATATGTGTCACTGCACCATTTTAATTTTAAAAAGGAAGAAAAAGCAGTTTTCTTTCTATGGTGAAAAAATGCACGTTTGCTTTTAGTGCAAGGAAGATGAATAGTGCAGAGCTGTGATTGGTAGCCTGTTGTAAAAAACCCCCAAGCAATTAGAGTAAGATATATTTCCAAATAACTTCTAGAAAATATAGAAGGAAAATTACATTGAGTGGAGTGCTCATGAAAGGGGCTGGCTTTGTGATAGACAGTGGGAGGAAAACGTTTGCTCTGCCCATTTCTGACAGGGATGTCTTATAAATAATGGCAGGTGAAGACTCTTTTTGCCCTAGCAAACCCACTCTCTGCTCCAAACACCACATTCCTCTTCTGGATAGATCTCTGCTCAGCATTTTTATTTCTTAGATGTCTTTTCTTTTTCTTGTCCTATTTTTTTTTCTCTTTTTCCTTTCTGTTCTTTAATTAAGAGCTTGTTTTGATGTTCATTGAACTCAGTGGGAATCTTTCCATCAAATTGAATGCATTAGGTCAGATTCATAATCAGCAGCTACTGAAACAACCTAACAATAGTTTTGTCACACGCTACTGCAGTCTTAAATGGGATTTGCTTTAAAAAAGCAATAGAACTAATCCATTATAAACACTTGTTAGAGCAGAGTTTTGACTGTATCTGTGTGTTTACCAACACAATTTCAACCAATTTAAGCCAAATTGAAATTAATGCAGACTTTTGCTCCAGGCAGGAGCATAGGGCAGTTAATTAAATCAATTTAAACTAGCATATTTTTAGCGACAGCAGGGTGATACTGGGTGTTGTCTGGACTTGAGTTTGGTAGCCTTCCTTGCTTAGGTGGGCAAAGCATTTTGACTTTTTGTGAGAACAAGCTGTAATGTGATGACACACATGGTGCATCCAGTGCAGACAAACCCATTTAGATTTGGGGACAACAGAGGAAGTTCCTGGGATGCAAACAAATGTCCACCAAATCTCTCTTTCTCAGGCCTGTTTCTACACTTCTGGTGCCCCATAATGATGCGGCATCTTGCAGGTCTCAGTGTGCTTTGCAAAAGTCTGAGTAATCCATGGCCTCTAAACTGCTGAGGCAACACACACCCTTCTGGAGCAGAGACTTCAAGAAGATCTGCAACCTCTGGGGTCTCCAGCACGAAGATACAACCTCACATTTTGGCTCTGCTGTTTTATTCTGCTTTTCCCTGGGCCACACAAGGGCTCCTTCATCACAGATGTCAGGGAAGAGTGCATGAGCTCCTGTGCTGACAGCCGAAAGGAGAGAGTGGCAGAGTGTCAGGACCCCTCCAGGAAGTTGCTGTGTCCCCATGCACACACACGAGTGGAGAAGAGGTTGCACACAGCAGGGTAGTGGAAGCATAACCAGTCAGGGTGAAGTCCTTTCAGGATAACCACCAAGAGACATCACAAACCTGCCAGTAAACTAAGAATCTTGTCATCATCTTTCTTTGTGACCTGCTAACCTTTCTTTGAAATTATATACCTCCCAGGAATAGCGGTGGAAACTCAGTTTTGCAGCAGTCACTTTTCAGCTTCAGAAGGAGTTATCTCCTTCAGATCTCTCTCTCTCTGACTCTCTGTTGTGAAATGTGAAAGAAATATAGGCCACATCTTCTCTCTTCGTAAATTCAGGGGAATCCCAGACATCTGATGTGCTGAACTCATTCTGTATCACTTGATTCCATGTGAGACACAACAGTTCCCAGCAGATTGGGTCATACAGGACTAGCATCCACTTCTCATGATGGCTTTCTTAAGAACTACCCTTCTCTTCACAGCTTATAAAAGGAAAGTTGATAGGGTGAGGGCTTCAGAATGATTGTGAAGGCACCGGGTCACCGTAGAAGTTTTAACCTAAGAAAACAACATTTTGAAACAAAATCAAAGCTGAATGTCAACTAAAACAGGCCTTGTAGCTACAAGAAAATGTTTCTGACACTGATAGAAAATGATGTATCCACTCAGAGTGCACCAATTCTTCTCTTTGAGCAGGAAATGGAAATGAACTTCCGTTATTTCCAGAGATCTGTGCACAGCAACAGTACCCAAAGTCTCTGTTATGTGCAGGCCTTTGGTTACTGTGGGGTTTTTATATACAATTGAGCTGATTTATGAGATTTCCTGTTAAATTTTATTGCTCCAATGACTCTTGTTTGGTTCTTTTGAAGTAGAAAACATGATTTCTGCAGCAAATGCAAGTCAAAAGTCTTAATGGAGCATAAAAATCTGAAAGGTCATGATTTTTTAGCTTTAAAATAGAGGACAGTGCACTGCTTGATACGCTAAAGAATATGAAAAGTTGATGAGGATGTTTATTGGTGATAAAGAGAAAATCTTCTCCCAGACCTTTGATTTAGGCTACTTGTGTGTTGGCTTTTTGTGGTTTACTTTTATAAATGAGAAACACTTCTCATTCTTCACATTTCAAGATCACAGTGAGAGTTAGTAACACAAGGCAGAAACTTTGTCCCAGGGAGGTTATTTGGTACTCCTAACACCCAGTGCTGCTTCTCCCTTTGAGTGCAGACCATTGGTTGCATTTATCTGGTTTCTAAGGCCATATAGACTACCTTCATTTATTTAACTACATTGAAGACCTGTGGGTGCAAACAAATTTGTAACTAAATAAGAAATTGTTCCTGTCAACACACGTTTTACAGGCTTAGGTGAATCATAGTAGCATTGCTTACAAACCCTCAATCTAGAAGATATCTCCTGGTGTGGTTTTTTTGGTGGTTTTTTTTGTTTGTTTTGTTTGTTTGTTTGTTTGTTTTGGGTTTGTGGGGTATTTGCTAATTTTGATTTAATCTGAAGTCTTAAAAATATTTTTTATGTGCATCTTAACAAATGTTTTTATTGACCATGTAGGAACTTAGGTAAAACAAAAATGCCTTCCTGCTGTATCCCTTAAAATATCAGACCTTGAACAGTTCACCTCCAACTGCTTGCAGGTGTTTTCTCTAGGTCTGGACATGGAAAAAGCATTTTATTACAATGTTCACTGTCACTGTTGGTACAGGGAGAACTAATGAGAACAGGTCAGGGGACAGATGTGGCCATGGGAAAAGCCAGGACAGCAGGGGGGCACAGCTTTCTTTCTTCTCATTAACATGGACTGTCCTGTTTTGTGTTGTCTTTGCAGCAGTCCAGCACGGGGGACCTGAGGACTCTGAGGAAAGGATTGTCCCCGTACCACTCCGAGTCACAGCTCTCGTCACTGCCACAGTACCAAGACGCCCTGCAAAACGTAAGAGACCTTTCCTTACCTGTACAGACAGAGCCATGGGCTTCCCCAGAAGTGGGCACGGCAGGAGGGGGCATGTGAAGATTACAGGGGAGCTCTCCCAAGTGATTGTTCACCCTGAAACTGGTGTTGCAAACGTGCAGCTAAAACCTGCAGCTGTTGGGAGGGTGAAGAGCCCCTAGAACATTGATCTTTGCCTGCGTTTGGTTCATCAGCTTCCCAGCAAGGGTTTTCAGTCAACTGACAGTCACTGTTGTGCATCTTTTAAAGCTAGGGTGCATCTTGTTACACCTGCAGCTTCTTCTTGGTAAATGCCCTGTGCCTGCAGTAAAAAAGCTGGTTGTGGATGAGGCTTGCTGGGTGTCTGGCAGTGCATGGACAGGATTGTTTTGTGTGTAAGTTTTAGGTTTTGCCGTATCACAAATGAGGTTTGTGTTTCCTAAGATATGCCTGCATTGCTTCTCAAACAACAGAAGGAATCTTGACTAAAGCCTCTTGCAAAAGATGGATATTGTGTGGCCTCTGTGCCAGGGCTCCTTCTGCACTCATGTGCCAGGCACGACTGAGGATCCTGAGCCCTGCCAGGTGATTGCCTTCCAGATGTTTCCCTCACTGCTTGGGCCTCTGTGTTTGCTTAGTGACATTGTTTTCCAGATTACAGAAAGAGCACAGAAGCAGTCAGAGAGTCCTGCTGGGAGTGGGCTGCGAGTGCTGTGAATGTGAGCAAAATCCTGACGGCAGCACAGCTGGGGAACCTCCCTGCTCCATGTCTGGGACACTGCTCAGCACAGCTGCAGGGCC
This sequence comes from Orthonyx spaldingii, assembly GCA_013397795.1. NCBI lineage: Eukaryota > Metazoa > Chordata > Aves > Passeriformes > Orthonychidae > Orthonyx > Orthonyx spaldingii. The sequence continues at coordinate 1,905,714 of VZTJ01004198.1, forward strand.
TGTAGGACCAGTCATACGTTGGCTGCTTGACTGGGAAAAAATCATTCTGTAGACTTAGTGTATCTCTTACAGTTGTAAAGAAGGGCACAATAATAATTTAATAATAATAATTTAATAAAGTTTGCATAAATAAACCTCAAGTATGGAAGCAAATCCCCTTTCTGTCCCTGCTGAATGGCAGGATGGATGGAGATGCTTCAAGCAAAAAAAGGGAGAATAAAACTGTCCAGGTGAATATTCACTTTTCTAACTTAGTGCCCCATGTATAAAGACAGGAGACTTTATAGGGAGTGCAGAGAGACTTGAACCTGGAGATGTTTGTCTGGCTGTGCCAGCCTTACAGTTTTGGAGATTTTGCTTTGCTTCCCTGGTGCTTAGGCTTTTGATCCCCAGCTTTGTTCCGAGCGGGCGATGCTCAGTCAGCCTGTGCTGGTTGCCCTAAGGAGTGCTGCTACTCGTGATTTTATGTTTATCTTGTCAGTCAGGCTGGGATATGTCCAACAGCTCTCTGCAGAGGAGCTGTGCTGGGACAGGAGCTGGCATGAGAGTTTTCTGCTTGAGCATCGGCCCCCGCAGCTCACCGGGGCCGTGTGAGGGTTGGCAGCAGATGGTTCTGCCTGCTGGAGCCCTTCCTGGCTACTTGTCCCTATTTTCTCTCCTTCCTCAAGGAAGAGATGGCACCTGGTGTCTATGGAGAGGCCTGGGTGCTGTGTGACATTCACTTTCATCTGTCACCCTAGCTGTGTTCTGCCTTCTTTGCAGGAAGTTGATAGAGGAAAAACAAAACCAACTTTGGATTCAAATCCATATTGTCTAAGATACTAAGGTAGCCATTTATTTACTTATTCCTACCAAAATCCCTTTGGTTTGTGGCTTAACATGACACGTTGTTTTTGTGCCAAAGGATAATCACAAATTTATGCCAATATCTTTGAATGTCTTGAGCACCACGCAGAAGTGGACATTTAGATGTACCTGAGTTTCTCTGTGGCTTTTTTTTATAGACAGCAGGCATGAGTTTGTGAGAAATCATTCCTCTTTGTGCCTGCACAAGTTTCATGTGGGTGAGTGATGGACAATTGGTGTCAGCTTCAAAGCTGTCACATCTGTTCAGGGTTTCATCATCGGCACTGCCCATGCAACTCTTTGGGGAAGTTCCTCAGCACATCCCTCACTGTCACACAGGTTACAGGCAGGCATCACTCCAGCTCTCCAGGGCCCTGACATACCCCAGTTAATGACACAGTTGGGTGTTTCTAATGAATCAGGGACACCAGTGCACACTCAAGATGCAGAATCAAAAGACACTCACAGACAATTGTAGTCTGTGCATTGTACATCACGCACAGGGGGAATTATAGATTTGCTCTGTAGTCTGCAGTGTTTAAGCCACAGACCCTTCTCAGTGCCCAGGCATGAGAAGGTGACCTGAGGGCTGCTTATGTTCCTATGGCTGAAGGTACCACCACCTTGAGAAGCTCATAAACCAGCTGCCTGGAGAAACCATTTATCCACGCTGGCAAAGAACACCATTAAACATGAACCAGCTTGCTACTAGCAGTCAGAACTAGCCTGGCTGGCTTAGACTTAAAAATCTGCTGGCAGTGTTCATGTGATTTATAATGGGAATCCTGCCTTTGGTGGGAGTAACTGTAGAGATTTGTAATGGAAATACTAAGGCTAGTGTGGATGGAGTGTGGGTGCAAAAGTGTATGTGAAAACACCAGCAGGAATTCTAGAGGAAGGGATGCTTTGGTCTGTGCTGATGGCCACAGACGTGGCTGGCAGCAAACAAATGGGTAAACACCATAGGATGTGTGGTTTGCGTCAGGACTGGGAGGTCTGTGCTGTGATAAGGCCACAGCACAGATGGCTCATCAGCAGAGGACTTGTTCCCTGATAACGGGAGCAATGTCACACCATGATTTTTCTTCCTGTGGTTCCAAGAGGAAGGATTAGATAAGGTGACCAGAGTGATGGAAAGGAGGCAACAGGCAACAGCTTTCCTAGGGTTTTTGGAGGGTGAGTAAGCAAGATGCTGAGATAAAGATCAGCCTGTAATAACCACAGACTCCTAAGGCATGTGAAAAATGTGTCCCAGAACCCAGTTCTTTGCTGTCAATGAGGAGGGATGCCAGAGCTGTCATCAGGACTTGCTAGTGGGTGTCCCTTGTCTTCTGTGCCACACATAGTGACCCTGACCACCCTTTGGTGAATGTGTGAGGGTGTGTTTGTAGGTGTGCGGGTGTGAGTGACCTGTTAGGTTAAAATAATCATAACCTTCCCCTTCCTTAAGTTTTCGTGCTGAGTTTGTAGCATTCCCTTGCTGAGGAGCAGGAGCTCCTAGCGGTTCCCCATCGGGGTGCAGGAGGATGTGTCTGCCAGTGCTGCAGGTGGTGACTGGAGAAAGGGACCTGTGCTCATCTGGGGTCTGGAACTGGGAATCCCTGGGGAAAGTACCTGCAGATACACTCTATGAGAGCTGAGACAAGCTCTCTCTTTTTGAGAAGACAATGCTGATAGTGCCAATACCCAGCTTTTATATATGCTCCTGAAGAATACAATAAGTATCTCCAGATAAAAGTGAGATTTCTGTTCAAGTGTTCAAAGCTGCTTTCTCTCAGGAGTCTGATATAGACCAGACCGGGGAGACACAATTTCTTTTTACCCTCTACATCTATTCCAGAAGCAACAAGGTCCATAGGAAAATGCAAAGAAGTAGTAGTGTGGTTATGTAGTGGAGAGCACTCAGCTTAGAGGGCTGCTGCATCTCTGGCTTCCTGGCACTGCCTCTGATTGTACTTTTCTCCAGTATCCACTTCTTGCAGGATGCAAAGTCTGGGAGATACCTCTGGCTGCAGCACCATTGCCTTCCCTTGATTCCCACCATGCTGTCACAACGAGTCGCGTTCTGTACCTCTGCCTTGTAGAGATACTCGGGGGAAGTGTATTTTGTTTTGCCAGATGGCACACTTGCTCTTACAAAAACAAGCCCAAATGTTTGTGGTCTGTAGGTGTAAGGAGAAGCCATTAGATGGAGTGGGAAGGGATGATGAGTCCTTGACTGAAGCGCTGGCTGTCTGCTGAGCCTGTGAGAGCGGTGGTGAGGAGGTGATGTGAGGCCACATAGTAACTAAACCCCAGCCCCAATGACAGTCCTGACCCCAAAGACTGTGGTCTCCATCCTCTTTAGTACAAGGGCTAAGGCAGAAAAAAAGCAAGAAGGTAACTCTCTATCTCTCCCTCAGCTCCCTGCAGAGGAAGGACCAAGATGGCCCTTGAACCACCCTAGTGTAGGCAAGGAGATGTAGCTGTGGCCCAAGGTCTTGGGTCTCAATGGGGAACCCAGAGCAAGTCTTGTAGTCCCTCCTCAGCCTGCATGGGAGTAAATCTATTCCTCTCAGGGAGAAGAACTGGATCAGCTTCTTAAGGCCAACCTGACTTCTAAAATCAAGCTTGAAATGGCAAAAGATCACCACACTGTTCTCATTATGGTGTCCTGAAGATGCACCCAGAAGAGTCAGGGGAACCCTCGGGGCATTGATGCCCCTGCAGAGTCACGTGGAGCACTGGGGACCTTGGCAGGGCCCCAAGGGGTCCCAGCACAGCACAGCAACCTCTCCACTGCCAGCAAGGAGCCCCCCAGCCCCTCACAGTGCTGCATGAAGCCCCTGGGCAGGGGGATCCCTGTCTGCCTAGTGCCAGTGCCCAGATGCATCTTCAGCATCTCATTATGGCCTCTCAAAATGCCTTCAGCCCCTTGTGCTGCTCCAGAAGGCCATCCTGTGCAGTGCCCTGATGGTCCCCTGCCTTCTCCTGTCCCCGCACCCCATCCTCTGTAGCTGTCAGGTGAGCTGAGCGCAGCTGGTGTGTGTCACAGGATGACTCTAGGCTGGTTTCTCGCCTTCCCACATCAGTGATGGCCATGGTGCCTTTTTAGGCAGGGGAAGCAATGACTGAGAGAAGCATGAGAAGCGTGGCAGAAGGCAGCTCCTTCCCACTGGCCTCACCAATACCACCAGGATGTTATTGAGCAGACAAAAAGAGAAATTCAAGGCAGCTGATTTGCTGCTGCAGCAACAGTAGCTGTGGAAGAGAAAGTAAAATGAAAGGTTTGTCAGGATTTATGGCCAAGGGAACACTATGGTGAAGCTTCAGGGTGTGTTATTAGCAGCTGGGAACAAACCAATTCATTTCTTTAAAGGCAGCTGCCCTTCATCTGCTGCTATTGCAGAGGCTCTGAGCAGTGGGTGGCTTTTTTTCCCATGGTAGCCAACCAACGCAAAGTTTGGCAATGACAAAATTTGGGGATTTGATGAGCAAAAAAGGCATTGACAGGCTGTGCTGAAAAACCATCCTTACAGGTAACCACAGGAGGCAAGAAAAATTCATCTGCTTTGAGGATCTGCTGTTGGTTCTCCTGCTCATTTTTCATGTACCTTTGTGTGGGACTGGCAATGGGTTGGGGAAGAGGCAGGGGTACAAGAGACCCTTGCTTTGCCACAGGACTTGGAAGGGCAGCCAGGCTGAAATGGAGACCTGGGGATGATCCAGATGTACACAGGTATCCTCCTGTGCCTGCATGCATCCTCTACCCACTCAGAGGCTTCCACCTGCATCATCCCCAAACCAGACTTGCTTCAAAATCATGAACGTCTTAAAAATGCTCACCGTTTCCTTCTGAAAACAAATGTGCCTGATGTCCCTTCATCAAAAGTAGTAGCACCTCTCAAAATCCTTACGCTGACAGTGCCCCTGTGAGTCAGTCAGAGTTAGTGCACTTGTCTGCTGGTACAGCGTGGGCTCTCTCTGCCCGGACTGCCTCGTGTTTGCTTGTGCCAGGTGGTTATGGGCTGAAACTGCTCTCAATATGTCATGTTGGTAAGGGTTTCACACTCCGAGGGGGCAGCCGAAGCTCTCGGTGGTGCTTTTGACCCGTCCCAGCTCCCCCGCGCTGTTACCAACCCATGGAGTGACCACTCCTGTCCCCCACCGCTGCCGGGGGAGGCTGACTCAGCGGCTCTGCATGCTGCAAGGAGCCTCCCGAGTCTGGAGCTGCGATCAGCTCAGTGCTGAGAAAAGACACCCTTCCTGTTTGTAATGACATCCAGTTGCAAACAATGTCCTGACTTTGTTTTTCTGTTTGGCGCAGTCCCTGAAATCTTCCCTTCCCTTCAGTGTCTCAACACAGCCTGTATAGCCAGCACTGTGTCATGCCTGCCTGGAAGAGGAGCTATTGTTTTGTCAGGTGTCTGTGAAACATCACGCTGAGAAAGCGTGAAAGCTGAGAAAGCAATGAAACAGTTAAATTGTTTCTTTATTAAACAGAAAGTGCCATGTAAGTCCTTTTTATTACTTAAGTAGACATTCGTGCATGCTGGGGACACCGTGAAGATGCAGAAGGAGGTGGCTGAGACACACAGATGGGCTCTGTTTGGCTCCTGTGTGGACCCAGCAGTTAATTCATGGATTTGAATGTTTACATGACCAGCTGCTCTCTATGATTAAAGGCAGCAAATTAAGTAATGCCAAAGGAGATTATCATCTGCAGTAAAGTCCCTTGATTTGATAAGGAAGATGCTAATACAGAGTACTGATGGCTCTGCACTCACTCCCTGTCAGTGGCCAGGACCTGCGTGGCACTGGAGAGCTGTGTCTGTCTGAGGGATCTTCCACAGGTTCCTTCTCCTGTGCCTGCTGGCAGGGTGTTGAGCGCTCACAGCTGCGGGGCAACCCACTGTGTCTTTGGGAACTCATTTCAGTGCCCAAGAAGGGAGCTGGTGGCTCGGTTTGAGCTGGGTGCTGGCAGGCTTTCTGCACAGTAGGCATGGAATAACAACAGCCAAGTGCCATCACTGCTCTGGATCATCTGCCAGGCACACAGGACACACAAAGGTGTTCCCTGACTCCCGTGAGGGTGTCCCATGCTCAGATACCAGAGGTATGGTATCATCTGCAGTAGGGTGGCAAAAAGGCTGTGCTTTGCATGGTGTGGTTTGCAGAGGAGCCGGCACTGGTCGCCTCTTTGTGCCTCCAGGAAATCTTCTTGTAGCCAGCAGGGAGCCCTGGGGCTGCTGCCAGAGCAGCCCTGTCCCTGCAGGGCCATGAGAGGAGCTAGGCTGCCCCGGGAGCGCCGCACATGGTGGCAGTGGCAGAGCTGCCGTGGGCATGAGAAGATGCAGCGGGGAGGGAAGAGGCTTTGCAGGAATGGAGGGTGAAATGTCAGCCTGGAGCCGTGTCACTCTTCAGCGCTGCGTGGCACCGGCGCTTTGTTTCAGCCATTAACCCCTCTGCAGCTGCAGGGCAGCAGCAGGGAAATGTGGCCTGGGATGCAAAATGACGAGGAGGCCCAGGGAATTTCTCAGACTGGTGGTGACAGGAGGTTTTTTTTGTGTGTGATCGCCCAAGAATGCCACTCATCTTTGTGTGAAGGGAGGTTTCTCATTCTGAATGGACCACCAGTCCATGTGAGCCCAGTGCTTGCGCTTGGTGCTGCCTGTGCTGCTTTTCTGATGGGGACACCATGCTTCAGGGTTTTGGTGCATTCCCTGCCTTCACTTCTTCCATGCCAGAGTGGCCTTGTGCTCTTAGTCCTTGGTTTTGCTGCTGGTTTTCCCCATTTGCCCCCAGCACTGCCTGGCTGGAGCTGCTCCAGGCACTTTGTTAAACTTGTAGCCACACGTGCCATTCACAAAACCAGAATGTGCTGGGTCCCCTCTTCTGTTGGCACACCAGGACTGGGGTGCCAGACACAGCACCTTTCCATGGTACTACCCAGCTCTGCCACCCACTTTCCATCAACTGTGGGCACGTTACTGCCTCCTGCTTGTCTCTTAACAGTTCCTAATTTGCAGAGTGGCACTGACACCTTTATTTATTTAAAACACCTGGAGGGTGACAGGTGCTGAGGAATGGCCCAAGTATAATTCAAACCTGGGTAAGCAGGCTGCAAACAAAACCACTGCGAGATAAATAGACGTGCCTGGGAATTTTATTGTGAGCTGTCTGACAGTGCCTCATGTAATGTAATTTTCTGTGTTCTGTCTTGACAATAAAAACTTCACAGTGTCTGATATGACTCCATTTAGCTTTAATGTTGTCTGAGGTATGCCATTAGAAAAGTGTGGCTTATTTAATCGGGTTTGAATTCTAAATGTCTGCTTGTTTTTTGAAATGGTAGACAAAAATTAATAGAAGGCAAGAGGAAGATGTAGGTTCAGAAACATTAGTATTTGCTCAAAAGCTCCATGTTGGTTTAAAGCATTCTCAGTGCCTAGGCTGTGCCTGCTGGCTGAAGTAAAAACAGCATGATGTTCTCCTCTGGGTTTTGAAACTTAGTCTTTTGCAGTCTTTCTGCAGATCAGGAATAGCTCTCTTGGAGGTGAGGTAGGAAAGGGTGTCATTAAAAGAGAGAATATAATTGAGCAAAAAGAGATTGAAAACTGATGGAAGGACCAAGATCTCATGTCTTTTCAGATCCCTGGAGGAATCAGGGAGAAATTGTTTATCACAATTTCTTTTTTCTTTTTTTGAAATTTCTGATTCAAACCTCTAAAAGAGCAGACACCTGTTGTCCCCAGTTAGGCTCTTTTCTTCTTGGGTTCCAAAGCATTCCCACCATTATTAAGGGATATTCATGTTTTAAGCCTTACTTTACCTCTGTGGAGGTGTGTCATTACCAGGATTTCGCAGCGTGCCCTGTTACATAGAGTCTTATTAATTTTGGTCTTCCAAACACACAGAAATGGAGAATCCATGGCAGGGCTTGTCAGCATCTGTGCTGGACCACATCCCATGCAGCCAGATAGAGCCAGCAAGGACTCATTAGGCAACTTGGTCTTAGACACTGATAATGACATCGTGGCGTGATACAGAGCACCAGATGTTTGCCAGCAGCTGCAAGTTGAGGCCTCTGCTCTTCACTTTTTTGGTGTCAGATTGAAAAAGATCATTGGCAGTATTTGTGGTCTGGGGATTTTCTTTGTCACATTAGCACTACTGCTTTGCTGATGGTTTTTGGGTTCTTGACTGGGGCAGTGAATGGGGCTACTTTGATTTGCTTTGTTTTCTGCTTTGGATTGGAGGGTGTCAGTGTGTCAAACGTCATTCTAGCAATAGAGAACTGGGGAACTCTTCCCCTGCATGTAGCATATTGCTTCAAGGATACTCTGGCATGAGAGACTGCAGAATTCCGCTCTCTTTTCTTAGTCAGTTATACAGCTGGACTGTGAATCTCCATACAGACTTGGAGACAAGCCCTGCAGGCTCCAGAGAGAGGTTTCTGGGAGGGTCTCAGACAGAATTGAGCTTCTCTGGTGGATTTGTGATTTGGGTGTGCATGACGTGGGGTTGTTGGGATGGGGAGGGAAAGTAGGAACAGTAAGCTCTGAGAAGTGCATTGGTCCCATCACTGATACCAGCAAATATTAACCAATGATCTGCTTGAAATGGAGGAGCAGGCTAGGGCTGAAAGGGAAATGTGTTCAGTGGTGCTTCAGTACTGCTGTCTGCCCAGAGACAGCAGAGGAATAGCTCTTGTGGTTTTCCCAGTGGAAAAGGGCCTGGATATGGGGGTACTTGGCACTGTCGTCCCTTGAGGGATGCAAAAAGGCCTCAGCAGGACCCTCTCAGGACACTGCAGTCCCATCCTGTCAGCAGAGATAGGGCTGTTCTTTCCAGGGCTGAACTCATCAGATATCCATGCCACAGGAATCTCGAGTGTTCTGAGCAGCCACAGTGGATTGGAGAGAAGCTAAAGCACCAATTTGCTAAGCAAGCATAGGATGGGTCACACACAACTCCACAGCCTCTGGTTCCCTGGGACTCCTGCTTCTTAAGGATGTATCTTGGAGAACTATCTTTAGGTCTCAGAGGTGCAGTGGTCAATAAACCCTGTGAGTAGGGAAGAAAGGTGCTTCCTCAAGCACCTAGGAACTCAGAGACATAACCTAGACCCCCTCTCCTTAATTAGACTGGTAATCTCACCACTGGGCAGCTCATTCTTTTGGTGGGGGGGCTGTGGCTGTGGATGTAGTTGAAAGTGGTATGCTGTTTCTTAGTATCTTATGAATTTTAATGGCATTTTTGGTGACTTCTGAGCTGTCTTGTAGCACCATTCATTTATGTAATTATGTGTTGCCTCAGCCACATTTCTGAGGATGAAGACTGAACCACCTCTGAGCTACCAAATACTATGAAAACCTAGCAAGTGGAAAAGCCATATGTCCATTTAATACAAAGACTGCATGCTCGACAAAACCAGACAGGGAGAGGAAGCTGAGAGTGATGCATGCCTCAAAACACACCATATTGCTTTTTGCCTGTATGGACAATTTCTGCTTCTTAGGATGTAACCAGATTAACCTTGCTATTTTTGTCTGCCAGGGTGCTGAGTCAGTTGTATTCCTATGTCTGTGAAAATGTCAGCTATAGGGAACAGGAAGGGTATGGGTTTCTGCAGTGGTGGAGGTCCTCAGATTAGCTGAGTTAGAGTGCTGGGGTGCAGCTGTGGGAATTCTTGCCTACATTTTTCAACTGCATCTGTTCTAGGCATGAGGAATCTCCTCCATCTGTGCAATTTTACTTACTACTTTAACATTGACTTCTTGAGATTTTCCCTGCCCTCCTGCCCCCCTTCCAATCTTCTATCTCCAATCTCTGGTTCCCTCTCCCCTGCATTTCACTTCCACGGATTTCCTGCTGGGTAAAATACACATCCTCCTCTTCCTTCCCATTCCCTCCCTTCTCCCACTGTTGGCAGTTTTCCAGTATAGCAACCTTGACCTTATCTCCAATTCCTTCCATTTCCTCCCCTTCAGCTAACACTGTTGGTGAACTCTGCCCATTTTCCTCTCCTCCATCCTCCAAAGGCTGACCATGCATCCTGCTGGCCATGAATCCTGCTGGATATGTTGTCACTTCTTTCCTTGCTGACTGCAGTCCTCTCAGCTCTGGCCTCCTTTATGTGTGCCTCTGTGCAGGAAGCTGATAGGAGTTTGGCTGAAGAATTTTTTCTTTGTGAACCGCGCTGAAATCAGTGGGAATGAAGCACCAACCCCTTTATAAAACGCCAACTCTGTGTGTGTCCGGAAAGAGCTTTTCCTAAGGGTGCAGCTGCACAAGAGGCAGAGTGCAGTGATGAATATTAAGCCACCCTGTGTGTATTTTTACTGGTTGCATCCCATAGCTGCAAAGAGCAGGGATGTTGGTGAGATCCTTGCCTGCTCCCCCACTTTCTTCATGTGTGTGTTTGATCTTTTGTAGCACCAGCCTGGCGAGGTGGGGAGGTCTCTGTGGCTTGGGACAGCAGGCCAGTGGTGTGGCCATGTGGTGCACTCACCATTGCTGATGATGGCACTCAGCAATTTGGACATCTCTTTCTGTTGGCTGGGGCTTTTGGCTTCCAAGCTAAGGGTCAGGGATCACTGATGCCTTTTTCCTGGTCTTAGGAGTGAAAAACCAGGCACGGTTGAAAGGGTTGGGGGTCGATTACCTCGGTATTTTAATAGGATCCCATTCGATGTATCACTCCACCGAGGTGGAACGCGTCACGATGCCCACCATGCATGCATGCACCCTACCATCGATCAGTATATATTTTATAGACCTTATACATTAGCATATCTAACAAAGAGGCCCAATAAGTGGGTTTAGTTGGTCTAACCTCTAGTTTACAGAACATGTTCTCCTCATCTACATGAGGAGCCGTGGTCCTCAAGATAGTAGAATGTTTGGTCTCCTAACTCTGCAGGATCTTGGAACTGTGCTATCAGACTTAAAGATTTACAAGTATGCATGCTAATACTTGTGGATGCATAAAATTGTGTAAAAAGTATATAAAAGAAAAACCAAAAATTCCTCTTGGCATCATCGTGACTGTTTTAGGAATGAAGTAATCTGTCACTTAGTCTCTGACTGCAGGTTTTGGGTCTACCTCTTTTGCATTCATTCTTTAAAATTATTTTTCCCTTCTTCAGTCAAATTCTCTACCTATGTTCGGGGCCACTCAGTTGATTGCCCTTGTCTGAGGAGGAAGGTGACCCTTTGAATGTTTTTTGTGTGATATGAGATATCCAGTGTATATCACTGTGTTTGCAAGAATGCTTTTATCTTGTCAGTATGGTGATTGGTTAAGTATGTTCTTAAGCTCTTTAGAAAACATTTCTCTCTAATAATTTTTGTTTCATTTGTATTCTGTAATAATTTTGAGAGTGATTGTGATCATGGAAGTGCCTTGTAGCTCATTAGTGACTTCAGTTATGTGAGGAAAAGCTGCTGCTGTCTTTCATAGAGAAGACCTTGTGATCTACCCTAGTTTGGCCGGGAAACTGTATTTAAAATGTTGTCAGCAGCACTGTCCATCAGAATTCATTATAACTTTGTCGTATTACTCCCAGCTCCAAAGAAATATTGGATGCTAGACCTTTGCTTGGCATTTCCTGGGTTAGTTCTGAAGAGGGCCATGGGAGAAGATCCATATCAAGTATGACCACAAACTCCTGAATATTCTTTCAGTTGTCATGATCCTGGTCATTTATAGAAAGAAAGCACCTTTCATGATGAAGCCAGAGTAATTATGCATGCTTTGGTGTCTCTGACCTCTGTGGAAGCTGATTCTGGAAGGACTCTGTTGCATTTACCAGCCCTGTGAGAAATTTGTAACCCATTTGCAGTTGTATGTCACAGCTGTAGACTGGCTGGCTCCAGTCCCTAGTGCTCCCTCCCCAGCCTCTGTCTTTTCTCTCTGACGTTACGGACGGGGTGGCTGAGGATGTATCCCCAGGTGGCCACAGCTCCTCTGCCACTAGGTCCAGAACCATGCCCAGTCTGTGAGTGCCTCTGCTTTTTCAGTCTGTTAAATGACCTTGGAGAATTATTGCGGCGTTAGTAAGTCTAACTTTCCTTTCTCTGAAATGCCACCCCTCTTCAAAGGAAGTTTGTGTATCACCTGCAACTCAGTTCATGAAGGTTGCTATTATGAATAAATGGCTGTTGGTCATGACATGGGTTAGGCACAGATCAGTGGCCAGGGCTTGAAAGGCTTCATGCCTCTTTGGCTGTAGCCTAATGGATTAGCCCATCTTTTCCTTTAATATATGCACATGAACACTTTTATTAGTAAAAAGGCCCCTACAACTTAAGATATTTGGAATAATGAGAGCTGAGAAAGTGCCCCTTCATTGGTTCTCCTTTACTGTAAAAGTGGTGAGGCACAGGAACAGGTTGCCCAGAGAAGTTGTGGATGCTCCATCCCTGGAGGTGTTCAAGACTAGGTTGCACAGGGCTTTAACCAACCTGACCTAGTGGAAGTTTCCCTGCCCATGGCAGGGGGTTGGAACTAGAGGCTCCTTAGGGTCCCTTCCAACCCAAACCATTCCATGTTTCTATTATTCTCTGATTCTTCTGGCACAACTAGCATGCTGGCCTTGGCATGGAAGGCGAAGTGATGAGACAAAGCATAAAACATGCTGTGTTTTTAAAAGCGAAAAAGACGTGAATGGAGTGCCTCGTGTGCTGTGTGTGAAAGCATTCCTGTGATGGTGCTACATGCCGCTCTACCATCCTAATTTGCTTTCAGAGGCCCCCAAGAATAATAATTCTTTGTGTTTCCTAAAGAATGTGAAGTCTAAATACAAGTTTGGTCAATGATTTCATTGTTGATTTCTCCTGGAGTTACAAAGCAATGCAAAAATATTAGGGACAGGCAGGGTGCATCTCACTGAATAAAGATATTGTGTTTCTCATAATTCAAGCTGGATGCCTGTTAAAAAAAGGAAAACCCTGTGAAAAGTGCTTACAAGGCTGGTTGGACAGTAGAAATCTTTTGTAAAATGTCATTTTGACATCTTTCCCAATGGAATCCTTCATGCAGGAGGACTGGCCAGCATTTTGGAAACAAACCCAGCCAGCATTAGGTTTGGACATCTGCTTGTTTTAAGGTTGCTTTCACAATTTTCTCTGTAGCTGAAGATCGGTACTTGATGTCTATGTGAAAACGCTGCCAGAGAAGCAATGAAGTTATGCCAACTGTTTCTTTCATGAATGTAGCTTCTTAGAAATGACTGTTTTATACTGGAAAATCATCTTGTTTGCATTGCTCCCATGTCTAGAAGGATGAGCACTGTTTGATCTTGTCCTTGTACAAAGTTATGCTAAATGAACAAAAAATGTTTCTTGAATCAATTTAACTTTAAACCACCGTGATCTCCTGCCTGAACACATGTAGACTGAGTGATAGGACACTTAAATGGTGTCAAATCAAGTGACTTGTGAGGAAGGGGTAGTGGTGTCTTTTGTCTTTGCAGGTGGCTAAGGGGATTGGATTTGAGAAAAGCTAGTGGTCAAATTTTCTGGATATTTTCTTCCTCCTTGCTTAAATCACCCAAAGGGGAATTAACACATATCTTCTCTTATTTCCACAGGGACCAGCTCGCATGACATCTGATCTTGCATCTTCTCCTGCAGCAGGGTATGTCCCTGTGGGTCAGAAGCCAGAGGCTGTGGTGCATGCTATGAAGGTAAGGCTGTGTGGGGCACTGAGGTGTCCTGTGTTGCACCTGAGTGGCAGAACTGGGCATTGGCTCTTCTTGTGGAAACAGCTGCACATAGAAAGTTAATCCTCAGGCAGGATATTGGTAACCAGCACCTGTATCATGATGAATAAGCATTGCTTAAAATAGTTGCAGAGCTAAGCAAGATTATGCACAGCTATTTTTTTGGGGGTGGGAAACCTCCAATAAAAGCTGCTGATGCTGAAGGTGTTGGTTACCCTTTGTGTTTATCAGTCCTGCATAAACTGACTCTCCAGGGTGACAGTGGTGACCGAAATGCTGTTTTTAAAAGGGACACAAAAACTGCAGTTCCTACATATATTTTGTTGTTGAAAATCCTGCAGTGGCCTTCAAAGGAGAAAGATTTTATTTTATGCAAATATACAGCAAACAGTGGCATCCTACCTGTGTAGGATGTGCATCATCAGTAGGGATTAAAGTCAGGACCATTGGCAATGGAACCATCGGGGACTGGTAGCTGAGTTAAAGGAGAAAATTTGCACCATGATTTTGCAGCAGCTCTCAGGTCCTAGTGACCATCCATAAGCAGAAAAAGTGCAATTCCCCAGTGCTACATGTTTAACCAGTTAAGCAAGATACTTCTGAGTATCTAACAGACACAGAAGCACAAATCTTTTACAAGCTGCCATAGGGATGGCTGGAAAGTCTCTTAACTAAATTAGTCTTTGGTTGAAATATAATGATTTATAGATTTGGATTTGCTGAAGCTGAAAAATTTTGTACAGGGTTAAAAAGCTTTCATCAACTCAAAGGAAGATTTTTGGATGGCTGCTCTGCAGCTCAGATCCCTATGGTCATAGCTGGAAAAAAGGTCCAGCAGTGGCATCACTGGCTTGGATGATCTTAGACCTAGAGACAGATACTTACAAAGCTCTTTGTTTTGTACCTTTCTACATTAGACAGATAAATAAATGGCACAGATATTGCTCATGGTTTTGATCTACAAATTACCTACATTTTCTAATTTTTAGTGTTTCTAGCTTAGTATATTGTGCCTGTCCAGGGTCCCTTGGTTCCAGGACAGATGTGGTGGTGGTGGTGGTGGTGGTGGTAAAACCAACAAATGTCAGGAGAAGCAGCAGTGTAGCTGGCAAGAATGTTGGTTCCTCTGGGCAGTTGCGTGATCCCAGGAGGATATTGAGTTCCACTATTCCTTAAGTAGTTATTAAAGGCAAGACAAGTTTGATTTCATTTGGATCTAATTTGGATTTAAATTATAAATGATCTTTCAAATTGAAAATCTTGATTTTTGCGCTTTCTTGAGACTTTATACATCCATATTGTATGACTCCTATTGACTGATTGTATAAGTACTTAAGAGAAGGATGTCCAGCATGGTTAAGGAATAAGAAATACCTTTAGTATGGTTTTCTCTTGTTCCCAAAGGAGCTGACCACACAAGTGGCAGTTCACTTGCTGACATATATTTGTCCTGTGTTTTCCAACAAGTTTCTTCTTTGCTTGTTGTGAATGGCTCTGTGCTATCAGAAAGCTCCATCCTGTACTATGCTGCATTGTGCTTGTGGGTGACATTTTTCCTGTGTGTATATATATATATATGTATATATATATAGATGGATCTGCTAAACTGTTGCCTTGCAGAATGTTGCAAACTCATGTGAACCCTTGTTTTTCTGTCACTTTGTACTGATTTGGCTTTGACTGCATTCAATCATCCAAGCCCTGATGCAGTCCAGACTACTGCTGTTGGCTTTTTCTTCCCAACTGTGGGGTTCATACCTTTCTGCTCCTGCTCTTTATTGCATTTGGCGAGGTGGTGGTGAGGGATAGTATTAAGCAGAGTTGGTAGTGTTTTTAAATTACAAGATCAAATACTTATAAATTGATTATGATCATATTCTGGAGAGTAATTAGTTTCCTATTTGCTTTAGGAATTACAGGACTGAATTCCTTACTAAGGGCAAGAGACATAAATGGATTTAAGAAGTGGTTTGATAAGCTTATGAAAAGGATTGAAAATTAATGAGGAAGATTCTTGGAAACTGGAAATTAAGTTTGGAAGGTCTGGCACGATGATTCATTTAAAGGAATTGAAAGGAAGTTGGATGACTGGTTGTTTGCACATATTAGTAATCCCTCTGCTTCAGAGCTTTGTGGATTCCTAGGAAGGGCTAGAAGAAATTCGGAAGAAATTGTCTGCTCTTTCATAGTTTGGCTGGTGAGGTACATTTGTCTGTCTCCAAAACCCTGGAAGCCCATGGCTTGAGTCAGGAAGCAGGTGACATAGCAGTCACATCTCACGGGGCATACATGATCTCACATGATGTGTCCTGCTCACTCACTTGAGGTTAAAAACATTCTCAATTTGAAGTGAGGAGGCAATTCTCCTGTAGGTCAGTGTGGCACAGAGGGATGAGAAGGTATTTATTTTTCTATCCCGTGGCCCATTTCCAAGGATCATCTGGAAACTGAAAAGACTGAGAAACTGGTCATGGTCTCAATCTCTCCTCTTCCCTTGTGGCACAGTGAAATAGTAGCTGCTGATCTCCAGCTGCAGATGCTTTTTTGGCTGTGGCATGCTGTAGCATATGGAATGAGTCTTATTTGCACCCTGCAGAATGGGGTAGCTTCTCCAGTGCCAGCCCCTGCATGTGGGAAGCTGGATGCAGCTGCTACCTTAGACCGTCACCTCCTGTGATACAGATCATGACTCTCTCTTGAGAAGAGAGCAGCCTGCAAATGACACTGTTCTTTGGCTATACCACAACAGATACTGGAAAAAGCCCTTCTTGGTTGAGAAAGGAAGCCCATATAGTTCTAGCAGGCCAGCTCCTTACTGCTAGCAAAAGCAAGGAGAGATGGAAAAGCCATAAAAGTGACTGGGGGGATGGAGCACCTCTCCTGTGAAGAAAGGCTGAGGGTGCTGGGGTTGTTCAGACTGCAGAAGAAAAGGCTCCAGAGGCACCCTATAGCACCTTCCAGTCCTGTAAAGGGGGCTTATAAAAAAGAGGTAGAGGGACTTTTATGTCACATAGTGACAGGACAAGGGGCAACGGTTTTAAACTGAAAGAGGGCAGGTTTAGATTAGATGTTGAGAAGGAATTCCTTACTGTGAGAGTGGTGAGGCACTGGAACAGGTTGCCCAGAGAAGCTCTGAATGCTCTGTCCCTGGAAGTGTTCAAGGCCAGGCTGGATGGGGCCCTGCAGAACCTTCTCTAGTGAATGGCATGCATGCCAAACCATTCTATTATTCTATGATTCAGACAAGTTGGCTCCACTTGTCTTGTGGAACGCTCGCATGCAAGTCTGTCCACAAGTGATGAGGCTGCAAGAACACAGCTCTGTACCCAAGCAAAAGTCACTGAGGGACTGTCCACTCCACATGGATCTGCAGGGCTCCTGGATTGCCTCTCTCTGCACCCACATATGTAATATGCCCTAGGCTTTTTCCTTGGGATTTTCTGCCAGCAAAATTCTATCTCTGTGGCTGAAGTGCTGCCTGCAATTTAGTGTAAGTTCTTCCTTGAGCTCATTTAGGATTTTCTTTATTTTTCCTTCTGAAATAGTTTTGTTTGCAACTACTAAATAAGGAGCAAGATGACAGGTTGGCACTCCTAACAGCTGTTTTTGCTAACAAGAATAAAAGGTACATATGCTACAGCTCAGTATCTCACTGAACATCAAAGCACTTTTCTTAGGAACTGAGCAAACCTGCTAAAGACGTGGGGAGGTGATGAGGAGACAAATGTAAGAGAACGACATTTAGCCTATAACCCAGCTGCCCCCACAGCAGCAGCCTGGACCTCTTCCAGGCACACAGAGCTATCAAGCAGGTGATCATCACTCCCACTAATTGCGGATAAGACAGGATTTGGCCTTCCAAAACTAGGGAAAAATCCTAGCAGGGCATATGGACTGCTTCCTTGCTGAAGCAGGACGCTGTGTTTCCCAGTGCTGTGTTCAGTTGACTTATGAAGCAACAAAATTAGTGAGGTTTGCACAATTGGGAAGCATCCCTCGATCCCAGAGTGCTTTGTGTTGCAGAAAGAATACCTCAACTTTCAGCTTTCCTTCCAAAGCTTTGCTACTGTCATTCTGACTCTTCGTGGTTGTTTTTTTTGTTTGTTTGGTTGGTTTTTTTTTTGGTTTGTTTTTTTGGTGTTTTGTTTTTTTTTTTTTTTGTTTTTTTTTTTTTGTTTTTTTTTTTTTTTTTTTTTTTTTTTTTTTTTTTTTTTGTTTGAATGTTTGTTTGTTTTAAAAATATGCTTATATCTTGGCCATATGGGATCAGTACAGCAAGTCAGAAGGGAGGTGGATGTGGAGGACCAGGTAACTTTGAGGTGATACTGCCTTGCTCACAGTGCAGTCTCAAAGAACACTTAAAGTGTTCCTCAGTTTATGTATCAGTAGGGAGAAAGCCAGACATGCCCATTGCCCAAGGTGAATGCTGTTTTTGGGAAGTGGCATCCCTGTGCAGAAGAGCAGCATTTCACAGTCTAGCCCCATCCTCCTGCATGCAGAATAGCATCATGCCTGAGTGGAGCTCTCCTGCTCTCACTGGCTGGCATTTCACCCAGGGAGATCACAAAGGGTTGCTGTGTCAACAGAGGACCAAGTGCTGTCAGTGCAGCTTGATGAAAAGCAAAAAGGAAGGGATGACACAAGCCACTTTGAGCCTGGGGTACATTTGTCTGCTTTCTATAGGCTCCTGGGTTGGGAGGTGGCGGGAATCACAGAAGGACATACCCCAGTTTCTTAGACCCATGCTGAATGCAGAGTCCTTGAACTTTAGCTGATCCATAGACAGTTGATGTGAAGGCATGCCCGTATTCCCCAGTGGTGTAACTGGAGGAACATTAACCTGGTCCTTCTAAACAGCTGAGGAGGCATCTGGCAGGATCTGAGAATAGCTAGGGCTGGGTCAGCACTAAGAAAAGGCCTTCCTGTCTTTCTTCAGGAGGTTATTTCACTCTTCAGACTGTATTTTCTCCCAAATGCCTTTCCTGGATAGGCTGTTGCATTTTATCGCTGTGAATCCCATTTTCCCATACTCAAGATGCTAACACACCTTTACAAAGTGCTTAGCCAAACATGGGTTGAGCCTGGGAAGCAGGATGGTTTCCAGAGTAAATGAGATTGAGAAATTAAATATAAACATAGCTTCCATCTGATCATCTTTCAGCTCTAGCTCTGCCTGGCTAACACTATTAAAAGACACTTCCACTGAAAGAAATATGCTGTGCCACCTTTTCACACCTCCTGGACTAAGGAATGTAGGTTTAGTTTAAGCACAAGTTGTAGAAAACCAGTTTATTTTAGTCCATTGGGACTTTTGTGCCTGCAAGATGGATGGCTGTTGAAAGTAGAGGCTGGAGCTGATGTGATCTTTAACTAATCACCTCCGTGGTTGTCCTTGACACTTGCCCTGTGGACACAGCCAGTGTTTAGCTGCCAGCCCTGCAGCCCTGGCGCTCCCCGCCAGGATGTGATCCTGCAGGCTGCTGGCTTTGCAGCCAGCATCGGAAGCACATGGGCTCCAGACAAGCAAGTTCAATGTGTGAGTCCAGCTGGATCAATAATTAATTCCCTCCTCTTTAGCAGAAAATAGATGCTCTCTTTGTCAGCACGTACATGCTTTTGCATCTCCCTTGCCCTTCCTATCTTCTTAGAATGGATGTGGATAATTCCTATTTGTGCAAAGATTGGTCCCAAGTGGGCTAGGGGCCCTAGGAGAATGACCTATTTTTGTTTGTAACACAGTTTGAGTACAGCAGGATTGCTGTGCTGAAGCAGACCGGGGGATGATCTTCCCTGGTATCCCATTTCGTGGAGCAGCCGGTGCTGTATACACCTCTATGATAACAGCCTGACTCTTGCTCTCACTGCAGATCTCCAAGGGGTTCCCTTGAGAAACTGAGTTAAAAACAATTTTCAGCCAAAAAGTGAGTGAAATTGGCTATGTCTGTTTAAGATCTGCAAATTCTTGGCTGATTGGAGACCACACACTTCAGCTCCCTAGTGGATAACACTCTGCATTTCAGTAGTACAAACCTGTGCTTCTTTCCCTGATGGTCCAAACACTGTTAGACCTAAAAGCTGCTGGCCTGGGCGGACCACAGTTGTCCCATGACTTGCATTAGTAGGAGGGAGTGAAGCAGCCCCACTCCTGCAAAAGATGGGAAAGGAGAGAGTGTGGATTGCTGGGGGGCTGCTTGTTGGGGTGCTGCCTGGAAGACGGGACTACCAGCAGCCTTCCTGGAAGAGATGCACTCGTGGGCACAAGAAACCTGCTGCCAGTGGCCCCCAGGACTGTGGCAGCAGCCACCCCATGCAGGTGGTGGGACAGAGGCAGGACGTGGCTGGGGGAACAGGGAGGATGGAGGTGCCCAGCTTGATGTCCTGCTTGTCTTTGCTTGTCTTGAGGCTTTGTCAATCCTGGCAATTTAAATACTTCATAATGATGTTCTTAGGGATGCAAATCATTATTCGAGGATCATAATGGTTTTGTAATATTGTTTTGTTGTAGGTCCTTGAGGTCCATGAAAATTTGGACAGGCAAATGCAAGACAACTATGAAGAAGACCTAAGTGAAAAGGAGAAGGCAATCGTTCGTGAAATGTGCAATGTAAGAACTCCTTCCAGCAACTCTTGGGGTTCCTTTTGTGGTCTTTTGTTAGAAGTTTGGAGGAGCAGGGATCTGCTGCATGTAAACCTTTTGAAGTCCATAGGCACAGAGTGTAGGCTCTGCTGACCACTGTTTTGGGTAATCTGAGTGCCTTGTTCACTGCACAGAGCAGCCTTTGCTCAGTAGATAGTTCCCATTTTGCTGCCTTCTAGGCTGTGGAGTAGCTAGTCTAGCTGACCAGAGATGTCAGGAGAGTTCTGTTTGCAATTGTCTCCACTCGTGCCGTTAAGGACTCGGTTTGGGCTAAGCAACCATTGGTTGCCATGTTTAAAGCTGTACAGTTTGAATGGCTTTGAGCCCAAACCACATGGTAATGTCAGAGGGAGAATCTTCTTGTCTGAAGTCATGGAACAGCATCCTGATATGTGGGGTGCTATTAATGCTGCTGATGTTTTAGGCAACCACACTGTTAACTGAGCTGGCCACATCCTGTATGGTGAGAGCTCGTACCCACCCTCTGCTCTGCAGTGTCTGCTGTCACAGCATTGCCTCCAGCCTCAAAGCACCTTGGCCATACTCTGGCTTTGAACAAAGACTTTGAGATTTCTGCTGGAACACAATCCAAGCTGCCTGTCACCTGCAGCTGGGGATGTGCTGTTCAATTGCCCAGAGCAGGGAGAAGTATGCTTGTGAGCCTTCTTTTTTTGAAGTCCACATAAGAGGTCAGCCCATGTGGCATCATTTAGTGCCTTCCAGCAGTTGAGAGGGGCCTAATGCTGAGCTTAAATTCTGAAACCCACCTCAACCCTAAAAAGAGGGTGTAAAGAACACAAGTGCAGCTTGCAGAGCTGGATCACTGTGAGCATCCTTGGCAAGGGCTGAGGCACTTCACTTTGCTTGTCAAATTCCTATAAGCAAAGCCAAGACCAGAGTAAATGAGGGCCTGCTTTTTAGGATATTTTGTCTGCTTAATGTCCCAGTCCCTTGTAGCTATGCTGGGGGAAAGGTGAAATACTGTAACTTCATCATCCCAAACTGACTCATTTCTATTTGTCTATCATCAGCTGTTTTCTCTTTAAATATTCATTTCATGTAGATTCAAGGCAGCTACAAAGTTTTTTGCAGTTTATTTTTTATTTAAATAGTGGCCCTAGAGTGATAAAATGTATGTTTTTGGAAAAGTCATGTATATATAATTTTAATCATTATCTTTTTCATATCTTTTCTGTTCATGGTAGCATCTTTTCCGTAAGCATGGCAGGGTTGACCTACCATTGAACTTAAGTTCTGAATCTAGTGTATTTGTTTTATACTATTACCCCAGGCAAAAACAGTTCTAATTTCAAGAGGGACTAATTAGAAAAATGCATCAATGGTTTTCCTTGGAAGCTGGTGCACAGATGCCATCCAGTGTCCCTGCTGAGAACTGCAGCCCACCTCTAGGAAAGGGCTGGTTTTAGCTTTCAGACTACCATTTAAAAAATACTGCAATTCCTCAGAGGCTTTGTTGTTTGGATTTTTAATTATTATTTTAATTCCTGTCTTTCTCTCCCCCAACCCTTTATTTTTTCTTCCAGGTTGTCTGGCGAAAGCTGGGTGATGCTGCGAGCTCCAAACCCTCCATCAGGCAACACCTGTCAGGAAACCAGTTCAAGGGTCCCTTGTAGGAACACCGTCCGGGCGACTGGAAGTGATGGATTCTGTGAAGACTGAAGAGGCAGAGCTCAGTGTTTCTGGCTGCCTGTGCTTTGGGAGTTGGGGTTGAGTTTTTTCAGGGTTTCCCTTTTTCTTCTTTTTTTTTCCCCCCAGCTTTTTTTTTTGTAACAATAGTG
Source organism: Orthonyx spaldingii (assembly GCA_013397795.1). NCBI lineage: Eukaryota > Metazoa > Chordata > Aves > Passeriformes > Orthonychidae > Orthonyx > Orthonyx spaldingii. The sequence goes on from VZTJ01004198.1 coordinate 1,927,703, forward strand.
TAAATATGGCAGCTAAAGGCCTGATTTCCAGGCTGTGGTGCTCCGGAACTACTGTTCACTGGGTAACCATCCAATAATGCCAGACTTGCATCATTTGTATTGTAGTTCAAACCTGCTTTGTTGTAATGGTCTGTTTGTAGAATTAACTAACTCAAGAGAATTTCTAAGAGGAACAAGAAGAACCCTTAACCTGCGGAGAAGTCACCTTTGTATTGCTCCTGTCCACCCGCTTGTCAGTGATTCATAGCTGGGTTAGTGGCTCCAGGCAGCTAAGGAAAATGCAATCCAAATTCACTGGCTGACTGCCTGCCAAGTTCATGAGCTGCTGACACTTTTTTTGGAGGTCCTTATTTTGAGGAATGACATGCAGCTGTTTTCATAAGGCTCTGTGTAAAATACTGAGTGGCAAGCTAAAAACACTTGTACTGCCCTACGTTGTATGGTGGTACTCATCACACAAGTGTACATAAAGGCTTGAGACTCTATATCAGGTGTTAATGAACAATTTTTCATGATCAAATGACACAAGATTTCTGCAGTCATAATGTGAATGAAGTCACTTAGCCACACACCAGTATTCCCTACAAATACGGCAACACTTTTCCTGTAAAGCTTTCACTATGAAATAATTCAGCAGAAACTGCTATCCTGACAGTACTTATGGCTTTCACACGATCTTCAAGAGCAGCTCATCTTTCACATAAGGAAGATTTGGGTGGTTTTTTTTTAATGTTCTTGCTGGATCCCTCACCTATACTGGTTCCTGTGTAAGGTAACCAACCAACAACCTTGCAGAGGTGAATAAAAACTCCATAAACACGGGCTGTAGGGTGAGACTACTTCCCGCCATTCAAGCTTTATTTTTGTTAATGAACCAAAACAAGTGGGTTTTTCCTTCTTCAAATGGTTGTATATAACAATTGGACTTATATTTTGCTATTGTTGAGTAGCTGCCTGTGTAGTTGTAAGAATTTGACTCCCTCCTTTTCCAAGTTGTCACAGCAGCTGTCCCTGTATTTCGTTAGATGTTCTTTCCCAACAGTCCAAGGAAGCGGGGCTTTGTTATTAGAACTCATTGGTGTAAAATAAATTTAAAGACAGGCATGTGAAAAGATCAAAACCTCCTCTTCAAAAGTTGTGTCGATTTTACTGATTAGTTGGAGGATGTAATGACCTCAAACACCATTACATTCTTTTTGTTCTTTGCAAGAATCAGTCACAGATACAGACAGCTGTATTAGCTGGACAGGTTCTTCCTCTAAATTAATTTGTTCTACCAGTTGAGTTCTTGACTTGTGGTATTGTATTAACACAGAGCACCGATACAATACCAAGGAGCCCATGTGGCAACTTATGAAAGGTAATTGGTCCCATGGTGTACAATAAACTATAGCTGCCTGGCTGAAGGATTTGCAGTGTCAGAGCCAAAACCTGTAACCAGTAAAAAAATAGAGAAGGAATACAACCAAAATACACAGTAACCAGTAAGAGTAAGCACCACTTCATTATTCTTTCAGAAACAGACATGTAACAGTTGAGTAGGTTCTTTAAAAATAACCAAGAACCACCCCCAAAACACAAGTGCATACTCTTACTCACACACCCACCAGTAGATTATTTCTTACTACTGCTCAGTCAGTGAACACCGAGCTAGGTAGAACTCAGTCTAATAGAATTTACATCCCATGGAGTCTGGAAAAATCCATTCTAGAGTCTGACTGTCTCCTTTAAAATATAGCATCTATAGAGGATTCTGGATTTCCTCCTCTTTGCTTTTTATGTTGTCCTCCAGTTTCTAGTCACCATTGGTGATTACTTGTCTTCCTCCTGTACAATTTATACCTTGAGATTTCTGTACCAGAAAAGGTGATGTAAAGCAGAGCATCATTATTTCTTAACATCTAATGTCAAACAGAGGGTTACTTTAATCTATCTGCTTGAAAGCCCATTTTAACTTTGGTGGCATCTGATTGCTGGACTAAGCAGAGAGTTCAAGTATATTAGGAACAAGGTTGATTTATGTCAATGAATTTTAACTAAAGCAACACAAATGTTGCCAGCACTTGGAGAGAGTTAACTGTGTTCATGACATGCTTGCTGTTTAAGGGGTATATGAGGCTATTAGCAGGTCCTCTCAACAAGACAACAGCTATACCAATCAGATTACTGGTCTCACCACTATGTAATTCCCATTCAAATATTGTCTGCTATCAAATTTCTCTCAAAATCTATTCAATGAGTTCAAGCAAAGCTTGTTTTGTTCCACCTGCACAGTTTACAGGGTAGTCAGCAGTTCAGCTGAACAACCTTCATACTCATAGGGTACTGCCCGTTTTAAGATTTTATTTGGCAGTATCATCTTCAGTGTAAGATGTGCATCACTGATTTTGCAGAACATGACAGTGCTGTACCTTGGGGTGTTACTGTTTAGGGGTTTTTAGGCTTGCTACTCTTCATACTTAGCTCCATTTGAGCTATGAAATGTCTTCCTGGGGTAAAATGATGCTCAATGACTTTACAGGATGACTTGGGTGCTGAATTTTCAGCTGTCTAAAAAGATGTTTTATATGCATATTTAAATTCACTTACCTATGTGCTCAGTATTCAGTGAAAACTACCTGAGGAGCTTTGTACATTAAGTTGGAGGGGAGCATCCCTTGAAATAGTGGCCATTAAATTCATGTATTTGGGGCAATAGCCCAAGATAATTTCCTCAAGATTGAAGCCCTGGGTTCTGCAATCCTCTGACAAAGAAAGCATCCACTGTTTACAAATGGACTCTGCTTGCTAAGGAAAGTAAAATCACATCCTTGACTTTTGTTGGAGTGACTGGAGTAAGCAGCATTTCCTAACAGATCCTGAAATGCTGCAGTGTAACCAGCTTCAGTTGGCTCTTCGCACCTTGATAAGACTGCTGAGCACAACCTTGTTTGAGAACGGCACATTTTTATCCAAATATTAGATATTAAATGAAATCAGTGTTAAAGTGACCTTTTATCTTTCTAGAAACTGGGGGGGGGGAAGAGTACTACTGACCTTTTTCAAAGTGCATGACTGTAAAGTGATAAAATTGTATATTTTTCATAATGTGGGGAAAGTCTATTTGTGCTGCTTTAGAAATCAGTTTAAAGTTTGATTTCTGTTAAACCTGTGATCTTACAGCCCTGCTATATTTTCTGTATATGATTTACAAAGAACTGGAAAAGTTAGCACCTGCTGTTGTGTATATAGCAAAATTCTTTAGACCTTAGCACGCGTTTTTACCTATTATTGAACCACTGGCTTTTTTGGGGAAGGAAAGTAATAGTACAGGTTTTTTTTGATAATGTGTGTAAAACATTCATTTGAAATATTTTAGTAAAAATGAAGTAAGAGATTGATTGTGATAGTGTATACTTCTAGCTGAATAAAATAAAATACATTCTTTTTAAATAAATTGATGAACAAGATTTGGGAGACCACTGCTGAAATATCTTCAAGTAAGTATCCTGGAGTAACCAGTTATGAACTCTGAACTAATATGAAAAACCTGGAAATCCACTAAATTCAGAACCAATTTTATTTGGGTAGAGTGAACAAAGTAGTCCCATTTATAACTATGATGTACATCACAGTAGGCTGTTACATTCAGACTTTCACACTTAGAAAATATATATATTATGTACAGGAATTTGCAAATAGGTGTAAACATACAATATTTTAAGATACCAGTACATTCCAAACCAAAACTATCAGCAAGGCAAACACCTCAAAATTATTCCAGTCAGCTAGCATTCAGAATCTCTCTTAAATAAAGCAGCTTTTATGCTTGACATCATGTTGTTTTACTTACTACTAAAAATGAAGTTCCTTATTATAGATCAAATATCATAGTATCTGGCTATTTTGATACTCAAAAATAGGCACTGATTTCTAGAAGGAAATTTTCTTCTTACTGATATAATTGAGCCAATATGGCTGGTTTTGCTAGTACAAAGTAATCCAGTGCTGGAATAAGTCAAGACAATTTAAACTTAAGTCAAATGTATAAAGTTAGAATAGATACTGCAAAGCTGATTAAAATCTAGAAGCCTATATAACTCACCATAAACCATACTGCAAACAGATCAGCTAAATTTTCATTTTAATCTCATTTCTTCATCTAAATTATACAGATTACCCTCCTCTTCATCTTTACAATGTAGGTTTTGGCTATCTACTCCTGCCTAATCAACATAAAGGTATATCGTGCAAATTACCTCATGCTATCTCATCCATGTAGCACGTCCAAGTCCTGCTACAGGTGGCATACCAGGTGGTGGAATTGGAGGTGGTACAGGTGGCTGTCCACCTGGGGGAACAGTAGGAGGGGGGTAACTAGCTGGTGGCATTCCCAGCCCTGGAGGTGGATGAGGTGGTACTGCATGAGTTGGAGGCAGTCTTGGAGGTGGGAAATTAGGGTTGTAGGTAGGTGGAGGAGGATATCCAGGAGTGGGAGGTGGAATATTGGGAGGGGGGAAAGAAGCAGGGGGCGGAGGCGGAACTGGTGGTGGAGGGTTGGGAGGGTAGACATGAGGATGATATGGCAGATGAGCTGGTGGTCCATAGGCCGGTGGTAAAGCTCCGTATGTTGGTCCTTCTGTTTTCATCATTGACTGGAGACTCTGATAGCCCTCCCCTGACATGTAAGAATTTGTAGTAGACATCCCTGTAATATAACTGGTGGGGGGTGGGGGTGGGGGACGATGTGGCAGAGGTGGAGGTTGATGTACTGGGGCAGGGTGAGCGGGGGGAGGAATCTGGACCTTTGGCATATCTACTGAGTCCACAGTAGTAGATTGCTCTGGTTCTCCCATTGAAACTGCCGTTGTCAAAGGAGGCTTGCGCTCTGCAAGAGAAAATTTCATTTATTTTTTTGAAGGACAGCGGCAAGAACAGCTTCTGAATACTTCATATTTTTCTTCCAGTTAAATTAGCAGAAGAGAACTCAGTTCTCTAAGACTCTGAATGCCATATGGTATCCAGTCAGTCCTCAGGTCACTAAAAACCAACTAAGCTGCCTACCAAAGCTTCAAGATCAGCTTTTCCCATTCTAAAAGTTAAATTTGTCTTTCTTACCACTATTTTTTAATAATTTAAATACTGTTTTACCATCAGCAGAATTAACAGACTGGATGGATGGAATCACAACTAGTGGATTTTAAACATCATGGGACTCACGATACCAAAAATCTCGAGTTCAGTACATCCATCTTCTCTAGTCCAAGCCTCCTTTCTACCTCTTTGGTAGTCCAGGAGGTAGCCTGGGATTACCCTCTGCACTTCACCTGCCTCCCATATTGGGAAATATTATTTCCCAATAATAGGGAACACAGGCCAAAGTCTCAAGTCTTTAACACTCAGTTCTAAACCTGTTTACCAAAGAGAGAAAAAAAAAGAAAACTGGAGGGTAGGTAAGAAGGACATGAAATCTCATCAGCTTTGTCCCAGTGATTAATTTCAGTGAACTCAGCACCTTACACTCTGGAGAAGTTCATAAAAAGGTCAGCATTTTACAGAATTATATTTAGCTATTTCTGGAAAAAACATGCTTTAACTTCTCTTCTCTTAAATAAGAATCTTTTTTTTTTTTCCCTCTTAATGCAGACATTACAAAGCAAGTAATACCGCCACGATGAGTAACATAATAGCAACCTCTCTATATGGTCAGAGAGATTATTAAAGCCACCAACAAAAAAGAGCTTAGGACATCTTGACATTCATCTTGCTTGTATATATAAGCATCTAAAACATTGTTCAGTAAGAAGAGCTATTTAGAAGCACATACAGGGCAGTAATTTCTAATGGCATACTATACTGTCACTGTTAAACAGAATTTGAGATAAATCCTCCTCCAAGTTCACTTGGTCAATATGAATTCTTGGTTTTCACCTGATTTTTCCAGAGAGCTGCCCTTTATTTTGATAATGTTTCAGAGCTTATACAATTACATCCTTGTATAAACAAACTCAAAGAAGAAAATTTCAGGTAACAAGGGAAATAAATCCATTACCTGCCTAAGTAGGATTTTAACAGCAAAATTATCCCCTAGGAAAGCCACATAATTAAATCACACAAAGTGGATATGCTGGCTGTGGTACCCACGATTTCAGTGACTTCTAGCTCCTAAATTGTAGCAGGCAATCATTTCCTCATTTGCTCATTTTCAAAACCATTCTAGATGCAAGACATGCATTCAAGATTTAACAACTGAAGGAATAACAAGCATGGTATTTAGAAAAACTTCACTCTTAATTAGATTTTAACAAATGAGAAAAATTGTCCTACTATATTTCAGGGCACTGCTTTTCTCTCCTCTAGGTCCCTGTTAGAAGCTGTCATCTTACAGCTACATTATGGACTGTGGTCTGTGAAATATTTATGTCATATTTAAGGGTCACTGGAAGGACAGCTAATGCATCAAGGCACTGGAAGCACATTTTTACAACAGTATAGTTTATTTTGCAAACATAAGGCATGTGTGCAGCATTAATGTTCTCTGGCAGAAAATGTCCTCTTTTGAGGTACAGCAAAAGTATCCCCCTTATTTTTCGGAAGCTGCACATCTGCAGCATTCCTGTACTACAGATATAACATGGAAAACTTTTGTAGAACAGCTGAAAGCTCCTCTAGTAATCTAATATAGCATCTACCATCCTTTTGAGATCATGAAGTCCCTTTTAGCCTGCTATTAACAATTAGTTTTAGTTTTCTAGGTCTTTTAAGTTGCAGCTTTGTTTTGCCTTTATCCACCTAGTATAGTCTTGTTTCCATCATAAGTTTTTTATTTCTGTCTGGAAAAGCCTTTGCTACTATGATGAAATTCCCTCTAGAGCTTATCAACCTTGTATTTTTGCTTGCCAAGTTGATTAATAAGGCAACAAACCCCTGCCCCCACACCATTACCTACCACCACCTGAATAAAAAGCAAGGAAGTTAATGACGAGAAAAAATGTGTTGAAGAAAATAAAAGCTTACCTGGAGGTGGATGTGCAGGAGGTATTGGTGGATGTGAAGTTTCAATTTTAGGAATTTTAGATGGTGGTGGTGGTTCTAAAAAACATTTGTCAGTTTGTGATTGGTTATTGCTCTGAAATATTTTCCAAATTCCAACTCTGGTCTCATGCTAACGGTTATCACATCCCATTACACTATGCAAAGGTACACTGGAAATCCTATTTACTAGGTATGTTTAATAAAGAGAACTAAAATCATACATATAAATAAAGTGGCATCAAGTATCACATACAAGTCTTCCAAAAGAATGTGTGCCTGCAAGTTCAAGTGATTTTGTAACTAGAAACTGCCCCAATAACAGTATGTAAGTGAAGATGAGCAAGTGTATGTTTTGTAGCTCTGAACTTTAACTTGTTGAAACAGATTTCAGAAGAAGTTGAACTATGCTCTATTAGGGAAACGTGTGTCAGAAACCAAACAAAATGAAAATTGGGACAGGAGAGAGGAGGCAGAAGAGACAGCTCTCTGGAAACTATCTGCAGAGCTACAGAGGAAGAAGTGCCAGACTTCCTTAGGAAGTACATCCTAGCTATCCTGAACTATTTGCTCCAAAACAGCAAAATGAAGAAAAACTGAAAAACCAACGAAAGAACCAGATCTGATCACTGCAGTAAGTCTGCATTTCCTAAGCTACACTATCTATTGACACAAAGTGCCTTTTAGTGGCAGCCATGCCAACAACCAATTACACACCTTGCTGATTACCAACACACTCAGTGCAGCTATTTAATGACATGGTATCTTCAGTCACTTCAAGGTCTCACAGATTGCTGAGGAACTACTCCCAAATGATGCATGGAGCTATACACTGAGATTTGATTGGTCTAGCAAGACTTCTACTGAATGGACTCTATTAAGGGACTCTTTGGGCACAGTTATACTCAAATTTTTTCAAATTCTGCAGCTAGGATTATTTTAAAAACAGTTACAGTATATATTTAAGGTTTTAACAGGATCAAAATAGTTTAGAACTGCCAAGTCTGTAAGCAAACAAAGTGCATGTCAGCAAATTATTTATTCTGGTTTTAGTGGTAAAATGGAAGCAACATGAATAGAATATTAATATTTACCTGCTGCCTTTGTTTCTTCTTTTGGAGATACAGCCTGTTTGAAAAAAAGAAAAAGATAAAAATAAGACCATTGCAGTCAGTCTCTTCTCCCAGGTAACAAGTAACAGGACAAGAATAAACAGCCTCAAGTTGTGCCAAGGGAGGTTTAGATTGGATATTAAGTAAAATTTCTTCACAGAAAGGGTGGCCAGGCATTGGAACAAGCTGCCCATGGAAGTGGTTCTATCACCATCTATGCAGGTATTCAAAAGACATGTAGATGTGGCACTTGGGGATATGGTTTAGTGGTGGACTTGACGGTGCTGCATTAATGGTTGGAACTGATGATCTTAAAACTCTATTCCAACTTAAACGCTTCTATAGTCTCTTATGACAAGTCCAATCACATTGGGAAAGCCCAGCTTAACTGGCAGAATGAAAAGACTGGGAAAATAGCAGGTATTTTACATGCAGCATTTCCTGCTGTTCCCACTGTTGAGTATTACATCTCATTTAATGTATTTATCATCCACTCCACATACGTCATGGTCCGGTACACTGCTCACTGAGCTGAAAACAAGAGGCTTGGCCTCTGCTCCTGATTCTGCTTTGACCTGTCACTCAACCTTTGCCAAAATCACTTCAGGCTCTTATGCTTTATTTACCAGGACAGGAGGGCAGTGGAAGAGTTGCATAGCGTAAAACATTTCAGAAGCCTTCAGATGGAAAGCATTGTATAAAATCCAAATATTATGCCAGAAAAAAAAAAGATGCACACTGAACAAAACCCACAAACCCTCACATCATCCTTCCAATCACAAGTTTTTGGTTGGGTTTTTCTTTGTTTCATTGTTTGTTGTTTTGTTGTGGTTTGTTTCAACAATCACAGATAAGGGAATAAGGAAAGTCTTCCCAGATTACACGGTCCCACTGAGATGAGTAATTGATGGTTTCTGAGAAAAGCAAAGAACTTAACTGAAATTTTAAATACAACTCTATTTAAAATGAATGATGAAGATCAGAGGGGTAGAGTACATAGCTTTTCTGTCTTTTTAATGAAAAGGTTTTAAGAGACTGTTTGTTTATCTTCTAGTAGCTTTACCCTCACAAACTGTTCCTCTGCTTCCTTCACTTTCCACAGCAAGAACGGACACACACTTCAATCCAACTTGAACAGTAACTTTTCCTTAATTCTGATAGGTATTCTCAACATTTTTGCTGTCTAATTTTTGCCTCCTTGAGGCAACCTCATTCTTATATTCCTGCGATAGTCATTTCAATTTTTCAGACATCTTCCAGCTGCTTTCCTTGCTTTTTAAGGACAATCTTTATCTTCCCATTTCAAACACACATACTTTTTTCTTACTGACTCTCACGGACTCATCTGCTGCCTTCATTTTACTCTGATGGTCTTTTCTTGACTTTCTAGCACTAAATTCCATGCCTGTAAAACTGCATCAGCTCTCCCTGCACTTTCAAATAGAAGCAAATCACTACTTGTTGGATCTTTTCCAAAAATCACCCGTTTTGTGAAGTCAGTTGATCACTTCAGGTGATGAGCAATTCAATTATTGTGCATTTATTAATATGGAGCAATGTTCAAAAAACAACATCAAGGTACACCATTACAACAGAAAAAGAAACTGGAGCAAAATAACTCGTGACAGAAAAAGCAAACATCAATTTAAACTGCATTTATGCTAATAGAAAAAAAAAAGAATCGAGCAGCAACAATTCTCTAATACTGGCAGCTGTTTAATAGAGATGAGCATTTATTTGGTCATTCTACTGCACTGTAGTTTGCAGCCAGAACACCTGAGGTCATGATAGTAATAATAATAATAATAATAATGATAATAGTAAAAACATTATTTACTGGCACGCTGATGGGTATTTAATACTTTCAGCTGAATCTATACAATGGAACTGTTCCTTTACTGCTGTTTCTATGAGCAATAAAATTGTTCCCCCTAACAATTTCTAGTTTAATCCAACTGAAAATACTATTTACATCTAATGATTCACCAGTACATTTTTAGTGAAATCAACTGAAAATTCGAGTGGTCTTCACTACTAGAGATGTAGAGGACGTGCAGATGCTTTAGACATCTGGTATGGGTCTGTAAGTCATGGGCCAATGCCTCAGCTGCTTGAAAGCATCTTGGCTCAGTAGAGGGTAATGGAGTTATAAGAGTTCATGTAAATTGAAAATCTGGCCTCCAGGAACAAAGTGTATTTCTGTTCTGCACAAACCAAACGAGAAGTCATGCAAAGTCCTATTTATAGAAGCAGGCAAAGATTTTAAGTAAGGTTTATGGTACATATAACTCAAGAACATTTTAGAAGCACCAAGTAAATCTTTCAAACACCACACATCTTGTTCTCCCAGACTGCTTTCTGGAAAAAGAACAATTTTGGATCACCACATTTACTTTTCTCAAATTCGTGCTGCTTGTGCTGTTTTCCTACAAAACTCCTTTGAGTCACCCTTTACTTTTTATTTGTTGTGGCTGCCTACAGTGTATCTGTACTATTAATTTCTTTGATTTTTAGGTGATGGACCTCAAACAAATTTCAGCAAAAAGTAAGTTTCACTGATGGCTTGACCAGAGGCGACTGTTCAAGCACAACAGATGCTATTCAGGCAAAAGTATCACTTTTTTCCATGAGGTACTTCATCAACATATGGGATGAGGCAAAATCAAGAGTACTATAAAGGTAGATCCTTTACATGAATGAGCAAGCATTCATAACAACTTAGATGGTGCATATAGCAAAACCAAAAATGTTATTAACAGTTTCTGATGTGCCAAACTATCCCAGCCATTTTTGTTGAAGAAAAATAAGAAGAGATCCTACAGGTCTGACAACTCAAGTAGAATTTCTGCTGATGGCATAAAAAGTATGAGAAGAAATACATAATACCTATAAAGAACTATCACACTTTTCAAGCTAATTAACAATATTATCACTTTTCTATCCTGAACAATGCTGAAGTTCAGTGAAACAACTAAAAATTTCAGTGCAGGTCTTTTCCTCTAGTACACTCTATCTTGCACTTACAAGACCAAGGTTTTACAGAGTTACATTTTTGTCTTTTTTGGGAGGCTGCTGTCAGGAAGATGCTGCACTCTTCCAATTCCATTTCATTCTAATATTTGCTGCTTACTCCTGGTTTTTGGTTTGTTTTTTTTTAGTTTGTTGGGGTTTTTTCTCCTTGATGTCTGTTCTTTAGTTTGGGCATGCATTAATTGCAAGTTAGAGCAAAAGTTAGAACAAAATTTACAGCTTATATGGACTTGTTCCAAAGGTTGTACTTCTGAAAATACTCCTCTTGCTAAGTCCACATGAAAGAAGACTTGGGTAACACTTCAACACTTTTTTTTTAAACTTACAAGCAGAAAAAAGCAAACCCCAGAAGTATAGATCAAAATCTGAAAGCTTCACTTCAACTTGATGGCTGTGGAAAAGTGCTCAGAGTACTTGTAACACTGTCCAACTGCTTATGTACCTTCTTATTTTCAATTATCATGTGACATTATGGACCAAGTGAGGCTATAAACTGTGATGAAATTATAGGCTCCACTGTTAAAGGATTATTTTAAAAGATTTTTTTTTCAAGAATTTTGCCATAATTTTAGAAGTCACTATTGTCTTAACACCAGTAAACAAAGTGTCAGACAATATCTTCACCAGCATTGTGCACATCTCTACATTCAGGTACAGCACAAGAAGCCCTCCCTAAATTAAATCTGCTTAATAGAGAAACAACGAAGTTTGATAGCACAGAACCACAAACACAGAACCTGAATAGCTCATGTTGACTTAAAAGCCTCTCCATGGCTTTTGGCTCAAGTGGAATAACAATGTCATATGCCAGAACTGTAAAGGCTGCTCTGCATTAACAAAGTTGCCACACAACCAATGAAAATCTACTACATAAAATTAATTACAAGGCTCACCCTTAAAGCAAACACCAGTCTGCTGCACATGGTGGCCTTTAAATCACATGGGCATCAGATTGGCCTGAAAATAAATTGCAAGTTAAAGTTCAACTTACTGCTGGTCTTTTGATCTGTCTAGGAGGACTTGACTGGGGAGAGGGCTTTTTAGATTGCTGTGCTTGTGTTTGCTGCTGCTGCTGCTGTTGCTGTGCTGACTGCTGCGACTCTTTTTGCTGCTGTGTCTGGGATTGCTCTGAACTCTGGGATTGCTGTGACTGCTGTACTGTGGGTGCCTGGGGTGTGGACTGAAGAGATGGTGGCTGCTGCAACTGATGAGGAGTATGATGAGGCATTTGCTGTTTGCCCTGTGAGTATAGATCCAGGATCTGATGACAGATATCTTAATAATAAAGAAAGAAAAATCCAAAGTATTATAACCTTATAATGTACAAGTGTATATTTAACACAATTATCAACTCTGATTTTCACTGGACATCAACTTTAGAAAAATTCATTGCAAATATTACTCACCATTATAACAAACTCTTTATAATTTTCAACTTATACTTGCATTTCTTGTTTATTCTGCCTATCTGGAAGAATATGTATGTGTACATGCACACCTTTCAGAAGAGCAGTGCCTTGGCAATAATACACTGTATGACATTACTGTGTGCCTGGAGAGCCAGGTAACTACACTCACAGGACAGTAATACAGCAAGAAAGCAAGTGGAAAAAGATTATATGTCAAAAAATACATGTCTAGTTAGGCCAGTCAAAAAGGTTTCAGAAAACTAAGTAAAGGATTAGTACTAAATTCTTCTTCCAACAAATTAGGAGCTAAAGGTCCCCCGTAATCATGGCACATCACAAAAAAACCTCTATCCTAGCATAATTTGGTCAAAGAGATCAATTATCAATGGGAAAAATCACTGGAAATCAGGCTCCATTAGTTCCAGTGCTTGTAGAACCACTTATTTGAAACGGGGAGTAGGTAATCATTAAAAAAATAGAAAGCACACCAGGATAATTCAGGCTAATTAGGTATGTTATAAACTAAACAAGTTGTAAAGCAAACATTCAACAAAAGACTAATCATGATGACTAAATGTGCTTCTAAGCTAAGCCAGTTCAATTTAAAACCTGATTAAGGCATAGCACATACGACCTGAGTTACACACTCGACACATGATTATTTTGACTAAAACCTAGATAAAAAGCCATTTGCATTTACTTATGACCTAGGCCACACAGTTAAAAGAAATGTTGTGGTAAATGGTTTTCATACCTTCCAAAACATCCACAGGAACATCTTGGACAAACTGCTCCCACCATCGTCTGTACATTGGTTTTGATGTCCATTCCTGTATTTCAAACTTACACAAACGGCCTGCCAAGTACATAACTGCAACAGCTATGATCTCAGGCTCCCACTGCAGGGACAATGTCGTGCAGAGACTGCAAGAGGAAATAAAACAAAACAAAACACAACCCTGGAGATTACCTGATTGTCCAAGTGCACTTTAATATACAGCAACAGGGTATAAAATCCCACCACACTTCCAACTTCTCAAGCAATTTTAATTAAGAGCCTTGTTAAACAAAAGAGTTTACAAAACTAAATTATTTCTGGGCTACCACTGTCATGAAATAAGTTCCCAAATAAGATTTTAGAAATTCCAAATGTTTGTCAATAAAATGTAAATACTACAAAAAACCCCGAAGCCCACAAAACAGCCAACACGAACTTGTTAAGCAACTTGTCAAGCGCAACACAAATTCTAGACCAAAATATAACAGGTTATCTCTTGAATAGCCTTTGTTAAACCTAATGCTAAAATAATTGATATTATTGGTATTATTGATATTAACTTTCTGTCATAATCAAAGATACTATTTCCTGATATCAATTTTAGACTATGAAATTTTTATTCTCTCTTTTCTCCATAGGTTCTGTAACACATAATCTGCTTACAGAATTTTAGATCCAGCCAGCCAGCTGAATTTCCATTAATTCACTGTGGCTATATAAGAACTATTCTAAAGGCCTATAGTGTGAAGTACAGAATTATTTTCCCAGTATCCTAAAAAAGGTAAACTTCTAACATGGTGCTTATTAAGTAAGCACAATACAGCCTCTTCAGAACAGAGATAATTATCATGCATGATTTGAAACAATCCATTCAACCTCATACAAGTGTTTTCCTGAAGTGCATTTTAATTATTAGGTTTTTTTTAAATATTAAACACTATCTAATTCCAAGTACAATAATATACAAACTTTAATGAATAAATTACAGTAGTTTGACAAACTTAACAGTGACAGAGTTTTGTTTTTGTTCTACCTGTAAGATCATCATCAGCAAGCAGCTGAAGTAAACATCTCTTGAGTCCACATTAATTTTGCTCAACTTAATTTGGGGAGTTTAGGTGGTATCTAAAGAATCTGAACCCACACAGGGCTAATTCAAATCAGGCATGTGACTAAAAATGCACCTCTTTTTTTATGATGTTCTACTGCTGTAGGCATCACTGAAAGCAATGTATTCACCATTTCTGGACAATCAGTCCACTTATGCATTTTCTTAAGGGTTTGCTATGGAAATAAAAAGTAATATTTAAGAGTCCTTAATGAATTACCTTGCCCAGCTCTGTAGAATTCTCCTGAACAAGACTAAAGTGTGTCAAGCTGTTTTGGTTGAGTTTTTTTAATACCACATGAGAAGTGCTTCTACACACAGCCCTGTTATTCTTACAAGTTCATTATTCAAGAAATTGTAAATCTAGTCCTAAAACCTGTATTCCTCAGTGAATTTAACGGCTACTTCACTATTACCAAAATATCACATTAAAAACATATTGATAAACATGATGGAATTGAGAAGTCACTTCTTTTTTTCCTGAATGTGCCACATATCACAGATTTGGCATGAAGCCAGCTTGTATCCTGGGCATCTAGAATTTGGTTTAGTCCTTTCAAACATTAACTTTCTTTTTAATGCAGCACTAAATCAGTACCACAACACTGCAGAGGTCTTACTGGTCTACTTCAATACCCATTCCAGATCCTGTGCTCAATGGAACTCTCATGGTAATGATGGAAAGAAAAACTGATGAACATTACCAAGAAAACATGTAACAAGCAGAAAAAAAATATCAAAAATTTGTCAAAGAAATATCCAATCCCAGAACAAAGTAAGTAACAGTAACTATTTCACTTTCAAAATGTTTCCTAGGTGTATCTTACCTGTCATTGACAAATGTCCATGCCATTTGAACCAGTTTTTGAATTTTATTTTTGTCTCCTGAAAAACAATCAGAAAAATATTAAGACACAAAATTAGGAGGGACAAACAGTTGGAAATAGAATATTCTTGCACTGTTAATATATATTAAGTTCTGAAAATCAATAACAGGCATTACTTGCTCACCCTGCAATATTTTACCTTTGAGTTGTTTGGCATACTTGAGAAGAAATTGGTATGGATGTTCCACTTGCAAATCAAACTTTATTGTTTGTAGTAAGATTCTTTCAAGTACCATTACTTCTTCCTATAGAGAGTTATAAGGTAACCACAATATTATTCCTTCTTTCAGTCAGAAACATTTTATGCTAGTATTGAGTATGACTACATAGCACCTCCAGGCAGCCATGTTTGTCTCCAAGGAGAACAGAAATCTCTTCAACTTATAATATTAGTTTAAACTCATACACCTTTTCTTCACATTTATTTGAGTGAGGACAGGGGATGTGGTATTTCAAATCCCTTTTCCTCCACAGAGGAATGAACTGAACTGGACACAGCATCTAAGTGCCAGATATACAAAATCGTAACACAAATATAAGCTCTACCACATTTCTCTCAGAAGTTTCAGGTCCTTCTACTATGTAAAATAAGCAAATTTTAAGAGAAGCATAGTTTTGCTAAGTCAATACTGTAAACAAGAAACCTCTCAATACTTTCGAGATCTAGTTCTCTTATTTAAGATTTACTATTAATTACTTCCTAAAATCCCATTCAGATGATTTACGTCTTGGTAACATTTCTTGCTCTGGCTGAAATCACTCAAATTTACTTTAATTCGCAAAATAATACCAGAATTTACATGAAATAAAATGTAAACTTTTTATAAAAACCATTATTCCAGTAAGCTCCCAAAGCTACTTGTAATTAGGAAGAATTACTTTTGCAGCTACCTGTCACATTACCCAGAAGAGCCACAAATGCATGCTGAACATCTAATTTAATTTAGAACAACTGAAAATCAGTTAATGCTCTATTGAATGTATGTCACTTTACTACAGTACAACTGGATGAAATCAATTTCAATGTGAGTATTTTTACCTTTGGGTCATCTCCAAATTGCCCAAACTGTACATCATTTAGTAAGCTACGAGCTGTTTTAATTATATCTTTACATTTCTTAGGTGTTTCTTCAACCTTTCCTGCTAGGAAGAGACAGCAGGCTCCTGTCACCTAAAAAAAAGGAAAGTGCTTTCAAAAAGTGGTCTGCAGGTAGATATGCAATACAGTGTAGCATTATAAAAGCAGTGTCAGTTTCCATCAACAGGGCTGTATAAGTGTCCCAGGAAAGACTTAATAAGCATATTGATTTTTAATAAAGTGTTAACCTTTTATTTTCTCAGAGGAAAAATACAGAATTTGGAGGACTGTCCATTTTATACAACTTCATTTCAAGGTCAGAAACCCAAAGGGCAATTTGTCCTGGTTCAATGTTGTCTGTCAAGCAGTTTTAAAACTGTATTACACTTCTTTATTTCTTTTAGCTGTTACTCTTTCTAAAGAACAGCATCAGCAAGACATAACTGCAATGTCAATACGTTTCCAAGCACAAACAGAAATACATAAGCAGGCAAGAACAACGAATTTTAAGCTGTAACGATTAAAAGACAAAATGCTAATTTTCCATCTTTCTGTGGTGAACAGCAGTAGTACCCAAGTGACTAATCACCATTTCAAATAGTTCATGTCTAGTGCAATCACTGAATTAAGTCATCAATATTCTAAATACTTACATATCTTGGGAACTGTTTGAAGGAATGAAACATATAAAAGCGATGGAAATAAATTATTCCGGTTGCTAGAGTGTCATAATGTCTGTGGTGCAGATTAAGGACTTTCAAACAGCACATAAAACAAATTTAAAAATCAAACATGAACAACATTTATCAAGTACCTCAAGAAACTGGCTAGTCAGTGAACAGTTAGAAAACACTGCAAGTAAAACAGGAGCTTTAGAAAAAAAAAAAAGCCACAAAAGCCCTTAAAGCTGTGTAAATACTATGGTCAGGCCCAGATGTAGCTGATTCCTAAAGGATTTGTTGTAAGTGTGCAAAGTCCTGCTTGTATTTACAGAAGGATGCACATAAGGTCACCCCAGTGTTGCACCATACCTGCTTCAGAGAAGGTCAAAACCAGCAGCAGGTACACGAAGGAACAGAACAATTACCACCTCACTGAAGTGCTGCTGTAGAGGAAAGTTACTGTTCACACCTACAAACGCAAATAAAATCTCATCATGCTCCCTATTCTTCACTTCAAGAAAAGTAAAAATTTTGCCTTCACCATGCTTTATTTAAAAGAGAACTAAGGAGATTAAAGGAAGCATAGGAATATAAGAAGCAGAATATTTAAGAGGCTGTGTATGAGAGAGTGGGACAGTTGGGAGAACTTATTAACATATACAAAGTTGTAAATCCCAAACCAATGAAACAAAAAGAACAGCCACCAAAGACCAAGAATGGGGAGACAGAGGTTGGAAGCCCCAAAGGTACAATCTAGAAAACTGAGGGGAAAATCCAAAATTTTGAGAAGTCATGAAGATTTATATAGTGAAATACTGACTTCCATAACTCACAGAAGTTACCCTTAACTGGAAAGTTTGTATCACCTTACTTCCTCCCTATTGCCAAATTGGAACCTTGTTTATCCAATGAATGGATAAAAACTGTGTAGAAAAACATTATATCAAAAGGCATGTAAGCACAAATATATTTTTGATTAGCAATTAAGAACCATTTGAACAGCTGAGCACATGACACTTCCTGTACGTTTTACTCTGAAAACTGACTATTCGTAAAGACATTTCATACCAACGTGGGTTTAAAGGATACAGCCCTAAACGTGTTCCCACATCGAAGATGAATCTGGCCCCTTCCCTGCGGTATCGTGCCTCTGTAGCTGGGTCAAGCCCTTCAAGCTGCGATGGTGTATGTGCCAAGTCTTTCTTATCCCAGTACCAGCATGGCTTTGTATGGTCCAGGTTTGCCAAGTTTACAGAAGGGCTGGAATTTTCTTTATTCTCCTTCATTTATTAAAACAGAATTGTCTTTGCTTTTCAAATTTTCAAAAACGAAGTCTTCAGGGAGTCACTTCAGGACCTTGAAGAAAAGAAAAAAGGAATTCTTTAAAAATAGAGAGAAATGCCCCCTACAGTTCCTGCTCAGAGAGGAGTAAAGAGGAATAGTGTTTAGCCTTGCCTGTTGGAAAGAACATTTTCCTATGTTCAAAGACAAGTAATAAAGAACTTTGCCTTTATCCTCTCCATATATTGCAAATACAATCAAACAAAAAGCCATAGATTATCCTTGCTATTACCTATTTAATAAGAAAACTTCAAGAATAACCATCCCCAACATCTGCTTTTTCTTAGCAGAACAACTTTCATCCACTGTGTCCATAAAAGGAGGAAAAAACTAATTCAGTGATGGCTGCAGAAAGATTTGAAAAGTTAGGGGGATTAGCTGACTATTGGTAACTACGAGAGCCATCAGTGAGGTGAGCCTGAGTGGCCACTTGAATACCTGCCTGCTGTCAGGGATACCCCGAGCAGCAACCACTTGGCAGAAGCTTTGTAAAGTGATCTGTACTTGTATTACTTATGCAGATCACAAACCTCTACAGGCACCGTTCTGGTGTCTGAAATATGGCAGATGCTCAGCCACGCCTCAATTTAAAGAATGAAGACTCACTGCCTTTATTTCTTTCAGGCACAAAACTCCTCTTACTGTAATTCAACTAAGCACAGATACTATGCACAGATTACTGCAGTCACCTGCAAAGGTTTGCATAACAAACAGTGATTAACATATGATGCAATATATTCTCTCTAAGCGAGACAGTCACAGGAAGACCCAAACTTCAAACTCCTAAATTCGGCTATTACTTTGCGAGAAGTTTCTCTTCCGAAAACGGAAGGAAGATCACGTGAACGGCCAGAAAAACGATGCCTACAATCAGCACCTCGCTCACCTTCAAAAAGTTTCTCTTTTTCAGAATAAAGGAAACTGCCTTTGCCTCACGGTGGTTTTGGAATCACCTTCACAACTCGTGGTATGGTATCGGTCACAGACAGATCTAAACTCTGTCACAAAAAAAAGTAAATGGCTACTAAAAACGATTCCCAGAATCAACAAAAGCGCGCCAGGCGACGACCACGCACTCCCATCATACTTACTAGAAAGGTGCTAATTTTAATAACTGTTACGATTCTTCTTCCTTACAAGTCATTTTGCTTCCTAACTTCTAAATCGCTCAAGAACCAATTAACGCTAAAAGCGCCTGAAGCGACGAGATCTGTTTCTATAAAGGAGCGAAAGCATTTCCGAATACGGAATCAGGAACGAAAACCATCACCCGCAAACGAACCATCTCAAACGTCCCAATACAGACCGCAACGCCCGGAAATAATAACCAAAGTTTCCCCTGCCTTTTTACGCACCCCATTAATCCGGAGGAGAATTCCAGAGCTCAATCGCGGCTTTTTTATACCTTACCTGGGACGAACCCGCCGACAGCGCCCGCGGCTCCGCCCCTGCAGCCCCAACCCGGCCGGGGATGCTTAACTCCTCTCAGACCCGCCCGCCGCAAACGGGGCTGCCGGCGCCCGGGGAGGCGCTCGCTCCCCACCGCGGCCTCCCCACGCCCTTCCCCCCTTCCCCGGACGGCGGCTGTGGCGGGCGGGCGGCCCGGGCGGGCCCCGCGCACTCACAGGGCTGGCGGGGAGCGGGAGCCGCAGCGGAGCGCGGGGGCCTCTCAGCGGCAGCGCGGCCTCCGCGCCCTGCGCGCCGCCATCTTGGGAGCCAGGCCAGGCCACGCGCTGCGTCATCACGTCGGAAAGGCGTCACGCGCGAGGCCGGGACCGCCCGCCAATGAGAACCGGCGCACCCCCGCCTCCTGACCAATCCCGGCCCGTTCAGCAGCTGCCGCGCTCAGGCAGGCGGGGGGCGTATGCCGTACCCCGCACANTCACGCGCGAGGCCGGGACCGCCCGCCAATGAGAACCGGCGCACCCCCGCCTCCTGACCAATCCCGGCCCGTTCAGCAGCTGCCGCGCTCAGGCAGGCGGGTGACGTATGCCGTACCCCGGACACGGGCCAATCGGAACGCTGAGGGGGGAAGATTGCCAGCCCCATGAACCAATAGAAACCTGAAGGCGGGCCGACTGAACTGAATGACAGCCAATGGCAGCGCTGCTCCGACGCCGGTGGGCGAGGGTAGCTGGTGCTCGTTGCGGATTGGCCGCCGCGGCGCGGGGGGGCGGGGCCTGGAGGCGGGAGCAGCTCGGCCAATGGCGGCGGGGGCT
>VZTJ01004198.1:1958120-1991706 GCA_013397795.1 Orthonyx spaldingii
AAAAAAAAAAAAAAAGTGCTGCCTAGCAGTTCTCCCATCATTCGTTTCAATTGTGAGGATTAATATTCTGAGAAGCTGATGGCAGTTTACAGTATCTTATGGTCTGTATACATTTTGTTTATTACTTTATCAAACATCTGAAAGCTCAGGGATGAAGCCAAGTAACACTTAATACTGCTGTGTCTTTCTTGTTTCTTAGAGCCCAGTAAATGTGTATGTTAAGAGCTTATTTATTTCAAACTACTGCAGTGTTTGAGTAAACATGGAGGAGACTGTAAGGTCTCAAGTTGCCAACTGTGAATGCCAGAACATATGAAGGAGCTTGAAAGAATATGCTGCTTCATTTTCAAGGTCTAGAATAAAAAGATCAGAAAACTGCCAGTCTTTCACTTGAAACTTCTAGACACATTCTAGAATAATCACCATTTTAACCACTAGCTAGGGAGTGGGCTTAAGGAAAGTGGGTTTGGAAGACTTTCTGACAGTTGTTAAGCCCTCAGTTACATCACTTATCAGGCATTCACAGCAGAAGCTTCTGAAATTTTTTTTTCAATGTGCATAGCTCTTAAATGTTGTCAGAAGTTCCTTGCCCAACTGTCAAAATAGTACTCTTGTGGGATTTAGAGATGTGGAGTGCTTGGTCTGCCCCGGGTGGTTTCTGAGGACACTAAAATTGCAGTGAATTGAAGTGTAATCGTAACTGGGCTTGCGGGCTGTGGGGCTGTGATCTCTTCTTAAGGGGTTGCCTGCAAAAGAAACAGCTCTGTAATAAATGTGTTGGTAAAATGTTTCTTTATGCTATTAAGGAGCATCCCTAGATACTTCTTATCAATTGCATTGCAGTAAATCTGTGCACTGCTACAATTTATACGTTGTTCACCATTGTACGACCTTGCTGTATAGCAAAGCACTCAACTCTCCTCAAAGTTCACATGGGTATATATGGAATGAATGGCAGTAATGCTCATTCATTATTTCCACAAATAAGCAGTGACAGACCTTTATATATGTGTATACACTGAGCTGATGTCACTCTGCACCCAGAGCATGTAGGCAGGCAGGTGTACCCTCTGTGGGTAAAAGAGCAGCACATTCCCATGGAGGTGGAGTGCCACTCCAAACTTTTTGTCTCCATACGACCATGATCCTATTTCAACATGAGCTGTCAGGTGTCTTTCAGAAGCGAACAAGACACACAGCATAATTTAACAGCAAGCCAATAACTGGCATAACTATTCCCATGTCTTGCAAAGGTTAAGAAAAGATACACAAATACCCAATGGAATTCTCCAAACTTGTCTTTCCCTTGTTCACACTAGTTTGTGCTGTGGTTCCTGACTGCAGCGTGGAAGCCCTGGGCATTCAATAAACACTTCTGGACCATGTTTTGTTTGTTGTGGTCTGATAGTGATCCTAAGCTCTCCTGGTCAGGGTGAAGTGCCACTAGTACCACCTCTGACTACATCTTTAAGGAATTCATCTACTGTAGAATCTTGATGGAACAGCTGTGCTTCACAGTCTTCGCTAGAAAAAAATATAGCAGATACTTTGAAACTGCTTAGATTCCCTTCTTTAAGGACAGGGTATTCCAGGAAGCAACATGAAACTGTAGCTTCATTCAGATATTTATAATTTCAAGCACAAGTTAATTGTGCACACTGGGTAATGTCAATTCAGTGTCCAAATATAGACACTTAAGTGGTTTTTTGTTTCCAGCAGTGGTATTGAAACATTCACCCAGTTTAAGTTGGTACAAGACGTGAATGTGTAATGAAACTCATTTTGAAGGCAGGAATTGAATATGTTGCCACATAGCCTAGAAGAAGTCTTAAAGCTTGTAGAAACTTGTTTTCTGCTCTGGATATAATCTTTCCTTTCTCCTTTTCATTAGCATGATTTGCAAGAGGTTTTTTGTAACTTTGTGTACATATTGCAAGGACTCTGTGGGTAGTAAGGTCTTTTCAATGGAAGGTATGTGCTGTATCTGATGTATGGTTACATCTGCATCACCTGGCTGCTTGGAGGAGTAACTTCAATACCTGAATTAGTTACATTAGAAGGGCCCAAGGGCTGTAGCCAACCCTTTATAGGATGTGCTGCCTATGCGGAGACTGGAGCCATGGTTTGTCAGTATGATGGCCCTACAGAATTATCTAACTGGAAGGGAGCAGTGTAGGAGGCAATAGTAAATCATATTGGAGTTGCAGTATGTGTAGAAAGCAGAGGGTAGGCAAAGGTGTTAAGGCAAAAACTAAGCTGAACTGAGAGGAGAATTTTTCAGTGCATAGCAATAATTGTGGGCCCAATTGCTACTAGGTTGCTTGAGGGCATTCCACTTACGTGGAATTATTGTTGCAATTAAGCAGTAGTCCTTGGCATTAAGTGTCTTCAGCTTTAAATCTCTTCCTTTGAGACAATCCAGTTAATTGGAATATATGTTATTGCCTAGTTATGTGTTATTTATGCTGTTGACGATAATGCAATTAAAAAAGGACTTTAAAAAATCAGCACAGTGATACCCAAGAATTATTTTTTTTGCTATTCAGCCAGGCTCTGTTCCTTTTGCTCTAGCTGTTATGTGAAGCAAGTCACAGTAAATATACAACAATATGTATCAATATGCATCAATGTTTTCTGTGCATTCTAGAGAATTTTAAAAAATGGATGGTACACACACACATAATTTTTTTTCAGTAACACAAATGGAGGAATGGGTTAATTTTTTTTTTATTAGTTCTTTCCCCCATTTAAAGAAGTGCTGCCTCTTTTTTTGTGGTTAAAATTACTGTGATTCTTAGTGACCAAGACAGCCATGTGAAATGTACATTTTGGGTTACAAAACAATTCCCCAGGAAATATATATTTGGATAGC
The DNA here is from genome assembly GCA_013397795.1 of Orthonyx spaldingii. Taxonomy (NCBI): domain Eukaryota; kingdom Metazoa; phylum Chordata; class Aves; order Passeriformes; family Orthonychidae; genus Orthonyx; species Orthonyx spaldingii. Next base: position 1,960,993 of record VZTJ01004198.1, read on the forward strand.
ATCATCCTAAAGTCCTAATTGCATGCAAGACCTTGTCAAAATTTCAAAGCACATCAGCTGTCTTGAACAGGGACAGAACTTCTGCTCTTAGCTGTTCACTCAGGAGCAATATATTGAGTGTTACAGTGTTTTGTTGCACCTCTATTAAAACAGTATTGCTTAGTTGTAACTCATGCCTTCATAGTCATCAGTGGTGACTAATTGTTTTACTTTTGTTACTTAGTCTGACTAAGCAAAATACAGGAAATGATGATGGAAGGTTCTAGTTTTTGATATCATTAGTCATCATTGATATTGAGATTTCCATGAAGACAAGTAAGTGTGCCAGCATGGCCAAGAAGTTGCTGTCTGAAATGACATGCTGGAGTGATTTTGAGCCTTGTTGGCACATTGCAATGGGAAGTAGAACAGGTTGTGTTAAGCCATCACAGGACCTATTTTTGAAATTTGTGGAATATTTAGATCTTTACAAAGCTGTTTGAGTACAGCAAAGGCAGCACATAATTACCAGTTCAAGTCTTAGCATATGAACACTTTTACTTCAGCATTCTGTAGTATGTATGTGCACAGGAGAACAGGGAAAAATCAAAAAAACTTTCTAAGTGTAAGTCTTGTGCCATCAGTGTTACAGAAATACTTCAGATCCTGCTTAAAAAAAAAAAAAAGGCTGCCATGTTATTATTCCTCTGTATAATCACAGAACGTCCAACTTCCAAAAGAGCTTGCAACTTAAACAGAAGAACAGAGATATGCTGGAGAAAGAAAATACACAAAGACAGTGAACTGCAATGACATTTGTATTTAAAACAGCTTTTGGGACAAGTGTGTAGAGGAAGTGGAAGAAAAAGGAAAAGGCAGTCATAAGAGAGGAGAATTAATAGCAAGAAGAGAAGGGGTGGTATACATCACAGGTGAAAGAGCTGGGGAAAAGGGATTGAATCAGTAACTAATTAGTCATTTATTTAGTGGGAACATTTAGATTAATACCTTAGGAGTGATGAGAATGTTAATGTGGTTTCCAAGTGACATGGTGTAGGTGGTTTTCACAAGAAAACATAGCGTTCATTGTAAATGTATAAGCTGAATTTTTCTTAAAGATCACAGATCTCTTCCTCCGCCCACACTGTTCTTACACTTCTTGATTTCATCTATTTGCTATAAAATGTATTTATCTTTTTAACCACAGTCATAAGATTCAAGTTTAGGAGAAAAAACCAAACATGATCAGTGGATGCAAAAGATCACATTCTGCGTAAAACCGGTCATATCAAGTGTAAAATTGTGTTCTCCTACATACAGATTGGAGAACTCCTGTCAGTTGCCTATATGCATTAAGTTTGTCCTTTAAGACCCTGGCTTCTTAACATATGTTGATATAAGAGATGATACACTTCCCTCTCAGAAGTAGAGGGGAAAAGGACTCAGGCTAGGCAATCAACTAGAAAAAGAAATTGCAAGCCTCATTTGTGTGCATCCCACTCATCTGTCCTCCCTTTTGATGCTGCCAAGGAACATATCCCACAGCCACCTACTGTACTCACCTCTTTGCTCTTTGCACGGCTTGAGAATTCCCTTGTCTTCTCCTTGTCTGCCCTTGTTTACCCGTATGTGTCCTTCTAATACAGATTCTGGATCTGCACCCCTCTGCCATCTGTGCCCATATGTGCCAAGTAGATGCATGGAGTGGTAACTATTATGTAATAATGAGAACATAATGTAATTAGCATCTACAAGGATCTGAATTAAAGAAGATACAATGTTAAGATACTGCACTGAAATGTACTGAGTCCTTGAAGCAAAGTTAAACTTGGAGAAGTAACTCTTGGTGTGGGAATTCCTAACTTGGTTGGTATTGTAACAGTCTGGCAAATTTTTGGGTAGCTGTAAAATTTTTACTACTCTGTAAAGTAAAAAGTAATAGCTGAAGCAAATAAGGCTTGTCAGCTCTCTCCACTTCTCAGTTCGTCCTGCTTAACCCATCAACTTGTTGGGTGTTTCAATCAACTTTAATGGACTGGGAGGACTCTACCAGAACTTAACCTGCTCGCTAGGGGAAAAGCTGTGTTGAGAACAGTTCACCTGCTTGGCCTGTTGGTTAGTTAGTGACCACGTGTGCTGGTGGTTTTGCCCAACATGCACAGTTATATTGAAACCTGCAAAAGGAGATGCTGCCTGGCTCATGTGGTCATGTGGGGAGGGAACAGAAAGCAACGTGGAGTCCCGGAAGAGACGAGGAGGGTGACAGGGCACTGCAGGGATTCTGAGGCCATTGGAAAAGACAGCGAGATACACATCCAGAAGAAATCAGACTCCACATAGTCTGCATCATGTAGGATAATTTTTTTTAAACTAACACAGTTAAAAATTAACATAGTGTTTACTTAGTGCAATGATAGAATTCACAGTTTTGTAACAAAGGTTGCAAACTTGTATTTTTACCCAGTTGGAGAGAGGGAGGGGTAGGTGTCCCTACAGTGCTTAAGGATAGGTTTTAATTTTTTTTCCTGTCAAACCTGACTGCAGCTCCATGTAGCACTGCAGTGAACTTCTTAGTTGTCATGTGAATGTGAAAAGCTGGGGGGTTTGTTAATGATTAAATGGAATTTTTTTTCTGAAGTATTATTTGGAAAGATCTGTATTTTATCATGCAAGCTTGGCATTGCTTCCGTAAGGAAATGTGGTCCTGTGATGAAGTCAAATTCTCTAGTACCATAAGTATTAGGTTTCTTAAATAAAATGCTAAAGCAGTCTTTTTTTTTTTTTCTTTTTAATAAAACAACAAAAATGCGTTCTTATGGTGGCAGTTCTTTAGTACTTCTGGGGTTTTGTGCAGAGTTCTCATGGTTATCTTCTAAAGCTGTTAGGTGAACATGCTCACTTTTTGAAGCTGTAAGTCAAGAGGAGGCATATTTTACAGCTCATTAAAGTATTATTTTTGTGTGTGATGTAGAAACCAGTTCTAAGTCTGACCCAACACAACTGCTCTTTGATAGCAGTATTGGAGAGGGAAGATGGATCATTTACACCCCTCACTGCCAGTTTTGGCATGATTCTTTTTGTCAAGCCAGCTGATACACTATATTTGGAAATGGTGCTCTGTTCTGTATTACTAAGCTTATTCATCATTGCTGTCAGTGTACTCGCTCTTTGGAGAACGCTTTCAGGAATTTTCAACAACGTTCATTTGAAAGAGAGCATGGCATAGTACTTAAAAACTATTCACCAGAAAACAACCAGAAAACCAAACTCAAAAAGAAAAAAACCCCACCAAGTCACTTTTCCACTGAAATGTGTGTTGCGTCTTCAGACATTCATAAAGTTTGTGGTTCATCTGAAGGATTTTTTGTTTTGTTTCTCTCCACGTAGTGCAGCTATATTATATATATATAAATATGTATTTCTTGCTTCTTCTGTTGTCATACAGGTACTGGCAAACACCCCTTCTTTTCATTGCTGTGTCAAAACAAGCCTTCATAATTTATTTCTTTCTAAAGAATAGTTTTAGTCACTTGCAAAAAAAGGATACTTTTTATCTGATATTTTATTTCAAATGAAAAATATACTGGGATTTTTTTTCCTGAAATCACAAATATTTCTTGGAATTCTGGGATTTTTTTTTTAATTGAAATTCAACTCTAAAATCTGTTTCATGAACTGAATTACAAAAGGTAGTTTCACAAAGGAAACACACTTTCTTCATGTTGGGTCTCCTGCTATCATTATAACTCATAATTTGCTGGTTAAATACAGCAGAGCACTGCTCAACTAAACCTTTTTTCCAAATGTGAAATTGGATTAAGTTTTTTGTTAGATTTCAGAAATTTAGAAAAAAACATTCATGATATATTTTTAGATTATGTATTTTATAAAATATGTGTGACTTTTTAGTGGTATATAGACTCCACTGTGCTGGTGTTTGGAATACATTTTCTAGACAGCTATGTAAAGCAGCAAATCCTTTCAAATTATGACTCTTTACTAAACAATACAGTCGTCAAATGCATTAGGTTTTAAATAGTTATATCTGTTCCATGTAACTGAGCTGTGAATGAAGATAAGTATGTAGGAAGTAGAAACCTGTTTTTCTGATTGGGAATTGGATCAAAAAGTACAGTTTTGATCAAGGTAGATGATGCCTTAAAAGGAATTACTTCCTTAACCAGATATCTCAAGATATCAGTCTGATGGTTTTGCTTTTTTTGTGTGTGTGTGAGAGACACTTGCTGATTTAATAATGCATGCAGAATATTTTCTCTGTAGAAATTGTGATGACTAAGAAGCAATAGTTAGACAGGATGCATGTATCAAAGGAGGGAGAAGAGGTACTTACAGAGCTTATTTCATATTCATGTACTGGTAGCAGTGTACTGAAAAAATGCATTTCTGATGATGGTGCCATCAGTCTTAGGAGTTGTGTTCAATGAACTTGTTTTTTTCTGTGGTAAGTTTGCTGTGTGCTATTTGAACATTGGTAGTAGCTGAGACAGATCTTGTATTAGCCTTGAATTTCTTACTTGTGTAGACCAGACTTCAGCTAGATTTTTGGTTTTGGTCCCTAAAACATTATTCATCTAGGATGGTAATACAAATACAAAGCATTGTTCAAATTTCCTTTTCATCGTATTTGAGCAACTGAAGTTCAAATCCTCTGAAATCAGCTTTATCTTAGGCATAATCCTTGGCAATACTTTCATTGGAATAATGGATTCTTGCTACTAATGTGTTTCATAAAAGGGAAAAATTTAAAAAATAGTGTTGACTGTTTACTATACTTGAACAGCTTCATGTATTACTGTATTGTTCTGAATCCATGGTGGCACTTTTCATGTCTCCATGTATAATATGTGCAGTTTTCTTTGGTGTTTTTTTCTCATAAATTTACTGATGGATGTTTATATTTCAAGCAGATTCTTCCTCTCAATACAGCTTTCAAAAAAGTAATGGAAAGAAAAAAGCCTGCAGTGTATTGGTAGTTGTGTATACAGAACATTTGCTAAGATTGTATTGATCAATTAACTTGCTTCATTCTTGGAAATGAGAACCCAAAATCCTTCAAAATAATTTCATTTGTTCAACATACATATCTTAATATTTATGAGCATCTTGATATAAACTATAGTTCATAATTTATAACTTTTATGATGAAATATACACTGTGTGAGTGCTTTAATTTTCTGATGATTCTGAAGATTCAGGGAATTGTGCTTAGAGGGAATGTAGAAAACATTTGTATGAATCAACACAGAACTGCATTGTTCTTGATTTTAAGATTGTGGACTCCATCTCCAAACCTGCTGTTGGATCCATTAGAGGCCCATCTGACTTGATTTTTCTCAAGAGCAGAAGAGTCTAAAATAAATGTACCAGGCTGGCATATGGGAGAGGGGAACACTCAAGTGAATAGGTGATGTGCAAATGAAGTCTTTGTGAAGGGTGTACCATGAGAAAACTACTGGGGGTAAAGAAAAAAAAAATCAAACCAGAAGGAAAGATTGTATAATGGGAAAACCATAAAAATAAACTCTAAGTTCATTTTTTATTGGTATTGTTATTCTTTATCTTTGTCTCACACTGCATTATGGCCGGTTGACCTTTTATATTGATCCTATTTCTGATTTGTGCTATTATAAATTCAATATGGGCTTCATAATGAGCATTACTACCTCCTTCACCTGAGCTGAAAAATATTAAGAAATCTCATATCAAATGTAACTGTTTGTGGTAGAGCAACACTTTTCAAGACAATGTCCAGTGTTCATTCACAAACATCAAGAGATGTGATCAGACATTGATTCTCACATTGAATCTGTGGGATCTCTCCTTACCAGCTGAATGTGTGGGCTTTTCATGGTAGAAACTGTATTGGGAAAGTGAGTTATGCAACTCAAGGGGGACTGATAAAATTAAGCAGCACAGGTGGGTTGTTTGAGCCTCTGACATGTGTCTGTCAGAGAGTGCTGAAATCAGGGGATGTGGATATGCCCCAGGACTGCACAGTTTCTGTGTACTTAGAGCTGGTCTTGTTCTTGCACTGTGTTTAATGTCAGAAGATGAAAGACTCGGTATCTTTACCTTCCCTTTGGAAAACACCTTGTAGTTTCGCCTTTCTTTTTCTCCCTCTTTTATGAGGTGTTGCTTTTCAGTCAGTTTTGAGCTCCTTTAATTTTGAGTTAATAAGTTAACAATGTTAACTTAGCTTGCTTCCTGATCATTCAAAGTTACCATTTATAATCAAGCTTGGGTTTGGTAGTTTCTTGTTCTGTCTAATCTTAATGGAAAAGGAAAGCAGCCAGATGATGTACCTTTCCCACTGGAATTTTCAGCTGCTGATCAATACATTGCAGTATTAATATCAGCTGCCAAAGAACAAAACTTTTTGGTAGCATATGAGAGGAAACATTTAATTTTGGGTCAGCTGGTTACACTGACCAAGGATAAATGATCGCTTTTATATACACAGAATGCTCAGAACACCTGCAGCCCAAAGTACTGGTTCTGTAGAGTGATTTTTTGCATGTTATGGATTTTACTGGCAGTGTGTCGTAACTTAAAGCTGCTGTGACTGTGGTGATCTCAATGACTTAGGCAGATGTTTCAAATCTTTCAGATGTCCGAAGTTGTGGACATGACTGTCTGACTCCCATCTCACTGCAAAGAAACTGGACATAGAATCTTCTGTGCTGTACAGGAAGATATTATTTACTGTATGGAGTACTCACAGAGGTGAAAACTTCAGTTGCAGTAACATGCGAAGCTGTAGGAAAAAAGGTAGATCTGGAGATTTGGGAGGCTCCATTTTCTGCTTTAGCTTCGAAGTTAAATCAGGTTACTTAGGGCCTTGCCAAGTCAGATTTTTAAATTCTTCAAGGTTTGCTCAGAGATGCTATTAAGTCTCCATCCTGTTCAGTGCTCCATCCTCGTGGTGAGGAGCTTCCTTATGTCTATTTGGAATTTCCTTTGAGGCATTGTGTGTCTGTTGCCGGTTCAGATTTTGCTGTTTTCCAAGAAGAATCTGCCTCCACCTGTTGTATAATTCCCGGTCACATAGGTGAAGGCAGCAGTGGACTCCTTTTCATCTCCTGACTGAACAAATGATGTCTTTTATCTCACGCGTTAGCCCCTTCAGTGGCCTTACTCTGGCTGTGCTCATTTGCCAGTACCTCCTGTGCTGTGTGGCCCAAAGCTGCAGTGCTCTAAATGTGGCCTCACCAGTGCAAGCAGAGGGGAATAATTGCTTCCCTTGACCTGCTGTTCATGCTCTTGCTTATGCAGCTCAAACTGCAGTTAGTGTCCACTGCGTTATGGTGCACTGCTAGCTTTTGTTGAACTTGCTGTCTCCTAGAGTCTCCCAATCCTTTTCTGCAGAGCTGCTGCTGGTCCACTCTGCAGCTATGATGCTGTATATAATCTTTTCCTTCCCAAATGCAGGATACTTTACCTTTGTCTTCGTATAACTTAACAAAGTTATTTCTGGCTGCTTCCTCCAGTTAGTTGAGATCCTTCTGAATGCTGGTCTTGCCCTCCAAAATGTTGATTGCTTTTCCCATTTTATATCATCTGTAAATGTGCTGAGTATCCTTTCTGTCCTAGCATCCAAATCTGGTGGTGTTGGCCAGTATCAACTACTGAGAAATACTTCACCTATTCAGTTGGCATTAAGGATTATAGACCAGAACTCTTTGAACTTCATTATTCAAGGAGTTTTTTGCCTGCCTATTCAGTCCGTGTCTCCTCAGTTTGACAACTGGGGTGCTATGGAAGATAGTGTTAAAAACCTTGCATAAGTCAAACCTCTGGCAACCACCAATTCTCCCTGGTCCATGAAGCCACTTACTCTTCTGCTTAAGACAGTGCAGGGTTTGCCTTTAGAAGTGTTTTCTGATCCCAGTCACATTTATGTCCATCATGCCTGAAAATAATTTCCTTTTAGAATTCATTCCACATTTTGTACAGCAAATGAGGTGAGACTCACTACTTTCTAGTTCCCTGGATCCTTTACTCTCTCCTGCTTCCATCTTGCCTTTCAGTTGGCTTTTGTTTGTTTGTTACCAGTTTCCTGTCACGAGCAATTATCATGACTTTTTAAAGATGGCAACCAACAGCCTTCCAGAGACATCAAATAGCTTTATCCGTACTTTGGATACTTCCCATCTGGTCCTATGTACTTGTGTAGGCCCAGCTTACCTAGATGATCTTTTGACTTGGTCGCTCCTCTCCCTCAAACTTTGCTACTAGATGCAGAAACATGGTAAACCTGGTAACAGCCCTTGCTTGTAAAGAGTATGCCCAAAGTGTTGAGTGCCTCAACTTTTTCTGTACCTTTCATCACTAGGTAGCTTCCTGATTTAGCCAATGAATTACACTTTCCCCAGTGTGTCTTCTGCTCATGGTGAAAGTGTTTCTTCTTGCCTTTCACATCCATCTTAAATATCAGCTCCAAACAAGCTTTGGCCTCCCTCCTTCAGTCTCTGCTTGCCCAGACAGTGCATCTATATTCTCCTCCAGTTGCCTGTCCCCACTTCCACTTTACATATGTTTCTGTTTCATTTGAGCTCTGTCAGTGAGGATTCCTGTGTACAGTCAGCTGGCCTCCTGCTGTGCCTGCTGATTTTCTTTCATGTTGGGAAGGCTTGTTTTGTGCTCAGGGAAGAGAGTTCAGGGAGATGACTGGGTGTCATGGACTGCTTTGTAGCTTCCCAGGTCATTCCCTGCTCTGTCTACTGTGGTGAGTTCAGAGTCTTTAGCCTGGTTTTTCCTTCCTTTCTTTTCTCAAGACTTGCATCATGATTTCACAAGTTCTGCATCCAAGGCAGTTGGCTGTCTTATGCCTGAGTAGTTCTTCCTTATTCATGAGTACCAGATCCTGCACAACCCCTCCCCTGGAAGCCTGTTCAGTGCCAGCATCAGAAATTGCTCCCAGTGCATGTGAAAAATTCCCTGGATATTTCACACCTTACTACACTGCTGTTCCAGGAGGCGTTATGTGATTTAAGCCCTCCATGAGAACAAGGGGCACAGAATATTGGAATACCAGCCTAAGATGATGATCCATTTACTTTGGGAACGGAAAATAAGTTTTCCTTAACTCGTTGCCTTGAATCACAAGAAGCTGCTGCAAAGATATACAGATGGTATTTTGATTTTATTTTGAAATGGAATACTTAATTTTTGATTAATTTTGAATTACTATGTAACGTGCAGTCAAAATACTCATTCAGCTGCTGTTGGCCATGCAACTGATGAGATAAAATAACCTGGTTTTCTATAGCATGAATACTTTGGAATCCATAATATTTGTTCACAACTCATGAATTTGCATGTGATTCTAATTTTTTTTAATTTTTTTTTTTGTCTCTAAGGTTTCTGGTTTCTAATTACCCTGAAGTAATTAACGTGCAACTACATGAAATACTGCTTCGGATTACACTGTATGGCTCTTACATTCAGGCCATGCAAATAATACTTGCATGTATAGATGTGCAAGAAATAATTTCTCATCCTTTTATTTTTTTATGTGACTATTAAAAGAAGATCTTGTTCATTCATACTTATCATATATTGTTTCATAGTGTGATAGTGTCACCAACAGTAATTGGTGACAGTGTGCTTCTTAATTTGTTTTAGTTGGAAGATGGGGAAGAAGAGCCGAGTGAAAACTCAGAAGTCAGGTACAGGAGCCACAGCGACAGTATCTCCAAAGGAAATGTTGAATCTAATTAGTGAGTTATTGCAAAGTAAGTTTTGGTTTTATGCCTCTGAGAAGAGGGATGGTGTGCAAACCACTCAAAAACATTTTCTTGCTGAAGCCAGCGAGTTGTATTTTTTCTGTAAGTGGCCAAGCTTGCTTTTTCAGAGTGCTTAAGATAGATACTCTGAGATACATATTAAACTATCTGTTAATATATGCCATCATTGGCTTATTTACATGTGTATTTATTGGACAGATCATATTTTTGGCAGCATTTGGCTTTTCATCTGAATACAAGCATAAATACTGAGCGAGATGAGACTTTTAAACAACTAGATAACTTGACATTGAAGCTTTGTCAAAAATGTTTTTCTTGTAAACTTGAAGAATTACACTGTTTCCATTTATCACTTGAACAGTACTTTGAACTGATACCAGAGTAGAGAAATTAACTATGGGAAGTAGTAATACAACTCAGTTCAACTGCACAGATATTTTTGTTGCTTAGATAAATTTTTTGTTGTTGTTGCTGTTTGGAAACTTTTCGTAGTGCTTAGAACTTGTGTATAGACCAAAGATTGTTTCACTTGTTGAAGTACTTGGAACTCATCCATTATTTCTAGTAAATATGAGAAACAGAGCATAATTTCATACAATGATGCTAAAATACTATTCACTCTTTCTACTGTCATTAGTAACTATGCTGAGATACAGTTCTTTTTGAAACACAAGTCCAGATTTTCATATTCTGGACACATCTAAATGTTGCCTTAGAAAAATTAAAATTTTTCTTAGCATTGCTCACGAAGAGGAGACAGGAGTTGGCAAAGCAGTTTGATGCTTATGCTACAATTGGCCTCTGCTTTGCTACCAAAAATAAAATGTAGATATAATTTGCTAAGCAAAGACAAGTATCAGCTGTTCTTTTTGTCAAGCTTCCATATTTTATTCAACACTAAGATTTTTTAAATCAGTTGAGCAAGGTAATCTTCAGCTGTCCACTTGGATTTACATGGCTTAGATCAAGAAATCCACACACTGACATTTAGAATATTGGCAGAGACACTGTGGATGTAATCTAAAGCTAAAGCATGGCTTTGTGTTCCTTTGCTTGTCCCTCCAGTAGTCGTGCATCTATGAAAACAGTAATGACTAGGCAGGTCAAATGTGTATACCAGCAAATTTCTCAATTAATGAAAGTATGCTCTGTGCTATTATTATCTGCTTTCATTACAGCAAGAGTGATCCAAGCAGGCTAATGTAAACAGAGTGCTTTGCTTGAATTATTGAAAACAGACTTTTTTGTTGTCTTATCTGAGATACTATTTGCTTAATGGCCTGGTTGTTTACCTTTTTTTCTTCCAAGCTTTTTAGACATTTGCTATTTCTTATATCTGAAAGAATATTAAAAATAAAATGTCAATCTGTCAAGATTTCAAAAGTCTAAATTAATTGCCTGTCATATAATGGGGATGTTTATAACTGTGGAGATTGTTTTATTTGCCATGTAAACATATTTGAAGGACAAATAGTACTGGGGTTCATTTAAGTTACTGTGAAACCATAATTCTGAGGTTAAAATATATATATAAAAGTGTGTGTGTGCATATATATATATATATATATGTGTTATGCACTTTATTAAAGAAAATTTTTATTTCCAGAATGCAGCAGTCCTCCCCCAGGTCCTGGGAAGGAATGGGAAGAATATGTACAGATCCGTTCACTTGTGGAGAAAATTCGCAAAAAGCAAAAAGGTAAATGTGAAACACTTGCAGGTGTTTCTGAAGTGTTCAGGTGGGCTTGACCACTGGCATTAACCATTTTAATACTCAGAATTCGGAATGATTATCACAGACAGATGATCCTGTGAAAATTCTTTCTGATAAGTAGAAAAAGGAGCTTGAAATTGTCTTCTCATCACAATCTGAAGGACAACAAGTAAAAATCCTTGGAGAATAACAGTCCTGGGTTCCTGATTGCATGGTCTGCTGCTCTGCCTCTATAAATCTGAACATTCTGGATTTAAATTTGTAACTGTTTGACATCAAGACTTGACTTTACTGAATGTTGAAACAGTTTCAGCAATACAACATCGGGATATCAAGTGATGACAAAAATATATAAATGAACAAAATAAATACATGCGCTAATAAATCTATGTGCTCTAAATGAAGCACATAATCAAAATAAAGAAATGCTTATTATATAACAGTTAATGAGGAATTTTACTGCCAATTTTTCAAAGTTTAAGGTATGCTTATTTTTCATACTGTACCAGTTTTCTTCTATTATGGTCTGTAACATCTTGCTGTTGATGACACTTTTTAATATTAGTTTTGTTTCTATTTGGAGGCATGCTCTAAAAATGCTTTTCATATAGTTTTAGTAAAATTAACCTCTTTTCTGACTGATGTATTTTAATGACTGAGAAATAACTTTTTAACCTTGCAATGAATAGATTTGGGCTGGACATACCTGCAAAAGTCATAAACAATTCTTTCTTCTCTGGTATTTATGCAGTAGCAGCAAGAAAGCCAGACTACATATAAATGGAGCTTGACTAGTTCATGGCATTACTTGATAAAGCAAATACTTAAGAGACTTGAAATTTCCCTTTCACACCTGTTTTTAATATATTTTGACTGATGCATGAAAATCTGATTTCATGAAAAGACTTTACAAACCTCTGAACATCAGTTTTTGGCAGAGGGTATATGGAAGAATAAATGGTGCTGTTTGAATGACTGCATTCTGTAGTGATGTAGACATGAATTTGGTTCATTTTTTAACTGTGCCATGACTTCTATAAACTTACTGTACATGTCCAGGTTTTTATGATGTAATATATGTGTTAAGGTAAGTCATAATTCAGGTTGATAAGAGCAGAATTAGCTTTGGGGTTGGCCGCTTCACTGTATCTTTCTTCTGCACCAGAAAGATCAAACTGTCCATGGGGGAGATGCTGCTGGCAGGGATGGTAGAATTAGTGTAACAGGATTATGTCAACAGAGCATATTTTTTTCTTTGGAAGATACAAAACCTACTAACCACACTACTATTGACATCCAATTGTCTTTTAGTGTAACATTTTTCTATACATAGTGAGTAGGAGTGGTATGGTGTTTTTCAAGACTATAATGTAACATAGTAGTTAATAGTACACAGTTTTTTAACTTCATAAAGGCTTTAGACAGTTAGCAGAGGAAGTTCCTGTTGGGAGCTCTGAGATGTACAAATTAATATATGTTGCCAAAAAATGTTATACTTTGTGCTTTACTTGACTAGAGCACTGGGCTGCAGAATGTGAACTAGAATGATCTTCAGTATAGAAAACTGTTAATTTGAAAACTGAGTATTTTTAATTTCTAAAATTTTCCTACTTTGACTCATTAGCAAAATCTTAAATAAAGCTAATTTCTAATATAGATTTTCATCAGTACAGCTATATTTTATTCCATATAGAAACAATTTATTGCCCAATGATGCTTGTAATTTAAAGGAGCCTGTCTTCTCTTTAATTTGGAAAAATTTGAGAAGTATTGGATCACATTGTGTATGAGGAACAGAAGTAGAATTTCAGAGATGCTGAGAGAATGGTCCCAAGTACAAGTTTGTTGTTAAAAGCTTCCAGTAGCCTTATACAGTAGGAAAAGTCAGAAATCAAAAAAGCAAAGTCTTGGACAGTATAAACACCTACCAAGTTCTGTGGAAACCATGCAACTACTCTTACTAGGTTTGTGAGGTCATTATATTCCAAAAAATACCTTGTAAATACTTAATAAGTTTTTATATTGCATCCTCAAAAATGATTGTTTTAAACGATATTTGCACTTTTAAGTTGGCTACAAATCTGATTTGTTCTGGGACTTGAAATGCAAAATTTGGAGGCAGGAGGGGAATATTTTAAATACACTAATGCTACTTCCCTAAAATCGTTCTTATCTCAAAACATATTTTATTCCCTGTGCTTAACCAAAATATCACTGGATGTAAAGCATCATGCTGATGACATTTTGTCACTCCTAAAATTGCCTGAACATTTTGGGGGCCTTTGGACACTTTTAATGTGATCTGACTCTAGAGTTTGGGTTGCAGAGAACACACAGAAGCAGAGTTACAAAAGGAGCTGACAGAGTATAGCCAGGAACTATTACAGAGAGGTTCAAGTTAATTCACAGTAAAGAGGAAAACTGAGGAAATGAATGAGGCTTGTGATTTCACTGGTGGACCACATTGGAGAAGCAAAGTGTAAAAATTTGAACGAGCTCTGTGATGTCAGGAAGATGATCCTTAGACATTTTAGATGTATCCTTAGATCTATCCTTAGATATTTTAGTAGATCCATATGCTACAGGAAAAGGCTAACTGCCTTGTATGTGAAAGAAGGAGCTTGAGATCTGCTTATCATCAGTTGTGGTGCTGAATTAATGACATTACAGCTTGCCTCTCAAATTCTTCCTTGTCTGTATCAACATGTTGGAGTGATTGCATTTATCATTGATATTAAGATGGGAAATATTTTGGCTCTTATTAAAAGGGAAAAAGGAGGAGAGTTTCATATTTCATTACTGCCCAGTTTGGGCAGTTGCATTTTTAAGATGACTGGTAAGCCAATTTGGCACAATATTGAATTTGATGAAAATTGGGTATGACATTTGTATAGATTGAGTAACACTTAACAGAGACCAGTTCTGACTCAGCTACTTCAAAGTAGCACTGCTGTGAGCTAGCAGATAGCTTTTTACATGGGCTTTTATATTGAACCTCTTTATCTTTCTGAATCCTCTTATTTCTGCATTTGTTTTTCAATAAATTGTGTGTATAGGTTTGTCTGTTGTCTTTGATGGAAAAAGAGATGACTATTTCCCTGAATTGATAAAGTGGGCAACTGAAAATGGAGCATCCACAGAGGGTTTTGAAATAGCTAACTTTGAAGAGGAGGGATTTGGTTTGAAAGCAACAAGAGAGATAAAGGTGAGCATGTGAACATTTGACTTAGATTAGAAAATCATGTTTGGAATGCATCTGCAGAGCTCTGACATGCTCACCCTTCTCCCCCTTTTAACTCCTTATGCTGTTCTGAAACATTCTCAACTCTGTGTACTTGAGGATAACGTTATTGATAAAATTGAGTATTATTTTTGATGACTACTGATAGTACTGTGAATTTTTAATCAACCTTTCTTTTTTCCTCTGTGTTGCCTATACTCTTTACCTAATCACCAGAGTACTCTACCCTATTGATGTATCCCTTTTTTCTATGTTTTCTAAATATTAAGTCTCTTCTTTCATGTCCCTTTTAAAGAACTGGTCTTTTTGCCTCAAAAAGAGGTATATGCAATACCTATTTAGTCTCTTCTCTGCTTCATTCATGTCCCTTCTTTTAAAGAATTGGTCTTTTTGTCCCAGAAAGAGGTGTTTGCAACACCTATTTTCCAGTGAAAATGAAAACAATCCCAAAGCTATGGTCATTTTAAAGGATTTTTTTAAATCATCAGATAAGGAGTATAGACACACACACAGTTAGCTAACTGTTAAAAGGTAAGCATTTAAGATTGTGTCTTTCCATTCCCATTTTGTAGGTGGGAAACAGCTTTGAAGACCAATCAGCTGTTGTAGAAAGACTATTGAAAAATGAGCGTAGTGTAATCATTTGAGAGCTTCATTAGCACACAGTTCATACATTGCTAGAAATCTAACAGTTCTTCTAGAATAAAAACAGCCAATATGAAAAGAGTCTGCAGTGAAAAGATACGTGATCATGTAATTATTAGCAACATAATGCTAACAATATATGTTAGCAATGTTAGCAATATAATGCTAATAAAGCAAAAACTTTAAAGTTCTGTTGTACATATTAGCAGTTCCAAAATGGAAGGGCTTTCTTTTGTATCTAAGTGTCTGTGTTTAAAGCTTTGTGTAATGCAGATGGAACATTTGGTTACTACAATATGAAACACAGGTTGTTTGTTGAATTTACAGTGGAAGAGAAGGAAGAATTTTGATTCAGAAGAATTTTGATTTTAAAAAAATAATGTAAACAACTTGTAATTTGAAGTTAGTGTGTATTTGAGACACTTGGCATATCATATAAATGACCCTCTATGCATTTCTGTCCTTTCTGTAGGCTGAAGAGTTGTTTCTGTGGGTTCCTAGAAAACTGTTGATGACGGTTGAGTCAGCTAAAAATTCAGTCTTAGGTAAGAGCTTAAGGAAGTTCTTAAGCAAGAAATGAATATTTATGGGATCATTCAGTAGGAGACTTTCTTTTTTTAGCTGATCTTCTTTATTACAGGGCTTGCTTATCATGCCAGCCATCAGGTTGGGAATACTTAGAAACTCGAAGTATCAGTGGAAAGAATTTAATTTCCTGGTTAGTTTCTGGCTGAGTGCACTGGATATCTTCCACAAGTGTGTGTGTTATTTTGAACACATATCATGTAGCCTGCATAATACTTGGAGTTAAAATGTTCTGAGGTGGTGAGAATATTGTTCTACTTCCGTCATGCAATTGTACATGAGGCATTTGTGCTGTGTCAAAAAACTTGCAGTGTAATACAGTGTAGGCAGCTAAATATTTTAGAAACCTGAAAAGCTTTTTTTTTTTGTTAAATGCATACATATTATTTAATCATGTTAATTTAAGTAAACCTGCAATGATATTTTTCAAGGACAATTAATTTAGTTCCTCACTTTTCTTGGTTAATTCAGGATCCCTGTATTCTCAAGATCGAATTCTTCAAGCCATGGGCAATATAACGTTGGCATTCCATCTCCTTTGTGAGCGAGCTAACCCCAACTCTTTCTGGCTGCCCTACATCCAGACTCTCCCCAGTGAATATGATACTCCTCTCTATTTTGAAGAAGATGAAGTACAGTATCTTCAATCAACTCAGGCCATACATGATGTTTTTAGCCAATATAAAAATACAGCTCGACAGTATGCCTATTTCTACAAAGTTATTCAGGTAAGAATCTTAAATATAGTATATAAATGTTGTTCTCATGAGTCTTAATTGTGGAAGGTGTGAGAACACTGATGCTGAATAATTGCACAAGTATATTGCCCTTAAAAGTCTGAATCATTAAAGCAATTTTCTGCTGGTTTTTTTGAACCACTGTTGAAATTTTGCAGTTCAGTAGGCTTATGGATATAAAAATATATTTAGTTGATTGAGAGAAGTGATTGCTGCCCTTTGTTTAAAAATGGGTGAGACTTTATGTGGAATACTGTACAATTTTGGGCCCACCAGTGCAAAACACACGTTGACAAACTGGAATGAGATCAGAGGAGGGCTATTGAGATCTAATTTGCTTCAGTGCTTTATCCATATGGGAGACTAAGGGAGCTGAATTTTTTTGTTCTGGGGAAAAGGAGATAAGGAGGATCCAGTCATTGCTTTCATCTTGCTACTGTTAGTGAGTCTCTAGAAGTTTGCTGGTTGGAAGTTTTGCTACATGACCTGCAGAGATGTACAACCTATGCCTCTATGATTCTTTGAAATATGTGTAGTTTGCACTTAACAAAGTAAAATTATAATTGTTAATTGACAGAATAAAACCATTGCATATGTTGTATTTCCAATGAACATGGATTAACTGTTGTTTTCTGTTCTATTTAGTGTAATTATTTTGATTGCTTTCAAATACAAAGATAAACCCATCTGGTAACAGAGTATGGAAAGGCTTGAGATGGGTGAACTTTTCATTGTGTTCTGAAGTAATGATTTAAACTGAGTTTCTATCTGACTGATATCTAGATATAATGTTGTGAATGTTGATGTGTTGTTCTCAAGGTAGTGTTCAATGTCCAAACATCCAAAGCTTTTTGTGACACAATCCATGTGAAAAAACCTATGGCTCTATGTACTGAATCCCCCCAAATGTGTGATCTAGAGACATTTTGTTTGGCCGTGGGAGAGGTCAGAAGACACAAGGCAATTCTATTCTCCTTTAGTGTTACCAGGGTTCCAAAGCTTTTCTATTAAGTGTTTTAATTCAACAAAAGTTACATTATTTAGTGTAGTTGAAGAACTGAATATGTTTCAAACGTTGTCAGTTTACCGAGTATAAGGAGCAGAGGGATACATTTTACAAACTGAAGTAATTGAAAATGATGGGTGAAAGCCAAATCAGATGCACAAGGAATAGGCTGGAAACAATGGCTTTGATATCAGAAGGGAACGGAATTCTTCCTTCCAGGTGTCACAATTCAGGAAATGAAGAGTTCAGCCAACTCTTTTTTCTTGCCGTGTGCTATCCTAGCCTGCCAGTCCACACTTGGCCGTCCAACCTTTCACTTTCTCTCTCAGTATACTGCCTGAGCAAACAGAGCTTTGAAATGTTGTGTCTTCAGAACATCATTTTCACCCTAAAAAGGTCTACTGTTTTTAACGAGTTATTAGCAAAATATTGTGGGACATTATCCAATTCTTCTAGCTGCTATTCTTGCTCTTGAAGCAGTTAATCAGAACTGAATCATCTGAATCAGCCAAACTATCACTATGACCAGTTCCATCATTTTCACTGACTAATCCTGCACTAGTGGTATTATGTGAGAGGTTATGCGACCACAACATTAATTAAAAAAAACCTCTGAAGTGCGGAATGGTCAGAAAACTAGATCAAGCTTTTTTTGTTCTCCTGACAAATGCTTTTATTGCTTGTCTTGTGTTCTTGTTATATATCTTGTTCTATAGCTGTTGTTTCACATTGTTGAACATGAGCATGAAGGTAGATCAGGTAGGATTAATTTGCTTTATTTACTTTGCTTTGTTGAATGAGAGGTAATAAAAGCTAAATTTTAGGTGAGTTCTGGTTGTTTAGTGCCTTCAGCACTGCCATGTAACCACAATTTCAGCTGAATGTTTTCTTTACAGTGGATACTGCTATTCATATTAGAAGGTTAAATAAATTCAGTTGGCTCCAGGAATGCCAACTGTATGTATTTGATACCTATTATTAATGTTTTTGATGAAAACTAATGGAAAAGTTTAAATTTTTGATTTCTGTTGCTGCTCTCAAACATAAGAGCTTAATTTGTGAAACGATGGAGGAAAAAAGTCCATAGAGAAAAAATAGAAGTCTCTTTTTTCCCTAAAATAAAGTATCATTTTTCCTTATTCATAGAAGCTGAAATTAATTTTAGTATCAGCTTGCATGTGCTCATATCATTTTGTGAACAAAATTGACCCACAAAATACTACTGCTAAGGGTAATTCATGAGCAGATGGAAAAGGGAAGAAATGGCAAAAGAGAAATTTGTCATATAAATGAAAAAAGCAAAGCAAACCCACTTAATCTATGAAAGGCAGTGTACTCTGCAAGCTTGATGAAATGAGGGTTAGATTTTTGTATACCATCATTTCATTCAGTACTACTGCTGCTTTAGTAAAAGTGTTTTAATGAAAGCTGTCCTGTGTGACTAGGATTTTGATATTGCTTTCAGTATGCAGACTAATATTTTTTAAGTAGAAATACCTTTTAAAGTGTATTTCTTTAAGTACAAATACATTTTTTTGTAATACAAAAATCTTAAAACTATGTTTATTGATAGTTGTTCTACTGTCAGAAGTAATGCTAGTAGCATCTTGAAATAAAAGTTGGGGTTTTTTTGCTATTTAAAGATACTGAAAAAGGGACTACTTTGTGCAGGCAAAATATTTTAATTGCAACATTTTTAGTCTACAAAATATTTCTAATAGCAGGGGGAATAAAGGGGCTGACAAGTGATTCTTTTTATTTCCACACAGGACTGCTAGACTGCTTTTAAAGTAATTTGGCTTCTGATAGGTGTGCAGTTTCAAATATGGTTTGAGAAGTGCTGCTCTGTTTTATTTCTTTAGCTTCTCCATAAGGGTGACTGCTGCAATTCTGACTCTTTCTCCAAGTGCTTAGTCTGGCTCCACATGAAGAATGGGCAGATTTATGAATTTCACAGCTGTTGCAAGCTAAACCGTAGTCTGGTTTGATAAGCAGAAACAGGTGGGATGTTGAGCAGACAAAAATAAACCCTTGAGCATGTTAGCCAGGCTCTATAAACCACACTGACACCTCTCTAAACATATGTAATTTGATAACTAAAAAATAATTAAAAGTTCTTACAGATGTACTTTAATGGTGCATTTGGCCTCTGCATTGGTCTCAAAATACAGGGAATGGTCAAAAGACTCCTTTCATTGCTGCAGACTTGTAGTTTGCAAGAATTTTTTTAATAGTTTGTTCCAAAGAGAAATTCTTCAGGGTTTTCTCTTCTCAGGGGAATAGAAAGGAAGGTATGTCTGTGACTTCCTTAACATTTATGAGCATTGCATGCCTGCTGAAGGGTGAACAAAGCCCACATAATTGTTAAAAATTTTTTGTCCACTGAAATGTGTTATAATAGACACAAGAGGGAGCCATATAGTTTACAGACAATCACAGATTATATTACTAAAGAAAATACAGCCAAGTTTGAAGCTTTTTTAAAAATATATGCAGTGGTCTTTGTGTTTGATTTTCAGGTGCATCTGTATGCCTGTTTGTAGTCAGCTACAGAGAAGTTTTTGTGAATCAAAGCAAGGTATGAAGACAAGGAGTGCACTTAGAGAAGGTGGAAGTTTTTACTTTACCCAAACTATTTACATTTTGAACATAATGGATTTGAAGCAGTGGTGTATCTTTTCCCCAGCTGTAGTAAAGGCTGTTACTACCTACCTAAATAAAAGACAATTTTATGATAACTTTAGTTGACTTTTAAAATCTTTGAAGTGGTAAGTCTGAAACCAGCAGAGCCCATTAGCTAGCCATAGCTTTTGCCATGGCTGTATGCATTCAGTGGCACTCTATGAGTAAGTAGTATCTGTATGTAGCTGCCTCTCATGTGCTGAAAAAAACATCAGTTTTTCAGGACTGTCCAGGATGGCAGTTCGGCATTGATTTACGCAGTGATTTCAGCCTGTAGTCTTTGGACTACTGAGGGACCACATTTTTTTTTTTTTCTTGAAGAGCACCAGCAAGCTATCTGTCTGGAAAGAAAATAAACAAAAAAACCCCTGAACCTAAACCAATATGGTTGACATTGTAGTGGACCTCTGCTATTAGGCTGCCTGATCAGGAGGAAGGAAGAGGTGGATGAGGCCTTCTACAGACAACTGAAAACAGCCTCACATTTGCAGGGCCTGGTCCTCATGGGGAACTTTACCCAGTATCTGTTAAAGGAACAGCATAGCAGGGCATAAGCAGTCCAGAAGGTTTGTGGAGAGCTTCCTCACCTAAGCCACAAAGGGGCCAATGAGGAGAGGTGCTACTTGCATTCATGGACCTCATACTTACAAACAAGGAAGGGTTTGTTGGGGATGTGAAAGGTGAAGACAGCTGTGACTGTAGTGACCATGAGGTGGTGGATTCAGGATCCTGAGAGGAGGAAGCAGAGCAGACAGCAAGGTCACAATGCTGGACTTCAGGAGAGTAGTATTGGCTGCTTCATGGATCTGCTTGGAAAAGTCTCATGGGATAAGGGTTTGGAGAGAAGAAGGATCCAAGAAAGAAAACATGGTTAGTATTGATAGATCACCTCCTCTAAGTTCAGGAGCAGTCCATCCCAAAGAGCAGGAAGTCAGACAAAAGTGCCAGGAGGCCTGCATGAATCAACCGGGAGCTCCTGGCAAAAACTCTGACATTAAAAAGAAGCATAGAGAGGGTGAAAGCGGGGACAGGTAACCTGGGAGGAATATAGAGACATTGTCCAATCCAGGGATGTGGTTAGGAAAGCTACAGCCCAGCAGTAATTGCATCTCACAAGGGAGATCGAAGGTGACCAAAAGGGTTTCTATATGAACATATGTGACAAAAGGAAGAGTAGGGGAAATGTGAGTCTGCTGCTGGATGGAGCAGGGGTCCTGGTGACACAGGTTATGGAAGAATCTGGGCTACCAAATGCCTTCCTTGTCTCTTACTAGTAAATACCTTTACTAGTAAGACTGGCCTTAAGGAGTCCTGGGTACCAGGATGCCACCCAAAGGTGCCTGGACAAGCTTGAGAAGTGGGTCCTTGGTAACCTCATGAAGTTCAGCAGGGCAAAGTATAAGGTGCTGCACCTACATTGGGGCAGCCCATGCTATCAATACAGCTGTGGGTTGAGGGGATTGAGAACAGCCCTGCAGAGATGGACTTCAGGGGTGCTGGTGGATGAGAAGCTCAGCATGAGCCAGCAAAGTGTGCTTGCAGCTCAGGAAGCCAGTTGTACCCTGGGCTGCATCAAAAGCAGTGTGGCCAGCAAGTTGAGAGAGGGGATTCAATCTCTCTGCTCTGGTAAGACCCCACCAGAGTACTGCACTCAGCTGTGGGGTCCATGGACATGGAAGGACATGGACCTGTTGAAGTGCTTCTGGAGGAGGGCTACAGAAATAACCAGAGGGTTGAAGCACCTCTCCTGTGAGGAAATGCTGAGAGAGCTGGCCTTGTTCATCCTGGAGAAGAGAGGGCTTCAGGGAGGCCTTATAGCAGCCTTTCCAGAGTTAAAAAGGGGTGAAAAAGATGGGAACCAACTTTTTAGCAGGGCTTGTTGCAAGAGGACAAGGGGTAATGGTTTTAAGCTAAGAGAGGATTGATTTAGACTAGATCTAAAGAAGGCATTTTTTTTACAATAAGAGTGGTGAAACACTGACACAGGTTGCTGAGAGGGGTTGTAGATGTCCTGTTCCTGGAAACATTCAAGGATAGGTTGGATGGGGCTCTGAGCAACCTGACCTAGTTGAAGATGTTCCTTTTCATCACAATGAGGAGTTGGACTAGGTGACCCTTAAAGGTCTGTTCCAATGCAAACTCTATGACTCTCAGTGATCTTTGAGCGATCATGATGATTGGGAGAGATTCCTGAGGACTGGAAGAAAGCAAATGCCACTGCTATCCTCAGGATAGAAACATGACCCAGGGAACTACAAGCCTGTCAGTCTCACTTCAGTTTCTGGGAAGGTGCCATCCAGTGGGACTTTGACAGGCTGGAGTAATGGGCTGCCAGTTGATGTTTAGCAAGAAGTGCAAAGTCCTGCACTTGGAGTGAAATAATCCCATTATTATGTTGGGGGACAAGCTGAACCATGAACCGTCAATGTGTCCTTGCAGCAAAAAGGGCTAATGGCCTCCTGGCTGCATTATGATTGTTGGCAGCATGTTAAGAGAGGTGATCCTTCTCTACTCAGCACTGGTGAGGCCACACCCAGAGTACTGTGTCCAGCACTGGGCTCCCCAGTACAAGAGAGATCAGTTTAATTGTAAAATTCTTACTGAATGGAGAAAGCAAAGTCACCTATTTAAGTAACATTTTAGCAGATAAACTTGTTTTCTTTGACTTAATTTTCTGTTTCTTTGCAAAGTTCATGAGCTAATACTTGCTAGGTTTTTCTTTGCCTTCTGCCAAGCTACTCTTATTCAAGAAGGAAGAAGTGCAACGCCCCATGAGTCACAATCTTTTCTTTTTTGTTTTAATAGAATCTCTTTGGTAGAAGTTGTTAGTAATTTTTAAGTATTATCTGTAGTTTGATTTGCTTCCAGCATTTCACAGGAACACTATCATACAGTTTTCTGACTAGTGTGTATTGACATCTGGACATTGTTTGTGAAAGTGTTGTTGTAGTCCCATTGTGAATACAACCTTCACAGTAATCTATCCAAAGATGTTTTGATCTGTTTGAGTGCAGTATTGGACAGAGAACTTAATTTCCTGAAGGCTGTAATCCCTTTTGATCAGATACTAAATTTCATATATTATTCATATAAAATTTGACTAATTGATTTAGCGTGAATGAAATTCTAAAATCCAGTCATTAGCTGTTGAGGACTGGAATATCATTTTAGTTAGGATGTTTAACACATCAAGTTCTAGATTTCAAAATAATATAGCATCTTTAAAATCTGGTATCATGTGTGACTCTTGAATAGTGGGTATATTAGGTGAGATTTCACATCTCTGGCATAATTTTTACACCAATTTTCGAAGTTGTGATGATGCTTTCAATATGACTTATGCTGCTCTTACATTATTTTTCTGTGTTGTTTTTAATCTATGCTATTCCAACAAGCATATGATTTCCCAGGTCAGCGTGAAGTAAAACGTCTGGTGTCTCTCTGTACTTGGCTTGAAGATCATTTAACTTTTGTGCACCAAATGATATTTGAGTTGAATGCAGACAAGTATACTGCCTTTTAAAACACCCTATTCAAATATTCAGAAGGTGTTTATTATTTTTAAGTTGATATGATAGAGAATATTTTAATGCTTCCAAAGTGTTCAACCAATATGCAGTCAAAAGCAAATGTATTTGAAACAGAATTCAGTTTTGTTTCTGTACCAGGTAGGTCTTTAGGATTCTGTTTTCCTCCCTGCTTGATTTATACTCATTGGCATGCCAGTCAAATAGCTTTTTTTCAGAAATTATGTCAGCAACACTGTGAAAAATGGGTGGAAGAAAGATGGCACAGTTGTAAACCCTGTAAAATCTTTCCCTTTTGTTTACTTGTCTACGATGTATGTCACCTTAAGGAGAGATTTAGTATTGCATTGAGTGGGCAGTTACAAAGGTAAAAATAGTGTTGCTATTTAATTTGCTTTGTCTGGATTTCAATGCCCAAGTTGTTCTTCTTGATCAATAATAAATCAATAGGCAGTTAATAATGAAATATATTTATGCTTTTCTGTGTTTTTCCTCTCTGTGAAGGCCAAAATATTGTGTTAATCTGTTTTGCTGGCAGCAGATTGAAGATTGACAGTGTGCTTGTACTGTACCACTTAGTGTATCTACTATAAGGTGCTTTAGACTTTGCAAACATGTGCCAAATTCCTGATTTTTGTGTCACTTCTGGTATATCCCACCCACAGCTATGATGACAGTAACAGCAGATCCTGGGGCTTCGTTGGGCCATTCCTGTGGCTGCCCCTCTCCATGGCAGAAGCAGCTCCAGGCTTTGCTGGGTTGCGTCTGTCCGAGTCAGGCAGATGAAGAGCTCAAGTCCTTGCGTGGGTGGGAGGTTCTGCTGCCTTCTTCCCCCGTTCCTTCCTTGCCTTCCACAGGAACACGGCGACAGCTCTGGGCTTGGAGCCAGCCGGACACAGGAGGAGGTGTTTGGCTGTTCAGGCAGCGTTTGCTCCTCAAACAGCTGTTCCCCATCTCCTCCAAGGAGAAGGTGGCAGGCCATATGGAGGCATCCTGTGGTCCAGATTCAGACGATGGGCACCAGTTGGACCGTGCTGGCCTAGATTGAAACACAGGCACGTCCGACTTGGTGTCTGCTATTTCTTACAGTCAAAATGATTCAAAGTTGGAGGACAGACAGGATAAAACATATCTTTCATTTTGGATATAGATGTTATCTTTCATCATACAGACATTGTTAAGATCTCCTAATCAGCAGGTTTTAATTTATTTTATATTCTGAATGGATTGGATTCTGCTGCAGTAGCCTAAACGCCTGCTTTCCTCTAGAGAAGCAGAGATGTACTTCAAAGCGTATATGCCAGCGCAAAACAAAATTTGTTTCTGCACAGTTTAAACCACATTTGGGAGGAATAATACTTCTCTTGTTAGTAGTATGGGCTGTTAAGGCATTTTTTTGAAGATGGGGTTCTCAACCACTCTCCTGGTTGAGAATGCAGATAAGCATCTCTTTTTACAGCCAATAGAGTGGAGACAGTTTTTTGTTTGCTTTTCTGTTAGTTGCCTTTATTTTTATTTTTTAACTGAGTTGTACTTTCTGGGACATTTGAGTCTATCCCCAGAGAGGTTGTCTGTGTCTTTTGTGGAAGTGAGTGCCTCAGCAGACATCAGGAGATCATCATGCACTTACAAGTATACTTTCTCATATAAAGTTTGTACTTATTGTGCAGATTTAATATTTTTCCTGATATAACAGCAGTTACAAATGTTCCATAAATTTAAAATATTATAACAAGCTGATGTTTCTTAGAGCAGAATACTCAAAGGATGTATTCTTTAAGCACTGCAAAATTATACAGGGTACTTATCTTTGTTAAAATTAGTAATTTAACTAAATTACAAAGTGGATTATCCTCTTCAGTCAGACCCAATGCTAATACTCCACACAGTAGGACATTGATATGTTGCTAAGTAAACCAAAGTTTATTTTCTTGTACTATTGTTTGAATGCGAATTGAAGAGGAAATGATAAGTTTTTAGTTTTGGACGCATGTGCCACTGGAGCCCCAGTACCTCTAGTTCCAGGACTTACCACAGCTTGTGGAAGCTTGGGTATGAGGTGATTGTGATCCAAGCTTCCACCTAAGTGGCTCCTGGTATGATTTATTGGGAAACTTGAGTAGTTGATTCACAGGTAACAAAACTTTGGCCATACTGCATAATATTAATGCTTTCTAGCAAACTCTTTGGTTGAGGAGTGGTTGTGAATAGGAAATTCTGTTGCTGTCCTTTCAAACAGTTCACTTCAGGGTTTCCATCACAGCATTTTATTGGTGGCTTGTGATTCAGCTAATAGTGGAGTTCACTAATAGTAGAATTGTGGGATGAATTTGTGCATGAGCACAGTGCCTGTGTGTTGCACTAAACAGAATCATAGAGTATCCAGAGCTGGAAGGGACCCACAAGGATCATCAAAGTCCAGCTCCTGAAATTAACAAGGTAAAATGTTTCCTGAAATGAAAAATGCTCAAGATAAACTTTGTACCTCAGGAAGAACCTACAGAGTAAATGATGTGTCGTGGTATGCAGACATAGACCCTTGCAGGGAAGCTGGGTTTTGTAGCTATCTTACTGTACCTGTGTGAATGAAACACTGCAGACTGAACCTATAAATATAAGGCTCAACACAAACAATAAACTCAAGGAGATTTACCACAGGAGATAATGGAGCTCATGTGCCTTTCTGTTATGTGAACTGCTTCGGGAGGGACTCGGGAGGCTGTCTCACTGCAAAACACATCTAATCTCAGCCCAGCTTCTTCTCCCACTTCAGCCCTTAAATGGGGCTGCACTCAGCTCTAAGTGATTTTGTGAAAGGACAAGAAAAGGTATCGAAAACTTGGTCACTTATTTAAATGCTATGTCTGAGTGTCTGCTGTTTTGGCAAACATTAGTATTTCAGAATTGTGTATGTATGCATACACATGTACAGAATAAGTAGTGTTCTGAAATGGAGTAATCAAGAAGTGGATGTTAAGGAGTCCGTGGCTGTCTTGCCTCTATTTAAAAAAGGAGATGCACAAGGTTAGAGGCAGGGTACTCAGTTGCAGTCAGTTCAGAGTTGTTCTGTGTACTCTGTCTGCCAAGCAGTAATGTCCATGTTGCATGTGAAGTGGGTTGTCAGTCCTTCAGACCCTTGAGCTAATAGTTAATGGTTTGAGTTGTCTGTTGTGCCACTGCTGTCTCATTAACGAAGAACAATTTTTTCAGGTAGAAGGGACAGAAAAAGGGACTGCGCAGTTAAATTCCATTGCACCAGGAGGAGTCATTCCACTTTGCTTCCGCTGCATGAATCCCCTAATAGTCTGGAACAGTGCTTTCTTGTGTATATTGGCAGAAAGTAAATAAAAATTGCTGACATAAAGAATTAAGCAAGAATATTATTTAGATTTAATAAGTTTCTATCCTGGGATACCTGTTTTTATATTAAGCTTCATTGTTAGGTTTTGCAAAGTAGAATTATCTTTTTTCTCTTAGAAAAGTCATGTAACAGCACAAGTTTGTGGACATTATTCCTAGCACTTCATGAACTGGGCTGTTTGAAATTTCCAGAGCATGCCTCTGTAGTTATAAACTGTTGTTACAAAGTAAAATAATCTTTGGCTGTGTCTCCTGTCATGTACAGTGAACTGGTTTCCCACATTAGGTTAGGCAGCATATGTCCAATGGAAAAAGTGAATTCTTGTTTCCCTGTAGATCACTAGGATCCTCCATTCTGAATTCTTTATTTTACTTAGCTTTAGGGCAGTTAAAGCCTCAGCAGCTCCACAGAGAGGAGTTTCTCTTCAAGGCTGCTGCTTCAAAGGATTTCCAGAGCTGGGAAAGGGACAGTAACCAGCAAATGCTGACAGATCTTCCTGCTTCTGGCCCTGAATGTGTGTGTGTTTGTGTTTTTTTACACCTACACATTGGCCTGAAACCATCAAGTAGCATCCACTAAGGCTCATAACGAAATCTCCCCATGTTAATGAGTACATTGGAAAGAGGGAAGAATCTGCAAAGAAGAGGAGGAAAAAATTGTTTGGTCAAAAGCAACTAACCCTTGGGGTTTATGTTCAAAGGAATGAAAGTTAACAAGGTGGAAGCTTAAAGTCTTTTTGGCTTTAACTGTTTCAAGCACCCTTAGTGTTTTGGGGGCTGTGAGGGGAGTGGAGTGATGGCCTCAGCGTAATCTTAGCACTAGGTACAATGGTTTCCTGGGGTAGAAGTGGAGCCATCTCCACTTCAAGGGAGATATAAGAGGTTTCTGAGAGTATTGAAATCTGATTTAGTGATACTGATGCAGTGATTGCCCACAACTTTGCCTTGGACTTGTGAGTACTTGAAATTGTCTTCACAGAAGTCCAACTTTGTCTACAAACTCAGGAAACTGACAAAAACTAGGATTTTTAAGAAACTTTTCTTTAGCTATGTATTATAGTGGAGTAGTAGATTGGTCTGATGATCAGTTTATCTCACCTTAGAGGTGCTATCTTTAAAAAAAACCCCTAACTTTGGTCACATCTAGCGATTAAAATATTTTTTTCTTGCTTGGATTATATAAAGGTTAATAGCACAAAGGAATATGCTGGTCAATATGACTTCACATAAAAATACATCAGCTCTTTTCAAGGCATCTAGTAGTGTAGATGTGAACACAAATTTAACACTATGTAAATTTTAATTTTTCCTTCTACTCAGATGTTGTATTGTGTGTTACAGTAATTGGACTTGTTCTTTGCATCACTTGGTAAACAAGCAAATATTAAGCCAATTTTAATGGAAATTCCCCATCAAGATTAGGAGCTCTGATAAATGAGCTTTAGCATTTTGTGATTGAATAGGGGAAAGGGTTACTGTCTCCAGAAGTCTGGCCATTCTTTGACAGGAGGTGAATGCCCCTAGGCTGGAAAGCAGAAGTGAAGGTTGTGATGGCTTCTTAGCTGGAAGGGCACCTGCCTATTCTACACTGCAGCCTTCATGCCATTCAAATGAAACAAGCTCTCAAAAGTGGGAGTTCTTTAGCATCTACTTTCTGGGACTTGAGAATCATTACCTTGTGATGTCCGTCTAAAAATGTGATGGAGAAATTAATAACACAGAGGCACCTATGGCACATCAGGAGTGTTGCTTGTTTGTGAGACATTAAACATGAGACATGAACCCCTGGATATTACTGCTTCACAGAAAGAGAAAATATGTTTGGAAGTGTCCTTTTCTTTTTTTTCTTTTTTTTTTTTTTTTTCCTTCTCCCCCCCACCCCCCTTCCTCTGATTGCCATACTGAGTAACTGGCTTCTAGTCTGATAGTGTTTTAGGTGACTAGAATAACAGTCTGTCTCTTTCCACAGTGGCTGCAGACAATCTGGCAGCAATCACTGTTACTTTTTAATATTTCTGGTTATTTTGAGATATCCTCCAAATGTCTCAAAGAAGGCTTGGAACACTGAAGGGGAAAAAGCATTTTTTAATTCATTTTTTTTTAGGAATAGCAGCATCAGGAGGAAAATGAAATTCAGCATGCCACTATTTGTTTTTGCAGTGGTCATCACCCTGATTGCCAGCTCTGACAATATTTTCACAGAAAGGGTAACGAAATAGATGGTATTTGTTCTTTATAATAACTCTTTCAGTAGAATGTCAGGACCTGCATCTAAATGAATATATTCACATTTTCATGTTCCCATTTTTTATTTAAAGCTTCCCCTCCCAACTTTCTGAAACTACTTCATACAGACTTGGTAAGTTAAAATTAGGGTTCATGTAGTGGATAATGTCACAATTGAAAGCTAATCTGTAGAGACCTAGCTGCGTGAACCTGTAAAAGCTAGATCTGATTTTTGTTACGTATTAAGTGTTTGTTTGGTTTAAATATGTCTGTATCTTTTTTGAGCAGTCTGAGCAATTTGCATGCTATGCAGCAGTCATCTTCTATACTTTATTAAATATCTGTCAATTATAAATATCAAGGTTTTACATTAATGTCAAGATAGTACATCAAAAATTCATGGAATATGTGACTTTTTTCAAGGGTATTTAATACTTAATGCATTTGTGTCATTTTTCTTTCCAGATATATTGACAGGTTTTATTAAGTGTTTGTTAGGGAGATTTCATTTTTACCAAGGGACTATAAAGACAAGCTGCATACTAAATCAATTTTTTAATCAGAATATTGTTCTTTTTTGTGTGTCTTCAGATTCTTGTAATCTATAGGGTTTTTAAGTTACATAGTAAAATAGACCAAGTCAGAAATCTAACATGATCTAATATCCTGACGTATCTTAACTTTAAAAGAGCTACTAGAATATTGTACCAAGGAATGTTATAAATATGGTAATTACATACACTGGGATTTTATTCTGCCGTGGGTCTTTTAAGACCATATATTTTGTCCTTTATTGTAATTTACTAATGGTTTCATGTGAATTACGTCTGGATGGTGTCCACATAGGGGCAATCTCAGAGTTTCACAGATTTGCAAACGGGGAGGCTGACAGCATTTGGTGGCATCCAGGATCTTTGCCCCATGGTTTGGGTGTTTAGGTTAGCTGTTGTGGAGGGACTGCTCGTGTGAAATGAACAACTGATCTCCCTGCAAGCCACTGAACTAACGCACCCTTCTCACCCAGCGGGCAATGACAACCTGTGTATATCTTGCATCCTATGGTTATTTGCTCCAAGTTGGGGTTGAGGCGGCTGGCTGGTGCTCCCGGAATGCACCGTGGGCCGGCACTGGGCGCAGGGGCTGTAGCAGTCGGGTTTTGGCTGCGGAGCCCCCGCAGTGTCTGCGATGCCGTTTTACTCCCAGTGAGGGCAGGGGCAGCGCGGCGGCGGAGCGGGGCGCGGCGGC
>VZTJ01004198.1:1991751-2086237 GCA_013397795.1 Orthonyx spaldingii
GGCCCGGCCCGGGGCCGGAGCGGGGCCGAGCCCGGGCGCGGGGAGCAGCACCCACAGCGCTCCGGGGGGATAAATGCCAAATGTGTGTAAAGCATGTGAAATGTCTGTAAACTTGAGGCGCACAATGACACCCGACTCCTCACACCGATCGCCACGGGCACGCCGTCGTGCTCTAAAGGGGAACTGAGGGGTTGATACTCGCAGTGTTGGTGTTGTCTTTCCCTGCTTAATCCCTGCTTTATCCCTGCTTTCCCCTGCAAAACAGATAAATATTGCTAGCAATAAGAGTTGAAATTAGATTGTCATAAATGAAAACTATAGGGAGGTTTTTGTTTGTAATAATAATTTCCAGCTAAAGGCTGAGTTTCTGCGTTCATTTCTGGACTCGGGTCTGGACTGTCCTGCAGCGAAGGCGCCTTCTGAAATGTCTTGATTTCGGTCTCAGTCCTGGGTTTGTGTTGAATGTTTTTGTGAGAAGAAACAACTGTACAATGTGTTGCTACAATTAAATTCGAAGGGATTTGTTATACAGTGACCGTATCACCGATGTGAGTGAAAATCGTGTGGAAACGTAGAGTGGTGTAAAAAGAAAAAAAAATTAAAAGTGAGGGGAGGGACAGGAGCCACTGGAATTGTTAACTTCAGTGGTGTTCCGGAAGAAGCCCATCGGAAGGGTTAACCGGAGGGGCTGAGGGAGAGCAGCCACCTGGGACCTCACACCCAATTGGCAGTCTTTTGTAATATATAATTTGCCTAAAATTGCGCGCTGAGCACAAGCTTTTGTTTTCTAATTGATTTACGGTTTGAGCCACTTTTACCTCATCCCCTACTGTCCTGCACACAGTGCCAGCAAGTACATTACAGTGAGAAATGATAAATTACCACGCACTTGTGATGCTAATGCATCAAGAGTAAAAAACTGCGTACTACATGGAGCTTCATGCATTAAGAGCGTCGCAAAGACAGAGCTATGCAAAAAATCATTTGTATCTTCTGAAATAACCGTTTGATCATTTGCTTCAATTCATCTCAGAGACCTAATTGAACCTGAACATTAAAATTTATGCTACTATGGCTTTCCATTCGTGAATTGGAACAAAGTTCTAAAGAAAATTGTGTGAATGTGGGTTTAAAGCTACCTGTATTTTCGAGACTTTAAATAAGTTAATTAGTCAGAAAAATAACTGGTATCAGAACTTCTTAAAGCCTTTAGAAATTAAATGTTTGCTTGTTAATGAGAACTGCAGTATGCATTCTCAAATGACACAGCTCCACTTTTAGATAGGAGTGTGTGTAGATGCGTTAATATAGATGCTGTCTAATCAGTGTTTGTCACCAAAGCTATTTAAATATTTTAATCTGTTTTTGTTTCAGAGGTGTAGTGCAGCTTTTACTGAATAATACCGTTAACAGGTATCAAGAAAGAAGTGAAAATCTTGTATAATATT
The DNA here is from genome assembly GCA_013397795.1 of Orthonyx spaldingii. Classification (NCBI taxonomy): domain Eukaryota; kingdom Metazoa; phylum Chordata; class Aves; order Passeriformes; family Orthonychidae; genus Orthonyx; species Orthonyx spaldingii. The sequence continues at coordinate 1,993,200 of VZTJ01004198.1, forward strand.
TTTTGAATTTGTGAAATGCCTCATTGGTATCCTAGAGGAGAGGAAAATGTGGAAGCTGGTGAAAGCTAATGTACGTTTGTTGTCTGATTTCTTTCCCCCACTGTGCATCGAGGGCTGGATTGTGTTTTACCTTCACATACTCAGTCCACCTTAAATTTTTTTTTTTTTTATTTTTATACAATGTCTGTGGGTTCCAGTCTTGAAATATGAAGAAACAGATTTATGGCGGCTGCTGGGCACAACAAATTAAGTTGACAGTGATGTATGAGAGCATAATAGCATGATGATCCCTCTGTAGCGCGGCTGGACGCCTCCTGCTTCATTTGGCTCTTGTTAGGATCTGTTAGGCAGCTAAATAATGAAATTCTGCTGACTGATTTCTGATTTCTCTTTTCTTCCTCTTTTCACCTTTTTATGCAACGTACATTTTGCAGACCCATCCTAATGCCAGCAAACTGCCCTTAAAGGATTCTTTCACTTATGACGACTACAGGTTGGTCTGTGTTTTAATTTTGTGTTTTGTTTCTTTTCATTTTTTACTGTGGTAAACTATGGGGCCCTGGAATTCTTCATTGGTGGGAAAGCCCTATTGTTACTGAAATGTTAATTGTAGGATTTGATACTAATACACTTTCTTAATGAAGAAGAAAGTGAAATAAACATGCAGATTTTAATTGTTATAAAGGAATAGTCATTATAAGGAGTTAGTTTAGCCAACTGGCACACATAGTCAGATTACTAAGGTAACTCCTTGTTTCTTAAGAAAATAATTCAGTTGGCGTTGCAGGAGTTTTAGGGTTTGGGGAAATTATTTTAATTTCTTTTTTTTTTCATAAAAGGCTCTATCAGCACATACTAGTAAAAGGTAATATCTAAAACTACTGCTGTTGAACAGGTGAGCTGGAGAACGGAAGTTGTATACATAAAGCATGAGTGTCACTTGGAGGTGCTATAAAAGGTGACAGAATTAAGATAAAAAGAATAATAACTAAGATAATGAGAGCTTTAATTATGTCAAATGATTAAAATAGCATGAATAAAAGGCATTCATGAAGGATTTTTTAGCCTAGTTGTACTTGTGGGCAAGTCTGTGAAAGTGGGATTTCCAAAGCACACCTCCTTCACTTAAAGGGTCACTGAGGAGCACACCAACTTACGTGTGAAGTGGTCTAAAATTTTACAGATAAATGACGATAATTAACAAGAAACATATTGTTGCTGTGTTTCAAGCAGTGTTTGTATATCAGAATGATCCACAATTTAACTTTCTTTTTAGAAATTAGATAGATTTCAGTTTGCCACTCTTTTGTAGCAGTCTAGTCCTTCTGAAGAAATCCTTCAGAAAGTCTAATTCTGTATATTAAGTACATGTTAGTAGTGAAGTCTGTGGGAATTAAAATTATTTTGACCTTTTCCTGGTGGCATCTCTTTTTCTCCTCAAAAAACCCCACAACACATATATGTATTATGGCCAGAACACAGTGAGACTAAGATTCTTTTTTCCACTGATGTTTAATATTAATTTTTGTCAGGTATAAAATAAAAAAAAATGAAATTCTAGAAAATACTGAAATTTGAAGCTTCTCTAAAGATTTTTATGTTTGAAGAAGTAGCTCGCATTTCATTTACTTAACCTGACTTAGAAGGGTTTTGAATGATGTCCATGTGCAAAAGAACTATGTAGTACTCTCTTCATGGTTTTTACCTGGATATCTGTTTGGAATATTGTAGCGCTTTTTCCCCCTCTCAATTCTATTAAGCAGAAAATTTAGCAGTACTGACCTAAGCCAAAACTTTGCAAACTGAGGAGAAACACTTACCAAAAGATCATTCATGTGTCAGGTGGTTGCACTGGTTTCCAGTTCATGCAGGACATAAGCTTTTAGAGAGTGAGGGGGGAAATATGTCCTGGCACTTACAAGAGTTTGCATGTAGATGAGAGCTCCTGCTGCCCAGCAGGAAACCTGCAGGAGCAAGTGACCCTGGCTTTGGGATGTGCAGTGTGAGATATGTATGTGGTGAAGGGCTGGGGAAGCAGAAGGTGACATAGGGAGTGGGTCCTGGTTGAGGAATGGAGCCCGTGGAAAGTGTGAAGATTCTCTTGCAAAGAGAGGAGGGATTGCAGTCCTGGTTTGGGATTTGTTCTGTGTGCATGTCTTGGAAACCTGGGAGCTGCTGCTTCTCTTGCAAGTGATATTGCCTTCAACGGTTCCTATAGTCAGTGTGATCTTTAAGGAAACTAAGTTTGGAAAGTCCCAGTCTGATTGCTTCAGGTGGGACTGTGGCCAATCATATTTTAATGCTTTGAACATTGACCATCTCTTGTTTTTAAATTTTGCAGATGGGCAGTTTCCTCTGTTATGACACGGCAGAACCAGATTCCAACAGAAGATGGTTCCAGAGTTACACTGGCTCTAATACCCTTATGGGACATGTGTAATCATACTAATGGACTGGTAAGGATTTCTTCAGTGTAGGTGAAAGATTTGAGGGTTTAAGTATTAAGCCTTTCAACTGCTGTAGAACAGTTTAGTAACGCTTTCTTCTTAACACAGGTATGTTATCTTCCCAAGAGACTCTAAAAAACTAATATCTGAAAGAAAGGTTTGTCAGTTTCTCAAATATCTTATGATAGCTTTTCAGGGAGCACTTTCTTCATCTAGAGAAAACTTTACAAGTGATTGGATACTTGTGTAAAATTATGTCTTATATGCATGTAATGTAAAGTTTTAAAAGTTTTCATTTACATGAAACATTTTGTCCAGACAAGTCTGAATAGTCTCCTGACATGGAGCTTTGTTTCTGGTGGGCTGAGAAAGATGCACAGTACTGGACAGATTTGTTGTGAGAACAGAAAGCAGGCACTGATGGAGGTTGCCTCTTGTAGCTACCGCTAGGGAAAGTGGTTCGAGATTTGCAACGAAGAAATACTGCCTGCTCTGCTAACCGTGCCCAAAGAGCCTTGTTATAGAGACAGCAACAACAAGAACAAAGCCTAGTTCAACAGAAACAGTACATCTGTTACTACATCAAAGAAACAAAATGCAAAAATACTCCTTTAGGGCATATTAAACATTTAAAAGGTGACATATGTATATAAAAAGTCAGACCTGCTGACATTTTGGCTTACGTGCGCTAGTTCAGGGGATGATTCCTGATTTCATTAACAGGCTAGTTAATGCTGAGGTGAGGAAATGGAAACCCGGAGAGGCTGGTTTATCAGTGTTATTTAGTCATGCTCTTGTACGCTTCAAAAGTCATACCCCCTACTTGTGTTTGCAGTAGATAATATTATTTATTGTAAGCACTGGATATGACCATACTATTCAAGTGATCTGGTTCTTTTGTGGGAGGGTTGACCTGAGCATTAGAACAGCAGTATCTATTAGTGCTGTTGGTATAAAAAAATTCTGTTTTAAATGAACAAACTGTAAAGCAAGTTGTTTTTCACTTGACATTTAGACAATTTAGTGTTACTATGACTGTATCAATTACAGCACAGTAGGCTAGGCTACAAAGTTGCAAGTGTTTGGGGTTTATTATTTATTTATTTTTCCTTATTGCAAGGTGATTACATATTGTTCTTTAACAGTGATTCTTGCCTTTGCCTATTTGTTATGCAATCTCACAGCTTTGATTTAGCAATAAAGTTCATATGAGAGTCTTCAGTATAAAGAAAATTGCTTAAAATTCAGAAATGTGTATTTTGGTAATATAAGTTGTAGCTGCAAGCATCAGTACTTCCTGTACCCTTCTCCTGCTGGGCATCTCTTTCAGATGCTTTTGCAGAGACTTGTCTGTATTCATTAGACAGCTCTTAATGAATGCCTTCAAAGTTGGGATTAGAGTAACGAGGAAGAGAATCAAGGTTCTGTGAGGGAAAAATTAAGTAGTGTGTATTAAAAGAGCAGCTATTTATGTTGTTTTACTCATTCAAACTCCTATTTAAATTGATAAAGTAATTTTTATTTTTATTATGCTGTTTAACAATGGGTTTGATATGGAGCCAGCCTCTGGAGCCAAACCTGCTAATGCAGTAGTATATCAGGATTGGAAACTTTTTTTTATGCTGAAGTATATCCTAAAGGGCAAAGGGAATTGTGCTGAACTTAAATATTTTGTATGTATGTAAAGATTTCAGTCATTTATTCCATATATCTACAGAAAATAGTTTAAATGAATATAAATTCAGGAAGGATAAAAGACTATAGTATTGGTAATGGGTTGAGAAAAGCTACTAAACCTATTTCTGTTGTGTGCTAGTTGCCTTGTACTATTAGAAATTGGGAGGTGGGGGGACTGTGACTGCTAAGATAACTGTAAGCTGCTGTATTGTAGTTTATATTATTGCACAGTGAGATGAGGGTGGGCACTGCTCTAATCATAGTACAATCCCTTTAAAATACATTAAGGGAATTGTTATTCATTGCAGGAAAGTAAGAAACAAAAGATGGCATTGAATGCACCCCTGTCTAGTTTATTCCAAATGTACTGCTGAAATACTTCTCAAGTCAATCAGCTACCATATATATTCCTGTTCTTGCTTTATTCCACAGAGCCCCTTTCCATGAGCTAGATAATAAAATGCTCTTTGGATTTTAACTGGAGCTGGGTCCATCCAGCTTTTTCTTGCTTCTGACACTATTAATTAGATCAACCTGCCTCTAAGAACTATTTCAAAATGGTTGTCTTCATGCATTTCTCATTGTTATTCTTTAGTGGGATTGTATTTTGACAGTCAGAGGTTGATTACCAGTTCTGACAGAGCTTTGAATAAGCTACATTCTGCCTGTTGGGCTGGGTCCATCCTTAATCACTGACCAAGCAGACTATTGCATGCTTTATACACAACTTGAAATTCATGTATCAGTCTGCTTCAGAAATAAAACTGAAGGGATGCAATTTGTCAGCTATCATGTGGGAAGAGAAGTAAACACCCTGTTAATTCTCTTACGTGACTGCTATTAAAAGAAAGAGGAAATAGAAGTCTAGCACTCCATTATGCTTCATAGAAAAGTCTTTCTGAAGTGCTGCTGGGTTTTGTGTGTTGGTTTGTTTTTGGGTTTTTTTAAGCAAAAAATAAAAATATAAAAGAAAGATCAGTACTCTAGTGAGGCAAGCTTAAACTGACAGAATCCTCCCCTTAAAATACTGGAATTTTCCCAGTCTGCGAAAGCCTCCTGTTCCACCAGCATTTCAAGGGATTGGAGTGGACTTTTCACATTCAGAACTATTTCATTGAGTTTACACACTAAGAAAATTTCAGGATGGGCCAAGAGTTCCTTTTTTTGGATGAAAGGTAGTTTTTCAGAAGATGACTGCATTTGAACTAGGAAGGTACATTTATCATCCTCTAGCATTTGTAACGTGCAATTCAGGGCAGTATAACTTTCTAAACCAAAGATCTTCATTCAAGTTGTACCATCCAAATTAGACAATGCACAGGAATGTCTGTGTTCAGGTACTGCAGCCTGTGTTTCTCAGCAGGCTGTATTGCATGACTCTCATGTTCTCTCCTGATCTCCACACGCCACAAACCCATTGACAGACCTGCAGTGGTGGCATCTGCACGGGGAGGTTTCTGCAGGTCTCTGCAGGGCCAGGCTGCTCGTGCTTGGGGCTGCCCTCTTGGATTTGCTCCATTTGAAAGCACTGTTTAGCCTGACAAATGCACATTTGATGATGCAAGCAGTGCAAAATTTTTAATGTGTAAGCCATCAACCAAGCGTTTTGAATAATCTGAGCAGTTCTGTCTTTGGACAAGCTGCATCCAAGGTGGGAATCAGGGTATACTCACGTCAGTCATCTTACAAAAAGGTATGTTTTCATTTTCAAAGGCTGGGAGAGAATCTTTGGCTTCTTCTAGGTTTTTCCCCTGGCCCAGAGCATATTTTTCCATAGGTTACCTCTGTTAGTACTGAATTCAGACTACCTACCATAAAAGTTGCTTTCTGATTTTTCAGCAGCTGATGTTCCATCCTGTGGCCGCCTCTCTGGTAATACTATTCAAGAACATGCTGTTTGTCACTTTATAAAAAAATAACATTTTTAGGATAGCTTTATTTGTAGTCTGACCCCTTTACAGTTTAGTAATTGTTTTTGGGGAAGTACAGGTTTGTCAAGAGAGTTTATCCTCCTCCATTGCCTGCTACCATCACAAAAATCCTTTTAGCATTTTAAGAGTATTACTTAACTTTTAGATAAAGGGATTATTTTCAAGTAAATTATAATTCTCTGAAGATTGTATCCCCTAAAGAACCACAGTTATCTAATCCTTTTTCATTGAGAGATCAAAAATGTGTTGGCAGTTGAAGGATAAAGCACAGCATATAGAGCTGTCAGTGCCTTGCTCCCTTGGGCCTCATGGGAGTGACTGAAAGCTCCAGAACTTTATAACAAGCTGCCGGCTTTAGCATGGCACTCTGTCTGTGCTCTGTGGAGGGTACTTTCCTCAGAGCCTTCTGTTCACTTCAGGTAGGTTATTTCCTCCGTCAGATTTCTTTAATGCAGAGATTTTTTAAAAAAAGAGATTGCTCAGGAATCGTAAAGCAATCACTATCAGCTATAATCTGTTGTGCAGAGAAAGAAATGTATGCAATTCCTATTGTTAATATTTATTTCCAATAGGAAAATTTGTCAGTGGGGGAAGAGAGAAATATAAAATGCTAAAGGTGCTTTTGTCACTCTTTTCCTGGATAGATCACTACAGGCTACAATTTAGAAGATGACCGGTGTGAATGTGTAGCGCTTCAAGATTTCAAAGCTGGAGAACAGGTAGTGTGAACAGTTATCTATATAATTGTTCTTTCATTAAGTTCTGTGGACACTTGGTGACTCCCTACAAAAATTTAATAACAGAGTGTGTGGATTAAGCCCTGCTGCATTTGAGTTTTATTATGCTGAGCTAATTTGTGTGAAAACGCTACCAAGCTAAATACATGTATATTTTTCAGAATATTTTCTATCACTTGGTGGATCCCAACTGTAGGAGAGTTTTATTCCTCATATTTTAGAGAGCTGTATTTAATCATTGGTAAGTGTACATACACAGCCAGCAAGTTTGGTGTTCTGGAAGAGCTTGGTAAAAGGCCATACCCAAGGGACCAAAGATAAATATTTTTTTAGATTTGTCTACAATAGCGGATTGTAGAGTCTTTTTTAACAATGGTGTTTGTTGGCTTATGTTTCTTGTTAGTCTTCATTCATTTAAAAGAGGTGAAATGCAGTACAGTTGCCAGTCATTTTAACCCATGCTGTTGTCACTGCAATGCTTAGTGGAAATGATAAAGGACCTCAAAACATACTCCCTCCCTTTGACACAGACATGCATGCATTTACCTCTGCATCCTGAGACTGTGGGAGAGTCTTGTAAAGATGCATGGAACAGTTCAGAATCCAGTATTTTGATCAGAACTGCTAAAAACCAAAACTGAGTGTCCAAACTGGTGACGTGTTGAAGACAGTGGTTCCAGGAGTGTAGGAATCCCCTGTGCAGTGCCAGCAGCCAGCTTAAACCCTCAAGTGGAGTAGCACTCCTTTTCTGACTGCTGCCTGTGCAAGTGCAGTCAGCATGGCCAGACAAAGCCTTTGCCTATGAAACATCCTGAAATGTTTCATAACTCAGCCTCTGAGTTATTACCTTTGCTGTATTATTTTGTCAGTCTTACAATTTATAATATTTTGACTTTAATTTTTCATATGTATAGTTACCTTTTTTTAACAAAGAAGTGTCTGGAATTTTTCTTTTTTAAATACATCTTTCCAGAAGTGTATTTATCCTCATTGCTATGCTGGGGTTTACAGTGATTGTATATTTTTGCTCTCAGAATTTGATATGGTAGTCAAATATTTTCTGTTTTTTCCAATAGTAGTGTGATGAGTTAAAAGGGGTCCACAGTTTTTCCAGAAGTGATCCAATTTATAATTTCCACAGCTGGCAATGGATGTGTCATATAGCTGTTCTGGCTGCTCTCTCCATTTCAATTATAGAGGGTTCCTATATTTCAATTTTATTTTAGTAGTTTCACTTTGTCTGCTATTTATCAGGGTTTTTTTAAATTTCTGTGCAAACTTTAACTGTTAGTGACTTCTTTAAAGCACTGTAATTATATAATGCTTCAGTCCTTTAATATACCGTGCAGATGTTATTTCTTACAGTTTCAGCAGGAAGAGTGTATGATCCATGCTTTTACTACTAAAAATGCGAGGCAGCAGAAGTCCCCAGAGTCTGTCAAACACTGGCCTGAAATAAAGCAATTCTCATTCTGTTAATTGGATTTTTTGTAAAACAGTCTTGGGGTGTAAGAGTATCTTACTTTGTAATCTATACATGATATGTGACTTTTAGTTTAGTATGAGATGTATCACAGCAGTTTTAAAACTTGAGAGGGTAAACAACTCTCTCCTTCCTCACTGCCTTAATACACCTGGGCAGGTCACATGTTCATCCTACGAGTGTGTTACAGTGTAACGTTTGCTATCATTGAATATCATACCTAAGCACTTAGTACTTAGGATAAATAGTCCTAATATAAAATTGAAAACAAAGAAGGTAAATGGCATCACTGCTGTTACAGAGCCCTTTAGAGAGCACTGTGTCTTTGTCAGCTAGAGAGGAATGGAAGCTTGCAGGCATCCAGAGCACTGCTGTGCCCTGAGGTTCTGAAGGGAATTCTGTAACTGATGAAACTTTTTTTTTCTGATTGACAATTCTGTTATCAAACACAAATGGGAAAATATTCTCTTGATGTGAGAGAATACAATTGCTACTCTGACCTCTAGTCCCATGCATTTCATACAGCCTAGCCTTGAGTTAAATACATTCTGCAGGTTATATTTAGGAACTTCTTTTTAAATGTGAATTAAAGTAACTATATGCTTTATATAAAAGAGTTCAGAGTAAAACACAAAAATAAATACTGGCTGAACACAGCTCAGATGTCTCTGTATGATGTACTGTGGTATAACCATATTTTAAGATAATATTAAAATGAAAGCAAAGTTGGTCCCTCAGCAGTATAGTTACTGTTTTGAGTGAACATTTGGTTGGAGAAATGACTACAGAAACACCATTTCTTTTAATGGGGCCTCCTTGTCTCTAATTTTTTTAGCCTTTGAAAAGCCTTTGAAAGCTTATTTCCTTATGCTGGTACTTTATGACAGTGTGAGAAACCAAAACATTTTTACTTTAAAGCACAGAATAAGAATTCCTTCTCGCCTTTCAAAGTCTCTGTTACATGGATATGTTTACATCTACCTCTAAAGCGTAATTGCCACATTATATACAGAATTTGAGTCAATACTAGAAAACAAAGCATGTTTCTTCATACAACCAAATATACCTTGTACTCAGAATAGTAACTCTTTTGGAAAATAACTTTCAAATTATGTCAGTTTCGTGAGCTGATCTTAAGCTTTTTTCCTGTCCCTTCACTTCTCTTTTCATCCTTCTAGATTTACATTTTTTATGGCACTCGGTCAAACGCTGAATTTGTGATCCACAGTGGTTTTTTCTTTGATAATAATTCACATGACAGAGTGAAAATAAAGCTTGGCGTGAGTAAAAGTGACAGGCTGTATGCTATGAAGGCAGAGGTCTTAGCTCGTGCTGGTATCCCAACGTAAGTAAAACACAATGCCATGAGTTTTTTAAAACATTTCCAAAGTATATAGTGTCCAGTAGAGCACATATGAAGCTCTTCTGTGATAGTTTTCTAGGTGTAATATTTCTCCTGTTTCTATAGCAAATTAAAGTTATTGAAATAATATTTATAGAAGTTCTCTGAGCTATATTATCATCTAATTTGAGCCATATATAAGGAAAAAAAGCCTTTGCTTTAATAACCATTTGAACAAAAACAGAGCAAGGATTAATTTGAAGCAATCTGTGGTTTTTCTTTATTTCCTATCCCTTGCAGACATACTACAATGCTCAGTATGTGAATCACAGCATTTTCCTTTAGTCTTTTCAGTCCAGAGGGTACTATTAGGAGCAGCAGACATGAAACATTGCATTTTCATGAATTTATTATGAAAGCTGTATAAAATAATTTTAAGTGTAAAATTGTAGAGATAATTGTTCTTTTCAGATACAGGTTAGGGAAGCTTTTCAGTTTGAGCTAATATTACCTAAATTTTTTTAAAGTTACTTTTGTAGCAGTATATTTGTTATATACTTTGTGGTCTTTTTTGTTGAAATAAGTTCCAAGATATGACAATTGAACTTGCATTTACTGTTGTTGTTTGATTGTTTCTTTTATTAGTTCAAGTGTTTTTGCCTTGCACTCCACTGAGCCTGCAATCTCTGCCCAGCTTTTGGCTTTCCTTCGAGTGTTTTGTATGAGTGAAGGTAGGATGTTTTATGAAGATAACCTATTTTATGTTTGTCTTGTTGTGGGGATTTTTGATTGTTTTTCTTGTTAATTCAAGAATGTGATCAACATTTATATAAAACATTAAGATAGAAGATCAGAAAAGTTGAGGAGTTTAAGTTAAAGAGGAATCTATAAGCTACTGAGAACCCCAGTCTCTGGCCCATGTCATCTGAGGGAATATTTCAGTATCTCTGAAAGCATGAGATGATACAATTTTTTATTTCTTTTAATCTCCCAGACTCTTGTGAATGAGTGAGGTTTGGAGTTTGATCTCTAGTTCTTAGGTTTCAAAATAGTTTGCAGAACAAGATCATGCAAGACCTAGGGGTTTACATGCTTAAAATCACAGCATTTTAGCCATCACTGCTGGAATCATTTAAGTATGAAATTGGAATATTCTGTACTGTAGAGGAAATATGTAAGAGACATTTCAGAGTTGAGTATTTTCAATATTTTGGTAATTGGTAATCTAAAACAAATTTCGCTATTTGCAGACTGTGTTTCTGGTGTTTCTCTTCTGTTGCTTTTTTCTGTGGGGCAAAATATGTGTACATTTAGTAAATGTTCACCTTATTTGTGCATGTGAAACTTCTCATTAAATGTTCATAATAGCTCCTTGCTGGTTAGATGCAGTTTTGAAGGTTATGGATGTGACAGTTTGTCATGACAGTGAGAGAATTCCCTTGCAGTTAGGAATACTGTGCAGATGATGTGGATTTTTTGTGCCAGTAGGAATACTGAAGTAATTGAGTTTTTACATGTGGTCTATTTGCTTTTTTTAATAAAAACAGCGTAAACTGTCATGCCTTTACTTCCTCCTGTCATCCATCTTTTAGAACTTACAAAGAAATTAGAATATACCAGAATAGTTCAGTTGGAAGGAACCTATAACAACCATCTATTCCAATTGCCTGACACTTCTGGGAAGTAAATTCAAGTGAAGAAAATTTTAGGATGCTGATGAGGGAGTGAATTTTGGCTTGGAGAGGAAAATATCGCTAGTGAATGTTTTAATTGCCTTTCTCTGGTATAAGATTGTGCTCAGTTTGTTTATATGTCTTAAACAGTTTTCTTAAAAAGTATTTATTGTGAAACTACATGCAAGCTCTTAGTGAAGTTTGTGATAACTGCTTTGCAGTAGTCAAATTTATTAATTAAAAGTTTAATGGAATTTGTGTAATGTCAAGGAGCTGATTAAATGTTTTCTGCTGTGTTTGAGTTTTGATGGATGTCTTTTCTGACCACCTGTAGGAAGTTTCTGCTACTGAAAAACATTGCCAGAACAGCAGGAGAAAGAATTGCATCACTATTTGCACACTCTCCGGCCTGTTCCTTTTATTCTCAGAAAGTTAATTGAACTCTTTAAAAATTTACTCCCTTTCGTTTATGAATAATTTTACAAAACCTGCTGTTTCACTGTCACAGATTTACGCTGTGTATGAGAGCTGTGATATCTAAAGCATCTTTATTTCCAAGTGGAGAGAAGGCCCATTTCCTGCTGACCTCAAGACCTCCAGTTGTCTCTTTGAGGCAAATCCTAGAAATAAGCAGCATATCTGATAATTGTTATTTGAGGAGGGGGTTATTTTTTGTTAACTGCTCAAAGATATACAACTGAAAAGAAATCTTTCTGCAGTTTGTCAACTGACAAAGGGAATGGTGAGATTGTTTTTTAACAGATTGGTTTTATACTTATTACAGAAGAGCTGAAGGAGCACTTGATAGGTGAGCATGCAATTGAGAAAATCTTCACTCTGGGGAACTCTGAATTTCCTGTTAGCTGGGACAATGAAGTTAAACTATGGACATTCCTAGAAGCCAGAGCATCCCTTCTTTTGAAAACCTATAAAACAACTGTGGAGGTAAAATTATCATTATGTGTAATTTAAATGTCTGAATTCTTCTGTGTGTTGTGATTGTAGGAAAAGATATTTTGTCCTCCATCTTGTATTTGCAAACTTCAGTCTGAAGGTTAGTGCATAATTCATTCTGCACTTTTTAAGTGCAGAAACAGTTTTGCATTATCTAAGGAAAATCAAATAAGATTGCAAAAAAGAAATTTTTGTTAATGTAATTTTGTTAATGTATTTTTCTTTTGATTCTCCAAATAGAGACTACCTGCTTTTTTTCTCTGCAAATAAGATGGGGAATCAGTTTCAACTTGTTGTCTATTAGTTGCATTCTCCAGACTGCAAAGAAATGTGCTCCTATTGCAAATGTATAAGTGAACCTACATGCTGCATATATTTGTGAAGTAACCTGACTTTGCTCATCATGCAGACTGATTTATGCACAGAAATTTTGAGCTTTTTTATGATTTCATGACAAATTTCACTGGGGCTCCTTGCAGACCCCGTCACGTCCATTTGGCTCAGACTGGAGAGCCTGGTGTCACTTCCTGCTCACAGAAAGAGCTAAGAGCTGAGGGGCTGCATTATTGTGTTGGATGTTACTAACAGACTTGCTTTTTTTTTTCTAACAGGTTGATAAGTCCTTCCTGGAGACCCATGAGCTCACTCCACATGCAACAATGGCCATCAAACTGCGCTTAGGGGAAAAAGAGATCCTGGAGAAGGCGGTGAAGAGCGCGGCTGCCAGCAGAGAGTATTACACCAAACAAATGGCAGAGGGAGCTCCGCTGCCCAAGTACGAAGAGAACAATATGGCCTTGTTGGAGAACACTGTGGCAGACTCTAGACTCCCTATTGTCTTGAGAAACCTAGAAGATGTGGAAGAGCAAGGGGACTTAAAGATTGATGAAGCCATTGATGCTGAAGTCACAGAAAATGGGTTTGTAAATGGTGAAAACTCTTTATTTAATGGGACCAAATCAGAAAGTGAAAATCTTAGTAAAGAGAAAAGCAACAGAGGGACTGAAGATGCCAAAGAATCTTCTTCAGAAAGTACTGATGAGGTTAAAGAATAGTCCTAAAATTTTACTTTCTTGTGAAATTAAACTAGCTGAAGTTTATGAACAGTGCATTTATGTTGGTGTGTTTCTTTGTTAACATTTCTCTTTCTGCAGAGAAAAATGGTTTTGCTGCTTTATATAAAAATGAATTTTTAAGTTATTGAAAGATTTAGCATCCCTTTTCAATTAAGATTGCCATCTTGCTTTCAGGCAAAAACTGGGGAAAGAGGTGCCTTTGGAAGATTTTGCAGCCCTTTGTTGAACCAAATGTATTTTCTTCCTGGGGAAGAATTAAGCTCTTCTATCTGCTGTGCGTTTGTTGTTCTGTCACTCTGACTACCGAAATTAAAAGCTTGCTCTGCCTCCTGCCAAGAAAAGCAGAAGGCAGGACTGACTCAGTATTCAGCATGAAGGTAGGGGAGCAGTACAGCAGAAAACTGAATGAGAGGATCAGAAACTTGGGAGACTGGAGGAAAACCTGTTTAAAATCAGGTGTGCCAGTCCAGAAAAAGGTAAGGTGGCAACCTTATGATTGGTAGTTTTAAATGTTGATGAAAATCCAAATTGTGTACACTTAAAGTGATCTCTGAAGATTTCAGTTTACTTTGTCTTTTGTTTACTGTATAAAATATCTTTCTTCTTCAATCAGAGTTAGGCTGCTACAATATAACGTTCACAAACTTTTAAAGGCTGACTACTTTTTATTTCCAGGCAGTAGTTTTTATTTACAAGGTTGGCAGAGCTACTGGAGATTTTGAAAGCAGATAGGCCAAGCCACAGCTTTAAACTGATCAAGGTGAGGTTGCTTCCCAGCTCCTTCAGGTTTTCACAACTAGCTAGACATTTTCAAAGGTACACTTTTGACTAAACCATTATTAAAAGGAAAATATTATTAATGTTCCTGTCTGCTACTCCTTCATTTCTGTGTTGTTGAATGTAACATTGAATGTCACATGGTTATCTGATCTTACTCAGCTTTGTCTTTTGGTTAAGATATTAATTGATCCTGCTTCCTCAAAGGAAATGGCAAGCAGGCTTATGTATTTTTGGCCCAAGTTCAAACCACAGCCAAGTCTGCAGTGCTTTTTGCCATTTAGATTGTGTCTTCATCTGATGCACATTTCTTGGGATACCTCCACAAGTTAAGCAGGTCTACTGTCACCAGCAGCTTCGGTCACCCTCATAGTATGTGTTTTAACTTCTAGGTGGAAACCATACAATCCTAGCACTGTGCAATACCAGAACAAGGGTAATTTCATGGCTTGACTTTGAAATTACCAGGGTATTAGGAGGAGAGGAGGGCAGAATATTTTTATTTTGTGGATTAGTTGAGAGGAGTATAAAGTGATTTAATTCTGTTCTCAGTATTAAGGACTTTGACTTTTACTTTTGTATCCTTAAGTTCATGATAATGGGTAGAATAGAAAGCTTGGACAGCTGTTTAAAGCTCAATAGAGGTTGCAAACTGCTCATCTAAGATCAGTTGCAGTAAAACGTCTTTTGGCACATTCATAGTTTTATTAGACTTTGCTTCTTTTATGCTGCAACCTGGAAAATGTGCTTTTGCATCAACCTTTGGTGCAAGAGACTTTTAAGTAGTGACTTTCTTTCAGGTTGTCATAGAAGGCCTGGTGTTCAGTTAGTATCAGTGCGGGGAAAATAGAAAAAATAGTTTTTTAAAAAGTATTTCACTAAGAATGGCACGTTGCCATTGCACCTTGGATATTGCTTCATCACTAACAAGATGCTGGACCAGTATTTTTGTAACTATATGCTGCCTTTGGTAGAATGTTATGGAATTGTTGTCTTGACAATTTAAATGTCATACAAGAGTCATTACAGTTTGGTTTTTATTAGGACCAATACTCCATTTCTGTTTCTGCCACTTACATTGCACAACATTGTACTAGATACTATGATGCAATTCTGAAACTAGCCTTCCCTGAAAATTTAACTGTAATTCAGAATTTAAATGCTTTGATTCAATCTGATACACTGTATTTTGTTCCAGTATTTGCTAATATCTATGGCTTAGCAAAGCCTGTGGTCACCACAGGATGGAATGTGTGGGTTTTCTTGAATAAAATATAGTTCTACCATGTCTTCACTAGTGAGTGTATTATACAAACAAAACCTCCACCTGCTACCGGCTGCTGTATCTTTTGGGGTCTGTGGGGAGAGGAGTATTTGTCCAGGTGTACAGATACAGATTAAAGGACAAATAGCTGGGGGAAAAAACAGAAAAAGGAATTCTAGTAAAAGAAAGGGAAAGTGTTCTATTGAGTGCATGGTCAAATTCTTACTCTTCATCTGTTAGTGTTATTTAGAAAAATATGTTACACACAATAAAAATAGTGAGTCATCTAATTTTGTAATTTGCATTTTTCCTCTATGCATGTAATGGTTCCTTCAGAAGCACTAACCTAAAACTTAAGCTTTTGAAAACTGAGGTGGAAACAAAAAAAATTGGCACTGATGAGCCCTTATTACCATCTGTCATGAAAACAGACCTTTCAAAGCATTTTAAAGTTAACTTTCTTCATAATGTTTGGTTAAGAGGCTGTTCACACTAATCCCAGGCTAAATGCCAAATCTTGCTTCTGTTTAGCTATCTAAAGTATTCCTGTAAGAAAGACATCACTTGCATTTCTCGGACTGTTCTCCAAAAGCAAAACAGGGAAAAAAAAGCCTTTTGAATTTTACATGAACCTACCTACTGATGAATCATTTCCTTAACAACCTGTAACTAGTTTGGGTCTGTGCCACGAGGTGATGTCCATATTTCCCTGTTGATAAAGTCCAATATACAAATTGAGCAACAACCACGAGCCTGAAAAATGTTTTTAAAGTGTAAATGCAACTGTAGCTTAAGTGCTGTCATGAGTGAAGGAGAAATGAGAGCCTTCTGGCTGTGGAGGTGAGATGGTTTTTGTTCTTGGCTAGAATAAATATTCTTTGCCTCAGACATCATTATAAGGTGGTATGTACAGAAAATCTGTGCAACCCAACAGTAGCTGCCTTCTTGAGGCTGATTTGCCTTTAGAGAGGAATGGTCATCATGGAGTCA
The DNA here is from genome assembly GCA_013397795.1 of Orthonyx spaldingii. Taxonomy (NCBI): domain Eukaryota; kingdom Metazoa; phylum Chordata; class Aves; order Passeriformes; family Orthonychidae; genus Orthonyx; species Orthonyx spaldingii. Next base: position 2,009,551 of record VZTJ01004198.1, read on the forward strand.
TGAAATTTGCATGATTCAAAGGTATTCTGGAAGATTTAGGTTACAAAACCTTCTCTAGCTCACATGTTTAAAAACAGTATGTAGTATCTACTGCTGCCCCTTCTACCTCCCTTATTTTAGATAAAGGCATGTGAAATAATTATGAAACGTCATTTGAAGTATTTCAATCAGACAAAAAAAAGGTGCTCCCAAAATCCACTCCTCTTTCCTGAGTTTATGGACTGAAAGTCAGTCCAGCTATTTCTTATACTCGGTTCTAAACAGGAGTTTTCAGTAAAAACATTGCCCTACCAAATTTATCTGATGAAGCAATACCCATCCCTTTTCCTCTAGAAGATTTTTAACTGATCCTTGTTGAAGTCAGATATGACCACGTGATTTTCACGTAATTATCATCTATATTTAATAGTTTCTATCGTGTTTCCTTCTTTGCATGCACTGCATGCTGTGCAAAGTACAGCACATAAATTGGTGACTCATGGTTAGAAGAGCTTTCTTAGCATTTCGCGGGTTCTACATCTATTTCCTAAAAATTACCACAAGTTTGGAAACCATGTGGAGGATTTTTCAGTTAAAAATAAAAAAAAACCAAAAACCCTCAGTCCATAACTAAGAAAAAAGAAAACCACAAATGGTCCTGGTTTCTGGACCTGGTGTCATTTTTAATCATGGAAGATTAAGCCAGGTAGGGAAGAAAACTGAGGAGATGTCCTTTCCTAAGTGGAAAATAAGAGTTGGACAAGTGAACAACATCCAGTTTGTCTGCGAGGCAGGGGTTACTGTTCGGAAGAATAGGAAGTTCAGGAATTATTTCAATAAATGTTCAAAATCATCTCCAATTAGTTCTGTAATTACTGTGAAATTTCACAATTAGGCAAGGGCTTAACTATCCCTAGGAACAGGTGAGGACACACGGATCACAAACTGGTGTAGTGGCTGAACTGGCAGCGAGGAGCAGATGTCAGTGGCTGCTGCCTTGTTGTCAGCGCAGTGCTGGAGTAACCTCAGGGAGTCTGGGTTGGAGTTACTGCTGTCCATTAACTGCTCCTCTGCTATTGTGGGACAACTGCTCAATGCTAGGGGTTAAAGAAAAGCTTTACAAATCCAGCATGGAAGGATTGGACAAAGTCACAGAGAGCAGTGTGGAAGTAGAAGATAGTGTTGTATTCAGGTCAGTCACCTGAAACAATGTGTCTAGAATCAAATGTGATTTTTTGTGTGTAGGACTATTTTATTATTTCAAGTTAATCAAGCACAGAAGCAGCTTTTGAACCTGAGTCTTCTTTCTTCCCAATCTGGAGAAAACAGACAATCATTTTCTGATTAAATCAACTTCAGACATGGCAAAATAACTGGTGCTGACCACCACATCTTGTGCCTTTGAGCACCTTGATGTGAATTGGTGTGAAACAGACTGTAGCCCTTTGAGACTTGACTTTGCTTCTTCAGAAAGGTGACTAAAATCTGCATGAGTAGAGGGAATAGAATCTTGCATATGTGAGTAAAGTTGATTTCCCAGCTGAATCACCATTACTTAAGAACAGATTCAAACACCAGCAGAACTAGATAATTGAACTTAAACTGTGGGATCTTATTTAAGTTTACTGTTTTTTAAAAAGTGGGCCAACTTGCCAGTCCTGAATGCACAAATCATTCGTCCTTTGAATAGGATTAACAGGGGCAAAAAGCAAGTTTCCCTGTAACACCCCGTGCATGGCAAACACCAAGAGCAGCTTAATTCCAGCTTGCAGCCTTGTTTCACTCACGCACATTACTGACCATGTACCCTCTTGCTTTGTGTTCTCCTGGGGCAACCTAGCTGTTCCCTAGATGCATTTCTATCCATGGAGAAGCGTGGGCTGTTCTCTTGGCCAGTTCATCAGTGTTTGACATGGTGCTGTGGAAGTCAGTAGATTTCACGTTGTACTGCTGCCTTGGACCCATGCAAATGGAGTAGTTATTTCTCTCTTTTAGCTTTCTTTCTGCAAATGCCGTTAGATTTAAATATGCTGTGGTTTGTTGTCATATTCACAGAAGTTGCCTGTTCCTCCTATGTAAGGCTGAAATTTGGAAACTGTGTAGGTGTCCTGCATCCAGCCACTGCTTTATGATATGGGTTAAGGGAAATTCCATTCCCTTTGCTTTATTCCACACTGGTTCACCGCTTTCAGTAATGTTAATACCTCAGCCAAGGCTCCTAATTTCAGCACTAGTAAGTGGGCTTGTATACAGATTTGTGGTCCAAAGGTATGAATAATGTGCCTTAAAACTGAACCTCCATGCTGAAACAGGCATGCACAAACAGCCTCCTGTGAACTGCAAAGGAATTTTTAGATTGCCTTGAATATCTGTAAGAAAGTCCCACTGCCATGCAGCAATTAGTTCAAGTGATTGGATGCTAGGAATGGTTTATTATAATTGCACACAGGTAGTAATTTATTAGGGTGGCTGTTTCTTTTGGCATATGTCAAGAAGGTCAGAGTTTAGGCTTTTTTGGACATTAACCTAGTCTTCTGAAACTCTGAAGTTCCACTTTTTGGTCATTAATTTCGTACATGCTGAGATTGTGACAATTAACCCACTTAATAAAGGTCAAGTTTCAATTTTTTCCAATTTCTGGAACACTTAACTTTATTCCTTCTTGAAAATGGGCAGATACAGAATGATAAATAGTTATTAAATGAGAACGAAGATGTAGTTCTGCTGTCAAGATACTATTGAATTGTTAGTAACAAAAGGACCAGAACTGCTATGGATTTGAAATAAAAGAAGCAGCATAGATCAGACTACAGGTAAATGAAATAGAGAAGTGTACATCACAGTAAGCTGTTTAAAGTCATTTCCACCTACGTCCCTGTTAACTTACTCTACCTAAGCTTCTAAATTATGCAAATCCGTAATTTGTCCCTTTAATTTTTTTCACGTACACATGTGATTTTTCCCACAGTTGTAAAGCAGCATCAAACCACAACTGAAAGGCACGAACAAGCAAAGTGAGTAAGGAAATGGTGGTGGTGTTTCTTCAGATGACCAAAACCTAGTTATACTGCATTCCTTAATAATACCTGGACTTAATGAGCCAGAAGATTAGGTAAAAATAAACCCTTGTTCTGTGTAGTGGCATCAATTCCTAAAGGCTACATTGGCATGTTGTATCTCTTAAGCTATCACTTAAAAATTATATTGATATTTTCAAGACTTCTGAAAAGTATCTGTCAAAAAGCATATTTATTAATTTTAAATTGTGTCATCCATTGAGGAAATGTCTGCACGTGAATCAGAATTAGTCATTTGCTGTGTTAATAAAATCATTGCACTTTTAGTATTATGTCAGCACTGAGTGATGTTTGAAAACCTATTTTTCACATTCATTTTTGAAGATTTTAAGTATTGACTAAGACTGTGAGTCCTTCTGGAATATTACAGCAGCAGTTTATAGATTGGTGCTGAACACTTCAATGCAGGAATGACACACAAATCTTTCAAATGATAAGAAGCTGTGGAATGAAAATAATAATGTTTCTTGTATAATTTTTTCATTAAATAATACAAATACTGCTACCAAAACCTAAGAAATGGTGCAACCATTTTCACAAATTCTCAGTCCTGTGCTGCTGAACAGGCTCCCTGCAAGTACAGGGGTACGAACTGTCCGGCACTATTAACATGTGCACCAAGGTAACTGCACAAAATTCGTATTCGAATATCACCGCTCAGGATTAGATGAAATTATTTCCCCCTGGAAAAAAAGTGTGGCTTTTGAGTTTAAAATGCAGCAGTTTGGCATGATGTGGCTTATTTTTCACAGGAGAGGTCTAGCTGCTGCTTTAAAAACTCTTGCCTTGTCCCCAGAGGTTTTTACACACGCACACACACTCTTGAGGTACTCCCTGCCCTTTCTCCCTTTGAGAGGAGTTATTAACCTGTGCTAATGCTGTCTAAACGCTCACTAGCTGCTAGCAATACTTGTGGGACAGATGATTTAGAGCCACTTGATTCAAAACATTTTCAGCTAAAGCTAAGTAATCATTTCAAGTGATCAAATATCATCTGCTGCGAGAAGCAAATACACAGCACAATGATAGTTATCGAGCTTACTCTCAGCAAAGCATATTAATTTTTCTTCAGATTTTACTTTTGGGAGTAGTGATATCCTCTGACAGAACAATTCAGTTATCTCAAGCTGAGTTTCAAGAAGCAGCAGCATTTTTCCTCAGCAAAATGAGGTTCAACAGGTAGAATTGCAGCCTAAAATGATGTGCCGTTTGAGGTGGACCTCATGCCTTTGCATCAGGAGAAATTAGCTAGTATTTTCTTTCTCTTTATTAAGAGAGCTATTTTTGTCATCCATATTGAGCAACTGTATAAAAATAGGCAAGTTTTGTATCTTGGCAGGATTAAATGAGAAGTATGTATGTCTTTTTTTCATATTCTTGAATATCAAAGCAAGACAAGCCTATTTAGGAACTAGAATTTTATTGCTTAACATATATTTGCATCCCGCAGTGAAGACATTCACTTTCATGGCACGTTTTCTCCCAATGGTTTCTAAATGCCTTGCAGCAGTCACAAAGCTGAATTTTTGCAGTATTTTTCTGAAATGAAGAAGCATTATTATGTTTTCTGACATGAAGAAGGGGCTGCAATGGAGTGGCAGAGCCTGAATCTGTAGTTCTGGACACAGGAGATGGTTACATTTTTAAGTTCATCTGAAATAGTTTTGTGAACAAATTACAAGGTTGTTTCTAGAAAGAGGAAAAGAGATGTGCCTGGTACTTGTTTATAACAAATGTTTACTAAAATAAGCAGTTCCTCTTTAAGAATAGAAGATCATTAAGCATTGGGATTTTTTCTCCCTAGCTATGGATTGAGGGAAGAAATCACTGCTGTGTGCTAAGCCTTCCCGAGGGACAGACTGGGATTCACAGGTGTAATTGTACCTGTTCTGATCTGGCATCTTCCTTGAGCTTGGTCAGTGGTGGCAAATACAAATAAAGTGTTAACCTGGAAAACACTTGAGAAACATCCCATTTCCAAGAATATATAAAGAGTCAAATGCAGTCAATGAAGTCAAGGTGGAACTTCTATAGGAGAGAGCCTCTAAAGACTCTTTAAGGTAATGAGTACTGGTGGTACAGATATATGAAGTAAGAAAAGGTGTTTAGGGAAAGACATAGCTGGTTGATTTAGAGACAAAAGTGTTCTCTTAGGAGCATGTTAGTCTAAACTGCACAAATCTGCAGGAAAGGGTGAGATTTAGCATATCTTCCTCATGTAGAAAACTGAAAACATTTGATCTGTCAAAACATCCTATTTTGATGTTTCAAGGCTGATTCGTTAAAGAAAATAAACCTTGGGCAGTGACAAGATCTCTGCATTTCTCTACACGTTGTTTAAGCATTTCACATGTTACTTAAGTGTCAAGTGTTAAGAATTTGTTGGTCATCTTCAAATCTGACAAAATTATGGAAATCTCAGAGTTTGCTGAGTCCCATTAAAATCACCAGCCAGATAGTGCCCTGCTTTAGGGACAGACCTGCTTCATTAGCTCATATGTTGCTAGCTTACAGAAAATCCATGTGCAGACAGCCCTAAACACAGTTCATGGTCAGTCATGAGAGCTGGAATAAATCTATACCTTGTTCATAAAAGCGGCTTAAATTTAAAACCTCTGCTATGGGTTTGAAATGACCTTTTAAGAGTATAAGCTTGTATGAGTCTAAGACTTCAACCCTTTTCTTTGAAATGTTGAAGTCAAAGCTTTGAAGAGCTCAGTATCTTACAAGTGATCAATATCCAGTCCTCTGGTACAAGTGGTCAAGAATGAATTTTGCTGCAAATTGAATAACAAACTTGGAGCTGAATTTGAAAGTTGCTGTTTGGTCCAGATGCAGTCCCATTTATCCTCCTTTACGCAGAAGGACCAAAGGGAGTCTGAAAGGCAGAGAGCCTCAGACTGACCCAATAAAATGTAGTTGACAACTGACACTTCATGCTGTGGCAAACAAAACAAGAAACCCACCACTCAGGAGGAGTCTGAAAAAGCTAAGCATTGCTCTCAATGCTTCAGATTTCTGTTAAATGAAATAGGTGAAATTAAGATGACAATTAGCCCTCAGTCCTAAGATAACAAGCAGATTTAGATTGAAGGGGGAAAGTAGAAATGTATTCCATGGGCAAATAATTATGTGGTTGTCTAAGGAGCAAGGTTTTTGCATTGCTTTTGATGCTTCTTCTATGCATGACAGAATGAAAGTTCAGTGGTCTGGGCTGGATTTCCTACATTCCTCAAAAGACCAGTCAGACTGAGTCTTTGATAACAGACTCATCAGTTTGGCAATATGAAGCTTGAGGAAATGTGCATAAGTTTCCCTCCTATTTTATTTTATTTGACAACCTTTTTTTGAAGATCAGAGCATACTTACAATTTTTATAGAACTCCTAAATCATTAAGCTTACCACATATGCTTATAAATGGTTTTTGTAGTCTGTTCAGTTTTTTCATATGCTGGGTTTATGTCAGGTAAACTGGAATAAATGCAGGCTCCTGACTCCCACCTGATTATTAATATCCCCATGAACACTTGCTGGCAAACTGAGTTAGCTCTCTATGACTTGAAATAGCCACTAAATAAAATCCACTTACTTTTCAGCTTTCGGACCTTTTTGGTCTAGTTTCAAGTCAAATGCAGTGTGTAAGTGATATATCAACCTTGGCAGAGGCTGATATGGCTGTCCATCATCTTCAGCCTTCTTGGGCTCCTATAGAGTACAGCTGCTTTGGTCAGCTGGAATTTGGCTATAGGATCTCACCAGTTAAAAAAATGAAGGAGGACATGCCTAGAGCAGGTGCCACCAAGATGTTTGAAAGGTTGCTATGAAGTAATACAGGCAGAACAATAGTAATGAGTCAGTTAAAATCTGAAACATAGAAATGTTAAACCTAATAAGCCTAAAAATCTGAAGTGTGTCAATTTTCCTGTTTTTTACATTTTTTGGTTTTTTTAAACATCTTTCGTATTTGCAAGATCTCTAAAGACACCCGTGCCCTTTCTGGTAACAGGATAAATATGGTACTTACTGGAATAAGATCTCATTTTGTTCCATTTCAAACTGAATAAGTGTGCTTTAGAGATCATGGAAGTCTGTAAAGGGATTTGCCTCCAAAGCTAACAAGCCAGCCATGGAACAAAGGGAGAATAGCCCTAGTTTGAAGTCAGCAGTTACCAAAATGCAGAGTGTTAGCACTATGAGTGTCAGTTTTTCCTTTTGTAAAGCATGCTGCAGTATTCTGGAGCAAGTGCCTCATGCTGTGGTGCAGGATCTCTACCTCTGCTCCTCCCTTTTCTCCTTTAATTGACACTCAGAGAAAATGGACAGCATGGACAGTCTTTGCTGCACCATTCTCCATACCTGCATACAAGCATTTTCAAATGTTGTGCTGTATCTGTCTGGTTCAGATGGGTCGTAGGAGAACATTAATTCATTAGTAAATGCAAAAACTGCAGAAGGACTTGGGGTGAGGAAATATCAGGGCAGAACCTTGGACTTGGGCTCCACATTATCCATTGACCCCACAGCAGGGAGCAGCTGACCAACTCTGCCTCCAGAAATGCCTAACTTCAGACATGACTAAGCCAAGCTCACAGGGCACATGCATCCCCAATTTCAACACAAATATTTTCACCCTTTGTTTAAAAAAAGGACCTGACCATTTCCTGTGCTCTCTGAGGGACCTGGGGAAAAAAACCACCAAAAAAACCTAACAAAACTTAGCACCCTAATTCACAAACTGTTCTGTTGTGTTTCTGCCTGAATCTCATCAGGCACTAGCTGGTGCCACTTTCAGAGCACTATTTCTTAATTCTCTCTTCTTCACTTCATACTTATCTCACTTTAGAGAGTGTGAAATTTTTCAGTTCATTATGTTCTGAACTGTTATTTAATTGAAGCCCCTAATGTTCAGTCAGTACACACTGCACACAGTCATTTAAAATATTCCAGCAGTGCACATTTTTTACAAGTGGTTCAATTGGAAGTGATCAAGGTTTGAGACTTCCAGCCTATAAAGGCTTCTGCTGTGGAAATGTGAAGTGCTACTCTCAATAATTTCAAACTGCTTCCTAAGCAGGCCTTCTGTTCCGACTCTCTTAAACTGTAGCATAATTTCTCAGCACGGTTTATGCCCAGAACCTTCATTTAATGGCTCACACAGAAAGGAGCAAGTTGCAGGATTTGATGGAGCCCACTAGCTGTGGAGCATGGTGGGAAGCCCTGCTCTCTGAACAGAGAGGCTGGGAGGGAGATTTTTGTTTTGCTCACCCCATCTTGTCCAGAACTACTGGAACAGAGTGACTGCCCTCACTGCCCTTTTTTTGCATGTTGTGTGCCATGCTTGCAGCTTTGTCCTCAGCTCCATGAGACCTGTAGTGGCTGAAGCATGGGCACAAAGAGTGTCTCTAAGTGGATTTTTTCCAGTGGCACACTCTGAAACACCAGTGTTGTAAGGTGGACAGCACCTAGAAGAAACTAGGAAGAATCATGGCATCAAGGAGGGCAGATCACAGCCAGCTGCGGTCTCACTGCCCCAGAGTGAAGCTGTGGTGCAGGCAAGGTACTGCCCAAGGATAAAGTGCAGTAGAGCAGCTCCTTAAAGTTTTCTCTACCTGTATGTTGGACGTGGCTGCTACCTGAGGAAACACACACTGCATGCTCACTTTTCTTCCCTTTTCCACAACCTGTGTGTTGATGATTAAAGGAACTGTGCTGGGGATGGTTGTCTTCAATCTTCCCAAGGCTGATTCTGTGCAGCAAAGGAAAGGCTCTGCTTGTGAGGGAGCAAATGAAGCTCACCACTTTCCTTCTGCTGCTCAGAGCACATGATGCACGGGGATCACCAGCTGGCCGTTGTGGTGGGACAGGCTAGTGGCAGTGGTAGATGAAGAGTCTCCACTACTTTTCATTGTGTTTCACTGTTCAAATCTGAAGAGGAGTCAGAGATTCCAGTTTTATTGAAAATGCTTGGTAATCTCTAGTAATGACCTAGTCTAACTAAAGAACAAGCACTTGTTAAAGGTCATTTTCCAAGTGCTGTCATCTTCTGCTCTAATTAATATCAGCCATGTATGATGTTGGCAGTGGCTTCAAATATTTTAGCATGGGAAGACTGGACTTTCAGTGACATTTTTAATGAAAAAATGTAAATCATCTCTCATGAATGCTGTAATCAAGGTATTCATTAGCTAATCCTGGACTGTAGAGCTACACCTACAGAAACAAGCTGTGAATCTTGGATAATACTGTAGGAGTGAGAAGTCTTCCAGACATAACCCAGTAAGCTGCTATCAGCTAGGGACATGTCTAAAGAGGCAAGGTTCAGGTAGCCAAAAAGACCATGAAAAAGGCAAATGAAGCACAAGGAGGCAGGGTGTACACTACTGATGCTTAATGAAAATGTAGAACAGGTGGCTCAGGAACCTGCAGATTTGGGAAACTGTTTCCTTGAAGATCCTTATCCTGATCCTTTAAAAAGATTGATGAAAGCCCTGAAGCATGAGCAGACACTATTATATCCTTTCCAGAATGCACTAGGAGTAACCACACCAACTCTAGATTTATACCTTGAGGCAGGAAGGGTTCACTAGAACACTGACCCTGAATCCAGTTACCTGGTACATGTCCGTAATGTGCATTTGTCCAAGACAAAGGCATCGGATATTGATACAAAGATAGAGGAAAATGGTAATTCTGTTGCTATTCTTGGCAGCTTGTTTCAATATTTGATGATTCTCACTTTCAAAAACAAAATTTTCCTATTGCTTCAGGTCCTAATGGTAGATTTTGTACTGCTTTGTTTTGCTGGATGCAAAAAGCTCTCTCTTTAGTCCCTGGAAATTTCCCTCTGTGAATACACTTGTATGGAATAGTCAAGTTTACCTCCCAGGCTTCTTCTTTTGATGAGAGAGGCACAGAAGGCCTCTTGCTGTAAGTTTCCTCCAACCTGAAAGTGATTTGCAGATCTCCCTTCTCTGTTCCTTTAATTTTTCAGTACTCTTTAAAGATTCCTCCACTGGAATATATATGGTTTCTCATAACACCAAGACTCTTTATGGTGTTATTTCTGCTTTTGATTGCCATTTTGCCTGGTCAAATATCAAAGTCCTTCAATAGTCCTCTTTGTCTTAATGTTCCTTGGCACTCCCACTGAGTTCCATGCTTATCGTTTCAATCACTACTATTGATGATACCGTTTCCACAGTTCACAGGTGGAGCCTGTATTCTGGTTTCTAGACATCTGACTTTGAATTCAGGTGCATTGAAAAGTCCTCAGGTTTCATGATCCCATTTAACAAGTATATTGGACAAGAATGTAAGAGCTTCATGATTATCTCAACTTACAGTGCCTGCAAGTCTTATGTCTTCTTCAATTATTTTTTTTTAAGTTGAATTTTCTTATTTTTATAAGTCCAGTGTTGGTGGTTTTTTTTAAATCTCCTTAAGTTCATGTACTGCATGCCCTGTTCGTACAAGAAATTCTATAGTCAAGTTTAATGTCTCCTGGAATATTTTTACTTGCATAGATAAAAATAGGGACATGTTCTCCAGTACATTTTCTTGGAACAGAGATTGCTAAACTCCACACTTTTCACATTTAGTCATAATTTCAGAAAAACAACAGTACATAGCTTGCAAAGTTTGTGAAGTTCAGCTCCAAATTCAGTTTTCTCAATAGCGGGTTGAATAAAAAACTTGTCTCTCCAGGTACTTTCTCTTTTTACTGCACAGGACAAGGACTACACATGAGCGTTTATGGCTCTTGTTAAATGCCTTCATGCTCAGGAGGTAGTTTGTACAGCCATCCAGAAAGGAAAAAGAGGGATCATCTGCACTAGGCAATTCTTGAGATAGGCATCTCCCAGGAATGATCTGAACGAAATGCCTCTGCTCAGGCAGTGTCAGGTCAAAGATGTTCACAAACCGTGTCAGAGCTGTACAGTTTCTTACCAGGGTCTGTGCAAGCCTTCACAGTCATAGAATCATAGAATGATTTGAGTTGAAAGGAACCTTAAAGATCATCTTGTTCCAACCATCTGCCATGGGAAGGGACACCTTCCACCAGACCAGGTTGCTCAAAGCCCCATCCAGCCTGGCTGTGAACACTTCCAGGGATGGGGTAGCCACAGCTTCTCTGGGCAACCTGTGCCATTGCCTCACCACCCTCACAGTAATGGATTTCTTCCTAATATCTAATCTAAACATCCCCTTTTTCAGTCTGAAGCCATTCCCCCTTGTCCTTGTAAACAGTTCCTCTACAGGTGTCATGACACACATGAGGAGCAGAGGTGTAGCCCTGCCACCTCTCTCCATCCTGAGCCAAGATTTTCATGTCCTCTGTAGTTCAGACAATTTTTTCTCAATTCCTCCTGCATTTTCATCCAGCCACCTCACTGTGTACCTTGCCCTCACAGATACCATAGTCTCTGTCCTCCACATATGTCGTTCACACATATCCCACAAAGAATCCAAACACAAACCCAAGAACTTAGGTGATTTGAAAGTGTGAAGTATTTCCCAGTTTTCATAGACATGTGATACATGTTTCAGTGTGTACACATAGATGCCAGCTTCTTGCAATGTTGAAAACACATACTGATAAGTTTTGCAAACAGGTGGGAAAAGAAAATGTAGCACTGGTTACTTGTATTGAACTGGTGCTGGAGGCCATGGCAAACTGGCAACCAGTCACACTAGAACCAAATTCCAAAGAGCTCATAGCCTAATAGTCTGTCATTGCTTTGTGTGAACATTGCATTCCACTGTTCCAAATCCCAGTGACAAGTAGGCTAGTGAGAGGTGCAAAACTCTGAAAGAGAAGATTTCTAAATGAAAGATCACAACTCTTTCCAGTGTATTTGCCCCATTAATATCCAAAACCTCTGGTTCATGCTATAAACATGAGTTAATAATCTCCATTTCACCATGAGGATGTATTTGTATCAGAAACTTGCAGTGAATTTCTCAATGGCAGATTTATATAGCATTTAAAAAAATATCTTGGAAGCAATTTGATCCTTACTTGGTTAGGGTCACACAGAATCAATACTGGCACTGCGAGATTAAAATTTCTCCCTACTTTCCTTCAAAGTGTAAAAATATCTGGAGTCCATTGTTACTATCTTGTGTCTGAATCATAGAAACCCTAGTATGTAGTTACCTTGGAACAGTCACCCTAATTCCCAAGATGGATGGCATGATTACTGTACCAAGAATGCTCAGGAATCTCTGGATGAATAAGTCTGATTCCCTGAAAATACTGCTTTTCATAGTTATTTATAATCCCATTCATAAACTCATAAAGTTGCAGTTTAAAATCTGTTATGTTTCTTGATCCCACTGCCTGTACTTAGGACTTGCTTCCCAAAACCCTGTTGATGTGAATGTGAGCAGTCAACAACTTCTGCTGTTGAAAATGGGGGTCTTCTCCAAAACACCAAGAATGTTTTGAGAGACATCTGTTTTACATGCAACATGTTAAGCCTGAGGCTGGTTTTATAGCAAGAAGGGAAAATATGGTCAAAATACAGTGAATGAATACATATATCATGACACTGTACCTACAGGTGGAATTAAAGGAGAAATGCTCTGTGAACTGTGCCATGCCCACACTGCCTTCCCTTCAACTCCTTCTGCTTTCACACTGTTTTGAGCATCAGCATTTAAGCTGATTTTTGTGGAGAGAATTCTACTAAAACACACATTTTTACATAGAGAGACAAGCTTGTGTACTCCTCCTTAGCAGAGACATGTAAAATCCAGTTGAAAACTGTGTTAGGTGGACATCCCCGTTTGGTATTTTTTTTGTTTTAATGTGCAGAATTCAGTAGATCTTTTTGATAATAGAACCTTGAGAAATTTTAACACCTGTAAATGCCTGAGCTGTCCAGGAACCAGCTTGCTTGGGAGGTGCTGAATGATGCTGAATATCTTGCAGTGGCTCAGCTGATGAAATTACCATGGTGTGTGGAGGTGGTACTGGCCAAGGGCAGGACCTACAGTGACAATCAAGTGTCTCAGCTCTTCTACTGCTCTAGCCTGTGACCTCAAGAAAGGTGCTCTGTTTTTCTGTGCAGGCTTCTCCACCTATAAAGACATTTTGAGCTAAATGCTTGGAGAGTGACAGATACTGTCCAAACTTTCCCTGGAAGAACCCAGCTAATCTGATATCTAGGATGTAGTAGAGTCAAGTCCTGTTTGGTAATATGGTGGTAGGTCAGCTCTGGTAATACTGGGAAGGAAACACTCTTCAAATCTCTGCAGTTTCTTCTTGTGACTGGTGAGTTTTTGCTTAAGGCTACAGTGCCAGTTCATGGAATGAGTAAGAAATGCATGTGTTGAGATATGGCCTAAACTCCCTCCCACAGGAAAATGGGCAAGGATGTTTGTAGCCACTTGTGAGTCATGGTACCTTGTACCACAGGGCCATGTACCACAGCAAATCATAAAACCATTGACCCACTGGCACAACAGTACTCTGCAGAGAAGGCACTGTGGACCTGCTTTTCAGGGGTATTCTCCACTTACACTGCCAGCCCAGCCACGAAGAGCTGTGGGTATTTGAAAACCTTGGTTAAAACCAGGGGCAGAAATGTTGGAACCAGTCATTGTGGGCAGGATGACTTCTGAGGAGCCATGGCAGTTCTCCAGCCCCAGCAACATCCCAATGAGGGGATGCAAACAAACCTAGTGCTTCTAATCTCAACACTTGCTTTTATCTGAAAATAATTAACTGAAAAAAATAAAACTCCTTCTGTTCTTGCAAAGCTGTGAGGGAAGTGCATCTAAGATTGCTTCAAATGAAACAGTGAGGCTCAGAGGAACCAGAGACCTCTGCTTGTATGCTGCATTCCTTACTCCTGAGACGAGTTTATGAAGGAATGGAGTGTCTTTAATCATTTAATTTGGCTAATTTAAAACTACATATGCATAATTTATTTACGGAGAGGTAAAACCCTCTAATTCCTGCATTTATTATTGTAACATACAGTATTAGAGTAATTTTTTTTTTTACTATTGCAATCTGCACACTGCCTGAGAGTGTTAGTGTGCTACACACCATGCCTGAGTGAGGGGGTTTGAGACTCCAATTCACATATACCACCCTCCATAAATTATGTACTTAACTTCCATTTATATACAAGGGCATTGCAGAAATTATAATATAAATTAATTTACAGGGATTTCATTCCCAGCCATTGTTTTATGCCTTTTGTTTCAAATGGGGAAAAAAAAAAAACCCAAAAAAGAGTTTCCCACTCCAGAGGGGGTTCAGTTTTGGTACTACTGCAATAGTGCCTTATGTTAAAGGTGCATTTGGCTCATTCACAGCAAAACCCAGGGAACCAGCCTTGTTAAAACTATCTCCAAATACAATTTATGCAATCTATTCATGTAAGTGGGACACCTTTTCTAATTCCAGCTCATGGGAATTTAATTGCCAAGTTTGAGCCTTTGTCAAGATATCTATCACTTTTCAAGGACATCATGGATGGAAAAAGAATTCAGTGAGGTCCAGCTCTTTTGCAAGGCTTGACAACTATTCTGACCTTCTCAGAGTGTAAGACGTGAGAGCCCCGAAAGACCTGGCTGAGGCAAAGTGAGAGAATTGATTCCAGAGCTGCCTCATTCACAGGTAGCTTTAAATTATATTCCAGTCTGACCCAGAAGGTTTCTGCCATGTAAGTGTCACCCCACTCACCTTTAGATAGTTGAATTTCCCCTCATTTCTTTGCTGACCTGGGCTGTACTTTGTGCAGCCAGCTTCACTGAAGGCATTGTGCGTCCACCATAATGCCTCTCATCACTAATTCACAGTCCCTTGACACGTATGAAAGCTTAAATTATTTCCTGCAGTGTGCATTAGCTTGCACATGTCTACACTGAATTTCATCTTCCATCATGCTGTCTGGTCAAGTCTTTCTGGAACATGTCGTAGGTCCCCATAGTCTTGAGTAACCTAAAAAATTCTGTGTCATCTGGACATTTTGCTAATTCACTATTTACATACCTACTCCCAGGTCACTAAGAAACATCTCTTACTACAAACTTTGGGCTGACAGGCATAAATTCTTAATGTGTATTGAAATCATGAGCCAATCTAGGGCTATTTCTTAGTTTGATATATTTGAAGTAGCTTTTAATGCTTACCAGTAGGTGTTGAAGGCAGTGAAATCTGTGATAGCTTTCTGCTTTCTTCAGCTGGGATTGCTATCAGAGACACTGGGGTTGGCATTCTGCTCCCCTGGATGAGAAACTGGCTCTTCCCTAAATCTGTGTGGGATTTGAGCCTCTTCCCTTCACTGTGTTTTTCCTGTGCAGGAAGGATGACTACTCCCATAGGCAGCAGCAGCTACTCATGGTGCAGAAGGAGAAATATATGTGTCTCTCTTCTAGGAAATTGGGTTGACCTATTTCCCTGGAGCTGGTTGGCACAGGAGGAAACAGGAGCTGACAGAGACCTAGACTATGCACAGGGGCAAGAGACAGGATGTGGGCCAGCCCAGGCTGTTGTTGAGCCTCCCACCAAGGTTCTCTCTCCCAGCTCTGCTTGTGTGATCACTGATGTGCCCCTCAGAGTGGTTCCCTATTTGCTCTCCTTGGAAATGCTAAAGGCAATATATGGTGATATGGCTCTTTTTCCCCAAAATGGGTGATGGGCCATGTTGAATGTAGCAGGTACAATGTCCAACAGTGTGCCTTTGGAAGGAAGTGTGGCATGGCCTCATCCTTTTAATGTGAGATGCACCTCAAGAGAGTCCTTTAGTCCACCTGGTTCCTTACTTGCCATTATAGAAACTCTCTATTTTACTTTGCAATTACTCTCTGTTTCTTCCTAAGCTATAGGAATATGTGTCAGTACTCGTGGTGACAAAGAGGAAGGTGCTGTGAGCTATAGATTGCTTTGGAGGAGAGGACAGGATCTGGACAATGAAGGTGATGTTGGATTTTGAAATTTTAATAAGTAAATTTTACAGGGGAGGAGGAATCTCCTTTTCTCTCTCCCTTCAAAATCATCTCAAATGATATAAAGTATTTGAGGGCTGTTAGCTCTTCTGGCAATGCCAGCACCACCCTGGAAAGGTTACCACCAGTGTCTGACGTTATGTCCAGCAGCAGCAAAAAGAAAACATGAGCTGAACACTCAAACAATGAATGGTTGCCACTAGTAATGATGATTTGTTGACAGCAATAGAATGGTATCTCTTTCTCAGAGGTATTTGTCATTCCAGGGCATATGCAGGCTCAAGTATATGAGACCGATTTGGATTATGGTCGGCAACACTTAGAAGGTTATCTTTGCAATCAGAAGAAAAAAGACTTAATTACAAGCACAGTAATACTATCAAGCTGGGGCAAGTCCTGTGCTTAATCCTGTACTACTGCTCTGGAGTTCTGCCTGGTTTGGATGCTTGTCTTTGCTGTTTCCTCATGAAGTCACTCCCTGGAATGGAAGTTTTTGGTAGAATCATTTTTACAAGAAAATGATAGAGCACAGAGAAATATTTGACTCTCATGCTGAGCACACTTGGGAAAATACTGCTGTGCCCACAGCCCCCAGCTGAACACGGGGAGAAGGCCACAGAGCTGCACAGGTGCCTTTGCAACCCATGGCTCATTCCTACCATGGTAAGGGACCAGGGTCCCTCAGCCACCAGCTCAGCCCTTTGGTCTGCTAGGGAAACCAGCAGCATAACCCCCTCCTGCTGTCCCAGCAGCACACCAGCTATAGAAGAAGATAAAATCTCTGTTTCCAGCTTGTCAACACTCCTGCATGAAGCAACGCTTGTGTGATCTCCTTCCTGTGGTGCCCAGCTTTCCACACGTGGGCTGCACTGATCCCGAGTGCTTTGGCAGGCAGCTGTAGGTGCTGTTGTCCCTGAGTGGGGGCTGTGCTGCAGGTGCAGAGAAGGCACCTGCTTCCCCCAGAACATCTTCAGTCACCTGGTTCCCACCCTGGAGGCCTTGGGCAGCTCTGCCTTAGATTGCATCTCCCACATCATCCCGTACCTCATCACCCTCTCCACCCTCCTCCCCGTCCTCCAGCCTTTCCCTTCCCCTCCTGCCCTCAGCCACCCTCCAGCTTCCTCCCTGCCCCTCCAGCCATCCCTGTCTGCATTCCTCTTGTCTGCTCTGTTTGCCTCCCACCACAGCATCCCACAGACTGTGCCTTCCTGCAGATGGACTGGGCCAGTCACCCACGGCTCTCCATGGGGCACTGGCTCCCAGCAGGCAGCAAGGGCTGATTTTCACCTCCTCTCTTTGAGGTGACTTGCAGCTCCTGGGGGTTCCATGAGCACTGTAGCAGTCTTAGGGAGCTGGAGTTCAGCAGCACGTCCCTCCAGCAACATTTTGTTTGGAAGTGAGGCATGCAGGGTAGACAGTCTGGGGGTTGCCTTATTAAAAAGGGGTCTTTGGGGTTTGTGACTGTGTATGAGGTGGTGGGAAGGGGGGCAAGGGACAGGAACCCTGTGGAACAGGATGCACACAAGGCTCAAGGCTGTTTGGGAGCTGTGGTTTCAGGTGTGAGCTGAGCCATTAAGCAAAGCTGCCTCCAGCACTGCCCCGTCAGAGCATGGAAATAGGGCCAGCCCCTGCTCAAAGGCAGCATAAAGTCCTTTTTCTTCCCATGGTGCCCTGGCCAGGCCTGCCCTTACTTGCTTTGCAGAGGGCTGCGAGCCCCAGAGGGAGCCCAGCCCTGGAGGGAGGCCAGCCCTGGGGGCTGTGCGATCCCAGCAGCCAGGAGCTCTGCCCATCCCATCTGAAACCTGCCAGGCTCCCCCTAGCCCGGGAGAGCTGCACGGAGTGGTGGGTGCTTGCCTGGAGCTGGGGTTTGTTAGAGGAGGAGGAGGAGTTTCTCCCTTGGCATTTTCACAGCTCGGGAAGGAACAGGAGGGATTGATGACTCTGAGCCCAGGAAAGACAAAGAGGTGATACTGCCCTACTGGGCTTTGATAAACCCAGGCAACCAGCCACCACTTGTTCTTACAATCCCTCACTCCCACATATGCATGAGAAATGCTATTGTGGGGCTTTTTCGGCATTACTGCATACTTATTAACTGACGTGCCTTTGTTTTCTATCAAAAATCTTGTTTCTAAACCTCTCCTTATAACTCACCACATAGACACATGCACATACTAATTTTTCTGTCAAAGAAATAACTACTGTAACATTTGAAGGGGAAAGTAAAAGACCATTTTAAACCACATTTCATTTTTTTTCTTTTCACCCATTTTCTTTCACCAAATTACTCTTCAGCTCTTAATTTCACAGACATTGTGCTCAGTTTCAGTAGCCTGCGGAGGTCTGTGGAGGTGTGATTGGGCAAGCCTTTTGCTATCAAAACCCTCTTCATTTTTTTTCTCATAAGCACAGTGTTTGCACCTTGCAAACCTGACACTTGTACTGAGACACAGATTTGTAAAGGTATTTTGGCATCTCCCTCCCAGCAAGTCAGAATTGGAGATTTGGCTTTTCCAGTACGATAGTTTGCTCTTTTATTGGTTGAATTTTCCTTCTGTTGGAGGAAGGGTAAATCTGATTTGACTTCTCTGAGGGCAAAATCACAGGAGTACAAGGCCAAATCCTTTAAAAATATCACCTGATTACTTCTCTCACATATCCACCAGGAAAAACAGGCACTTTAGCTCATTTTCTCCCCGCAAGCTCCAAGATAAAGCAACTGGCTCAGAATATGAGAACTGACCTCTATCTCAGGGTGATGGCTACCTGGCTGGATGCAGCAACATGCAGATGTATTGTAGAAAATGTAGCACAGCAACTTCCGAGCAGGACTTCATAGCTTCCAACTCCTGAGTGCTTTTTAAGCTCTAACTCAGTAATTATGCATCATGGACAGGCCTACTTTTCCACCATCACTTCTACATTTCACTGGAACTTTGCAAAATGGTCAAATGATTGAGATTTGGAAAGTTCATGCTCTCTGTCCTGTGTTCAGGCTATTGCATGACACCACTGTGCCATTGAGGCACTTAGTGAAACTAATTGTCTTTGCTGCTGTCCTGCCTAGAGGGCCACAGGGAACAGGACCCTGTTGTGCTAATTTCTGGATAAGCACATGATATGAGTCACCATACTGATGCATATATTACATAAATGGAAAAAGAGACAGAGAGAGAGCAGAGACACACAAAGGAGTGAACAATACACAGAATGCCAGGTCGTATCAGTGGGCATATCAGCTACAGAGTGTCCTGCTCCCACTTGAGGCCAATGATTGGAATACCTTTCACAGGGGTGGAAGTCTGTTGGATGCACAAGCCACAGCTGAGGCTGCAGCTCAGCATCGATGTGTATCCCAAGGGATTGACAGGCTGGAGATGCTCTGCTTGCTGTGTCCTGTAGGGTGCTGCATCTGAATAGCATCTTTTGTGCCAAGTATCTCCACAATGGAACCTGAGACATTATAATTCCAAAACACCCATCAGACCCCAGAAAACTGCTGAAATGCATTTGAAATGGCAGAATTCTGATGTGGTCAATTAACCCCCTGCTATGTAGAACCCTGATATCTCTGTATAAATAAAATAAAAGGCAATAGTGCTGGATTGATGGCATAGCTAGGGAAGAAAGCGGTGATACCATGAGATAGTTCCTTATTAATTATTTATTGGGCACTGTGATCAGAGCTCTGTTTAGCCTCTGTCCTGCTCTAGGTCATCACAAGCATACACCCCATGCCCTAACTCAGAGCATTAAGCAGCCATGCCAAAGACAGGATCTTTGCATGACTGCCTCCAGATCCCAACACATACCCATGTAGCCCCTATAATGGACAAGTACATGTATTATTAAGCAGCAGAAAGCACTTGTACAAGGCTGACGGCACACATGACTTATTTACACTGACCTAAAATAGCAGCACTTTAAATGATACAAACACAGAAGACTTTAAAGTGCTCCATGGAGATTTGTGAATACAGGAGAACCCTTTGGCTAATCCTGAAACATTGTTTTCTTAAAAAGTCATCTGATTTCTTTTATGCACCTGCCATTACTTTCCCTACCTAGAAGTGACTTCCTTTGGTTTTCCCTATATATTGGATTATTAGCAGCTCGGTTATTAACAATCCTCCCACTTTTGTTGGCAGATGCAGCCTTTCAGAGCTGACAGTTCCTAAGGGCTTAGGAATACTCTCCCGCAGGCTTGCAGGGTGGAGGATTCTTGGGATTTTCCCTTCTTGTAGCTGAGATTCCTGACGGAAAGTGGCTTTAAATGGCCCCGCTTCAGCTATGCCCACTGGCCAGGCTTGGCACATTTTGTCCCCACTGTCACTCAGTGTCTGTTTGGGGACAGGGGCTCTTTGCCCAGATAAGGAGGAGGTCATTGCCAGGGTGGCTGGGAAAGGCTCCTGGGGGTGTGCCAGGATCATGGGGTGAAGGCCAGAACCAGGGAAACATTAAAATATATGTATGTGTGTGCAGGGTGGGGGGGACCTTAAAGATTATTTAACCAAAAAAAAAAAACCCCTCAGAGTCTGACTTATATGAAATTTAATTTCATTTATTTTTACACCAGCAGCTGTCAGTTCAAAGAACAAAAACAAAGTAGCCATCTGTGCTTAATTTCATAAATCTACTGTAGATTGTCACATGATAGTGGAACTTGGACAAAAACATGTCATGTGATTGAGTCCAGTCCCTTTAAAGTCAGGCTTTCAGATGTAGTTGCAGCTATAGGCACGAGGCCCAGCTAAGCAGGCAGCAACATGTCATGAACTGAGGAGGGGTCAATCTGACAGAAATCCTGATTTCTAGGGCTTGTAGCCTCTTCCCTTCTTTTCATGGCAGAAGTGTTTTAGTTCTTTTTTCATTACGTTATGTTTTTAATTATCGGTATTGGAGCAAAACTGTGAGCTTATTCGATAATAGCAATGCCTGCAACACGAAATGCAAGATGAAATAACTCCTCTCCTATGAGAGTTGCAATGGCATGGAAAAAGCAGGGTGCCAGGGAGCTGTGAAGGACCAAGGATGGTTGCGGAGTCAAGCAGTCTCACCTTCCATTGGGAGCTCTTTCCTGATTCTTCAGATGTGACAAAAAGCATTTTCTTTAAACCTCCACTGAACACAGGTAAATCAGAAAAACATAAAGAAATGAGATTTTCTTTATCCATTTGAGAGACAGGACTAATAGAGAAAGTCAGAGTGTGTTTACTCTCCAAAATCATATTACTAAGAAAGTGCAAGGGAGAGAGATCAGAGGGGGTGTAATTAAAATACAGATCAAAAAGTCACATTTTTCAATTTGCCATGTGAAAAAAAAATAACAATCAGCTTGTCATATTCTCATTAAATACCAGATGGTTGAGCATGAGTAATAGATCTGTGGCTGACAGAAATCTGCAAACTCTTTTCTTCTGAGAGTTTTTAACTTCAGCAATCCGACCATATCGAATAGTCGATAACGCTATCAAGGTGAATGTATTTGTTTAGTATTTATGTGCATGTATTTGTCTGAGCATGCCAGAGTATGTGTGTGTGAGGTGGAAACCAGAGCTGGGCCCCAGAGAAAGTAAAATTGGTTCTTAGCAGGTAAGTTTAGCTGCCTAACACACTATTACTCTCACACTCACAGGCACAAGGGTTTCCTGGGTTTTAATGCTTTCCACCTTCTCATGGATAATTAACTGATGACCACAGCCATGCTGAAAGGAAAATGCCACAGCTCCTCTATCTAATGCAGCCACATAACAATAGTTCAGGTTGTCGCTCTCACACTGAGCCCCGCAGATCAATGTCTTTCTTTCACCACTGCTGTTCCATCCAGTGGAGATCCAGCACCTGCAGGCAGCTCTGTGCTGCTGCCTTTTCCAGGGCCAGGTCACCCCCAGACTAACTCCAGCAAAGGTTTTACCATGTTTAAATTATTTCTCTGGTTTGTTGTCACTAGTGCTGTATGACAATGACATTGACAGGATCTGGCCATAGACCACCACAGAGACAGCATGAAGAGAGAATGAACAAGATGCTTCTTTTCTTCCCCACATGGTTTACTCTCTCAGTGTGCAACATGATGCAGCACAAGGACGTGGTCAGGTGGGGAAGCTCAGACCTAGCCATGTCAGACGGTGCTCATGGAGGCAGCACTGTCAGCATTGCCAGTCTGCTGAGGCCAAACCTTTCCATAGCCGGGCTCCTGTCTTGATCCCAAGTACAAAGATGCATCCAATTGCTCCCTCGCTGGACTTCAGCCACTTGCAAGGCTTGATATCAGCACAGCCAAATGACTGGGAGACCTGAAAGGTCAATGTAATAAAAGAAACATTTAAGCCTGCCAGCAACACGTGGAATTTCAAAGAAATCCTGCATGTGTGCAGAGGGAGCAGCCATGCTCCTCTTGCCTGCTCCAGCCTGTCGTGGAAGTGAGCATACACTGGTCTCCCCTGGAGACCTTGCATTTTATTTTAATCCCATCACCACCATCCCCTCCCCTCTTCTTCTTCTTGTTGCTGTTTTCCCTGAACCTAAAAGAAGTAATTTTGAATGAAAGTAGATTATCTGGTCCTTGTATATGGAAAAACATCAATTACTGTCAAAGAACAACAGTTTTTGTGGTAAGAGTGTGGTAGCTTTATTCTCCTACAAGTTTGGGCTGGACTGATACTTAGAGCAATAGACATTAATGCCAGAAGAGAGCTTGTGAGGTTTCTTGGCCTACTCTTTTTGCCAGTAAGGGATATTTCCCTACGGGATATTGTAACCGAGTTTTAATTAAAAAAATTAGAAGGCATTAAAGCAGCACAAAGTAATAGCCTCCTTCAGTGCACCTCACATTACCAACCAACCTGTTAGTCTCAGACCTTCTTCATTCAACCTCCTGACACATCTGTGCTCTTGGCAGATCCGGATCTCACAGCACGATGTTGTTCAGGGATACCTAGAAGTGGTATAGCTACATTAGCACAATAAATCAGCATGGGTAGAGCACCATGCTAATAAGTCTGGATTGCTTCTCGTCCTCAAGCTAGTTCTTTTAGACCTACCTCATTTAGTACTACAGTGTGCAGTGCAAATGTAGCCACACTCTATCCAAGTCCTTGGGAATGACACTGTTATGAGGAGCTCAGAAAATCCGTGGATGGTGGGAACAGTGGTGAAGCTGAACAGTTTGTGCTCTCCTCAGTCAAGGCTTCTAGTTGGTCCATACAGTGGTGTTTTCTTTTCCTACAACAAGGTCTTGGTGCCACTGAGATCTGTAGTAGTTTTCACACCAGCTACAGCTGTTCTAAAACTTTATCTCCTGTTTATTTTTCTAGTCAGAGTAAAAATGTTTTTCCAGCTATAATACCGTAATCTCTCAAAACTGTTGATTTCTTCTTAAATTCCATTCAGGTTTGCCAGTTTCGCAACATTTTCCTTATGCACTTTTCATGTTTTTAATTACTACCAGCATATATTACTGCCTGAATCACCTTTTTTTGGGAATTGCCATCTTATCACACCAGCCTCGCTTTTCAGCTGTTGTTTTTTCAGGAGTTCACCCCCCATCTCCTCTTTTTCCCTTGGATTGACAAGGCTGACAGAGGTACCTGTAAGCACTTGCTTTCTTGATCCTGGCTTTAATGATTAGCTTAAGGAGTCTCATATGCTCCTGTCATGCCTATTGCTACCTCTGTCAACTTTCTTTTCAACACAGCAGACTTTGATTGCGCTTAGAGACAAGGTCTGCAGCACCTGCTTTCAAAGGAAATGGAAAGGCAGATATTCTGCTCATGAAGATTGACTTAGTAATGGAGCCAAGGTTAACAAATTCACCTGGAGATTTCCTATGGCTCTTGAGTCTGTGCTTCTCTAATCTGGAAGGATGTACTGATGGTAAGGTAACAGTATCCTCACCTGCAGACACTGGCAGTGGTTTTTGGCAACTTCCACGCTGTTTGGCTTCTCTTTGAGATCTGTTCACTCTCTGTTTAGCAGACCATGCCTTGCTTGCCTGCCTTCTGTCTACAGGTAAGGTGGTTTTGGAGAGCTGCTGATGAGCCTCTTTCATTGGTTTGCCTGTACTGCTTTCATGGAGACAACACGTCCAGCCACTGATACTCCAAGAGACACCTAACACGGCACAAACCGCGAGGAAGTTTCCATGTGGATTTAGCCCACCCGAAGCTGTTTCATCTCTCAGGTCCTCACGACCAAGGTCAGAGGCTTGGGCAGAGTTGCTATTTTGCTCATCAGAACAAAGGAAGTCTTTAAGCTGGTTTTACCACCCTATCAAACCTCTGTGGGTGAGGCAGGAGAGAACAAACTAGTTTTCAGGACCACAGAGGTATACAAATCTGAGGGTAAGCAGATATACATATAGGTGTCTGATGACTCGTCTGATATACCTGATTAGTGAGAAAGGGTGCTTTTGAGGTTAAGACACTGGAGAGGATTCAGGAAATCTGGATTTTGTTCCCAGCCCCACCACAGATTGCCTGTGGCATCTTGAGTAAGTGTGCTTGCTTGTACCTCAGCTCTCTGTGCCTGTGAAGGGGGCATAGGGTATTTATCCCCTTGCTTTTCGTTTGGACAGACAGAACAAGCACACGGGTAAGTGTCCCCAACCCATGTGGGCTCTCATCTCACTGGGATCTCTTGATGCCATCAGTGTGTGAATCACAGTGCTCAAGGGAAGAGAGCAACGTGTGCTTAACACATGTATGCACAAAGGATGAACGGTTCCAGAAGTATCAGTGAAGTATCAGAAGCTGGCCACTTCTGGGAACAGTAATCATCTTCCTGGCATCTGTCTCTGGCAACCTCAAACTGTTAATGAAAATTTGAATCAAACTGGGACTATATCATCTCATGGTTCATCAGGTAGTTAAGTATTTAAACACCTCCATTTACCTTCCTTCACAACAATGCATATCCAGGTCCTGTCTGCAAGAATAACAGAATCGAAACAAATGCAGAGCAAGAGAAAACTGACTGGACAACACGGAAGTAGTGGGCAACAACACTATTTCTCTTTGTTCATTGGTCATATCAATTGCATTTATTAGATGATCATTTCAGTCATATGGGTCACATAATATTAATTGTTAGATGGGCCTAAGGAAGTGGCACTGAACACCAGAAAAGTCTGGTATAGTAATTTGTCCATCCTCATGATAGATTCAAGTTCTCTGCTTGCTGGCTGAATTACAAATACAACCAACCCCAGTCATTCAGGTCTCCACACTCTCCTGCAGCCAAAAATAAACATTATTATTATTATTTGCAATAACAGTAACATTAGTGAGTGAGAATCTCCAGAGGCAGCCTGTTACATGTTTTTTTGGTTGATTCAGTGGTCTTTCTACCCTTTTAACCCATTCTAGGTTAGTATTCAGGGATCTTGCTTTGAGGTTCTGTCTTGCAATATCTTGCTTTCAGGCTGTTGTAAGGCACTCTCTTGAGAGTCTCTTTTCTTGGCAAACTCTTGTAGCAGCAGGCTTTGTAGGCAGACTTCTTTCATTACATAACCTTTTCCTCTTGATAGGGCATCTGTAGTACCAGAGGGAGGAGGATGCCTGATGCAGACAGGTTTTATCCTCCCACCTTATTTTCATGTCCGTGCATTTTCTCCTCTTTAAGAGAACTCTAATACTTCCCCTTGCTACTGAAAGTAGGTGGAGGAACAGTCAGTTTTTCCTATCCTTGGCAAAATGTTTTCCTGGCACTGTTGCATATTGTGGAGCAAGGAGCACAAGCATCCTCACTGTTGCAGTGATGCAGGAGGAGGAGCAGTGCTCCAGCCAGATTTCCTGGGCAGGTACGTGACCCCTCAGACATCCACTGACAGCATCAATAGAACTGGGGCCATGAGCACCTATGTTAGATTATCCACGTACAGCTGGTACTACATGGTGCAGGAAAACACATGGGATCACCTCCTGGCACACTCTCAGCATGCACAGTGGAGTGGGAAATGCCATAAGGTCTTCTGGGAAACAGTCCTTTCAAACCTCAGAGCCATCTGAGCCCACCTCCTTGGGAGCAGAGATTTAAACTTAAGTCTCTCACATTCTGGGGATATATCCTCATCCTTTAGCCTTATGGAGAAAGGTGAGAGAGCCAGGTTTGGTTTGTAATTGAATGCAGGTGTTTAATTACCTATGACAAAGTAGATCAGATTCAGCAGAGTGTATTGAGAAAGTCCGGTTCCCAAACACCTGAGAAGGTGGCGATGAGGACATTCTCCTCAATGGGAGACCAAGGTTGGAATCTGCTTTCTAATCAGCTGCGTGGGCGAGGAGAGAGGAGGAAGACTTGAAAGCAATTTCCTACCTCTTATGTGGCTAAGGGAAAAATATGAGGGAGATAACTGTTAGTTGTTTTTTAGTATTTTTTCTTATCTCCGGGAAAGGATTTATAGCCAGGACTCCCAGAGGAGATAGGTGCCACCTTCTCTCCCAGTGGTAGCTATAACTGCCTCTGCTTAATTGCTTCACCACTAAATATTCACACCACATGGCCTCTTGTAGACATTTCTTAACTGTCAGCTTGGGCAGCTTCTTTTTCTACTCTCCAGCTTCTCTAATCCCATCCTGAGGCATCAGATTTACTTTCTCCCTTAAACCAGGCCTGGCACCCTGGGATGCCTGTGTCTCTAACCCAGGGCTGAGGATTCCAGTATACACTGGAGTAAGTGGAAACTAAGTATTAAACCATTGTGGTTTTCCTCTTTTGGTGTGAAATCTTCTTTTGCCTCAACTTTGAACATGTTGGATGTTGAGGAAAGCAGTACTTCTGGCTGAAGCATGCATACAATTAATCAAGCCTTGTGATCCTCTTTGTCTCTGATCTTCAGTAATGAATTCCCTCTGGCTAAAATGACATGTTTAAGGTCCTTGGGCTGTTAAACTCAGCCTGCTTTATACTTTCTGCCGTGTGTATGGGACTTGCAGGGAACTGGCAAAATGTAATGCTTGTACTCCCACTGGTGCATGACTCTGGCTTTATAGACAAAAAAGTTTTTCAGATATCAGCCAGGAAAAAAATAAATATTTTTCTTGAAGGTTTTCTTCTAAATGAACAAGTTTGGTGTGTACGGGATGTTTCTCAAATTCTTTATTTTGCCATGGAAATTTATATTCTGCCTTCTTACACTTAAATTGCATTTACTTTGGTGGAAAATATTCCCATTCCCACACATTTTAACCTCCACTAACTTTCCTATGAGAAAAAGTAGAAGCACGGAGCAATAAAGCAGTGAAAAATAACAGAGTTAGCTTCATTTTTAGACCTGTGATTCTGACACCAGAGCCTATCTGACAAATAGGATTAGTCTTATTTTGTAACATTTTATTTCACTGCTTTCACTACTCTGGTCACTTTCCCTCTAACCCTGACACTGAGGAAGAAGAAAGAGAAGGAAAGCATTGGTCTTTGTTTCAGGACAGAATCACCCTTTCCCCTCAGCCAACTCAAAAGTTAAAGCAGCATTCTCCTGTCGCAGATTACCCTATAAATACCCCAGGCCCATCCTTGCTGGCCCCACTGAAATCTTAACTCTCTTCCTTCAGACGGATGCTAATTGTCATTGATGACTGAACAAGTTTTCAGATTCAAAGTTCTCAGGGTTGCTCCCCACATGCTGATGTCCCTGGACCTGGTACACAAAGCATTTCATGTGTGCATTTCCCTTGTTTGCTTTCATCACAAGGTCAGGTTTTCCACCTCTTGGAAAAAGTGGAAAAAAGTGATCCACAAGTCTTGTCATGTTCTGGTTGGCATGGCACCATTTTCTGCCACATTGAGCTGTGGCTCTGTATCCTCCATCAAGTAATCTTGCAAGTGACACACTTCTACACTCTCTCCAGTAGCTTGTGTTAGAGAACTCACCAGAGCTTTGCTTTTTGGGTTCCTGTTCTGCAGGCCTTCAGGTTAATGTTTCTAGCCTTAATCAAAACAAATTATGTCAACAGGAATCACACTGTAGGCTTACCCGGTGCTGATTGTAATCTCTATTGTTGGTTAATTGATAAAAGTGCTAAAAATCTGTTTCAGAATTTCTGTTTCATAAAAATGTCTCCTTTGTTGAAATATCAATTAGCCGTCCTGGTTCAAAGTTTATTTCTCTTGTGTGGAGCCATGCATTCTGTAATAGTTGTCTAGGTTCTGACATTAAATACTGTAATTTCTCCTGCTATGTTTAAAACCACTTCCAAAGGCTTCTAAGTTTTATTTCCTTCCCATTTTCTACATAAATAGCTGGAGTTTGTTCATGCTTGGGGAGATTAATAAAACTGTAGAGTAGATTGTGAAATTCATCCCAAACCAAAATTCAATGAGCTCCATTCCAAGACCTCCTGCAGGCTCCATTTCTTTAATTAAATATATGCCAAGGTTCCTCTCCATGAAGTAAATATATAAAACTGCATATTTGAGGGCAATTATAAGCTACTGTATTTTGACATTTCTTCACTGCAAATCTTTTAACCTTTATTAAGGGAATTCTGGTTGAATGGGTTTCTACTTGAGATATATATAGCAAGAAAGCTTAATGTCTCTGTGAAATTATAGACAAACTAAAGAGAAATCATAAGAAATGTGAGTAAATGAAACCCTGATTTTGGTCCTGCCAAAGGCTGTGGCCAGGGAATGTTCATCATTAGCAAGAGCTATATGATTTTACCGAAAGCAGAGAAGGGTGTTGGTACTGGGGAATCTTCACCTTTCTCCATTCACAGTCTGGCTTTGCTGGTGCACAGAGCAATGTGTTTCCAAGCCTTGTTGCAGTAGTGCCACAGGAAAGGAGAGAGGACTGGTTTCAAATGGGGCAGTGTAGTGGGCTGATGCTGACTGGTAGCCAGACACCTACCAAAGCCTCTCTGTCATTCTCTGCAGCTGGACAGGGGAGAAAAACCATAAAAAAGGGTTCATGAGGTAGGGACAGAGACAGATCACTCACCAAATACCATCATGGGCAAAACAGATTCAAATTAGAGATATTAATTGAATTTATTACAAACAAAATCAGAGCAGGATAATGAGAAGTAAAATAAAACCTTAAAAACACCTTCTCCCCACTCCTCCCTCCTTCCCTCCTCTACCTCCTCCCCTCCAGCAGCACAGGAATACAGGGAATGGGGTTTATGGTCAGTTCATCACACATTGTTTCTACCACTGCCCAGGGAGAGGAGTCCTTCCCCTGCTTTGTTCTTTGTCAACAATTACAGCTGCACAATATCTTTAATTTTTTGTCTTCTTCTTAAATATGTTACCACAGAGGTGTTACCACCACTTCTAATTGGCCCAGACTTGACCAGCAGCACGCCCATCTTTGGAGCAGCCAGGGATTGACTCTGCTGGACATGGAGGAAGCTTCTGGCTTTCTCACAGAAGGCCTGACCATGCAAACCCCAATACAGGCAGATGCTGTGTGTATGAGCCCTGTTAGCCAAGACAAAAGCCCTCTGCTCCTGCACTGTTTTCTTTTGAATGGGAGCAGGACATCAGTTGCCTCTTTCTCTTTGGTCAATCTTTCTATGTCAGTAGTTTCTTCTGACAGTGGGTAGTGTGAAGTATGAGACACCAGGTATGAGATACGGGTGTGAGAGGCACCCTGGACAAATAATCAGGGCAGGATGGCCTGGAAAGAGGAGCACTGAATGGGGAAACATTGTTCCAAGGGAGGGACATTTGCAGACTTGTTGACACTAAAGTGAAGGACACAGGAAATTCTCGGGGTGTAGGGACCTTCTGCCCTCAGGAATAGGGGGCTGATGTCCTGTCAATGGCCACATTGTGAGTGGGATGGCCAAGGCAGAGGTGGGTGGTAGATGTGCAGAAGAGCCATCAAAGTCCTGGATTGCATCCAGGTTTCCACTCCCAGAGGAGGTCAGAGTGGTGCTGACCACTGTATCTTTATCTCAGATCATGAGGCATGCCTGGATTTTTGCCCAGACTACCCTGGACATCAGGGGAAACGGATAGAAAACTTTTCTGGGGAGGACACAACAGGGGTGAAAGTAGAAGTCATAGGTAGGGTTCTGTTTCAGACGTGGCATGGAGCAGCAGAAGTTCCTGCAGCCACCATTTCAGATGCTGGCATGTGGGTTCATTCCTGTGGGAAACCCCTGTGATATTGAAAACTTAAGGGCAAAGAAACTGCAGCTCCTGCTCGAGCCAGGAGGCAGCAGCATGCCCACAGTTTGGGCATCATTTTGAGCAAACCCAGCAATTTTTGGGAGCTGCTGGAGGTTAGTGGTTCTTCTCAAACTCTCCACATGGTTCTGCCTTGGGTATAACCTTGAACTTTGCTTAAAGTGGAGTTCTGTCCTGGAAACACAGATCAACATGTGCTGCACTTTATGTACTATTAGATCTAAGCCTGTTCAAACCTGCTGACTTGACAGCAGGTTACCAGATGAAAGCGGGCTTAGTTCACTTATAATCCATAAATAGAGAGTTCCAGATAAATTTTCTTACATATCATAGTTTCCAGCTTTTTTTTTTTTTTTAACTGGTTATCATCCTATCATAGGAAAGAAAGCAGTATAAAACTTGAACTCGCCATTCTTAGCTGGTCAAAATAGAAGTTGTGTCTCCAAAACTCCAAATTTCCCTTCCAATACATGTGTTGAAACTTTGCCATGGATATTTTTCTGCCTTTTAAGAAAAAGCATTAGATGATCCATCTATAACAGGATCTCTGACATCAATTGGTAATGGATACTGCACATTAAAAAGATTCATTCTGAACAGCTCCTGCCCCACACAAACCCTAAGCCTGTTTGGCCTGACCTTCTGTGGCTTTTCTTGCCTGCAGAATAACTCATGAAATTTTTAGCATTCCTGTGATCATAACATCTGGGCCTCATTGTTCTATACCTTGGGAAAAAGGGGGGCAGCGACAAACACACTTTGAATTCACATCCTCTTTCATCTGGTTTTCTACAAGTTTTGAATCGAGATGCTCAAGCATAAATTTCTGCTGGTCATTTCTGACTGCCCTCCCGAGGAGAAGCCAGCAGAGTGATCCTGTGCATACAGCACAGGGTGCTTCTTTGTGTTGGGCAAGTAAACTGAAGAGCCACTTATTCAAAATATTGTGTGTATTGGGTTTGTATGGCAAGGGGTGGCTTCTGTGGGAAGTTACTGGAAGCTTCCCCTGTGTCAAGTGGAGGCAATGCCAGTGGGCTCCAAGAGGGACCCAATGTTGGCCAAGGCTGAACCCATCAGCAATAGTGGTAATGCCTCTGGGATAACATTTTTAAGAGCAGGGGAAAAAATGGGAAAAAATTCCAACACTGGAAAATTGCAGATGAAGAAATGACTAAGAATGTGTGAGAAGGAAAGCTCTGAAGGGACCAAGGTCAGTGCAGAAGGAGAGGGAGGAGGTGTTCCAGGCATCAGAACTGAGATCCTCTGCAGTCCATGGTGCAGTCCAAGGTGAAGCCTCTGAGCCCCTGCAACCCATGGAGGTCCACAGTGGACCAGAGAATCATTTGCAGCCCCTGGAGGATCCAGTGGCAGAGCAGTAGGATGCCCAGAGGAGGCTGTGACCCCATGGAAAGCCTGCACTGGAGCAGGGTCCTGGCAGGACCCCTGGAGAGAGGAGTCCATGCTGGAGCAGGTTTGCTGTCAGGACTTGTGATGCTGTAGGTGACCCATGCTGGAGAAGACTGTTCCTGAAGGACTGCACGCTGAGGTGGTGATCCACACTGGAGCAGTTCATAAAGAGAGGCCTTGGGAAGTACTCACTGGAGAATTTTGTCTCCTGTGGTAGGACCTTGTGGGAACAAGGGAAGAGTGTGAGGAGTCCACCCCCTGAGGAGGAAGGAATGGCAGAGCCAAAGCGTGATGAACTGACCATAACCACCATTCCCCAGTGCTATTGGTGGGGAGGAAGGAGAGGATCTGGGAGTGAAATCAAGCCTGGGAAGAAGGGAGGTGTGGGGAGGAGGGTGTTTTTTAAGATTTGGTTTTATTTCTCATTATCTTACTCTAATTTGATTTGTGACAAATTAAATTAATTTTTTTCAAGTCAAATATGTTCTGACCATGGTCTCTTCCTCTCCTTGTCTTGGTCCATGAGCCTTTCCTTGTATTTTCTCTCTCCTGTCTGGCTGAGAAGGGAAGTGACCAGAGGGGCTTTGGTGGGGACCTGACATTCAGCCAGGGTCAACCCACCACATGCTGGAAGATTTTTGGCAACCTATTAAAAACACCAAATTAGTGCTGGTATGTTAATTGTATTTTCTCTACTCCCTTTCACAGATCTACAGGATCCCGCTTACACATCACTGGACTTTGAACTATGCACGTTAAGAGGTCTTTGGTGATTTGAAGAAAATCATCTTCCTGTACTTGTTGCAAAGAGAAGTTGCGTAGTTTAAAAAAGTAATTATGATCCTTAGTATTTTACTCTCTCTAATCATTTACTTTTGCATCAGCTGCACTTTGTCGTGTTACAGAGCGTGTAGGAAATGCCATCAATAACCTGTAACCTTTCAAAGGTCAGGGGTCATGATGTCCATTCTGATGGACAAAAGCATTATAGGAGCAATGCATGTGTTTGAGGCTGGAAAGGATAAGATTTTGGTGCAGCCATAGGCTCATTAACTGAAGGAGTACAGTGCTGCTTTGTTGTTATGGTTTGTTAGAATGCTTGGAAACAAGCAAAAGATCAGTTTATGTTTGGGAAGGAATAATTCAGCTTCATGTGGATGCCTTTTATTTTTAGAGAAATGTGTCTCCCTTAGACCCTTGTAAAAATAAATTGTGTAGAGCAGAGGGACATTGCCTGCATGCAGAATCAACTATTTGCCAAATGTTTTCTTTGTTTAAAATATGCACTTGCTAGACTGAAGCCCAAACTGCAAAGTTCAAACCAACACTCAAATTCTAAACAGCGCAGACTTTAAAGTCACTGAAGTCCAACTGGGAATCACGGCACTATAAGCAGTCCTGGAGTTAAATTTTTATAGCAGCCTTTGCTTACAAAATATCAGAAGAGGTGCAAGTGCTACCACCTGTTTCCTTCGTCACCACTCCCAGTTTTTGCAACAGCTCAGCGGTTACTGTGCTCCGCCAGGATGGGAATGACCCAAGTACGGTTTTTGGAGAGATGGAAAAGCATTTGAGCCCATGGACTCTCAGGGTGTGCTCAAGAAGGTCTCCTTCAGACAGTCCTGCAAAAGGACACTGTTTTCATCGAATGTTAGATTTAAAAAAAAAAAAAAAGAATTTGAACATGACTATTTTTTATCTCAGGCAATGTTACCTGGAAGAGAGAGACAAGGGTAGCAAGCCTTGCTCCAGCAAAAACTTCATTAGGGCAGAATACTCAAGCAGGGGTTAGAGCAAAGTGTTGGAACCAATTTTTAATTTTTTCCTAAGTGAACACCTTCATCCTCACTAAATTAGTGTCAAGGGTATGCTTTGTGTCCCTGTCTGTGTCCCTTAGCACACAGGATTACTGTGGGCAGGGCAGGGCAGGGCAGGACAATAACTGATAGCCTGGATTTGGGAGGGGATGATGGGGTGGGAGAGCAGAGAAGGAATGTCTCTATCAGCCCAGGAGGGGCCACTCTTTCACATCCCTAGGGAAGTGCATCAAGCCATGGGACAGAAGCACAGGGCAATCAATGGCCTGATATTCCTCACCCACCCTAGTTAGGTATGCACATTGCTAGGTAACATTGTTGATCAGGGGCCATAATCAATGATAGCCTTTGGGGGAATTTTAGGTGACCAGTTACACATTATTAGTTCCTTTAGTTTAATAACCTATGACTAACTTGCAAACAAGGAGTTATTTGGCAAAGTGGGAGGGGTTTTTTTTAAATCTAATTTTTATTTTTAGTGAAACATAACACAGGACAACAACTAGTGATAATAGCTCCAGTATATGAAAACAGGAGGTTTACATTCAACATATCACAGTGCATGGCTTGAACCTTCAGAGCTGCTTCTTAACAATTTTAAGATGGTACCTGTGGGTGTTGGGCACTGGGATGCTTCTAGATCCTTGCCTCCAAGGGTTCCTTCACAAGGCTATTCTGTGAACCAGGTTCAAAGCTTTCAGTGGGGAAAACTCCTGTGAAAGACTCGTGCTTCCTCTGTGATCCCTGGTAATCCTTCCCTAAGAGAAAAATCTGCATTACTGTGGTCTGATTTAAATATGCAAGCAGAGTTTGACTTCTTCCCTTACACTGTAATTAATGTATAAAGTACCCATCTCTTGGCAACATCTCTAGGTGGTGTGTAACACAGGAGCACTCAGCCCACCTGGGCTCCAGACCTGGGGTTTGCTCCTGCCACCAAAGTGGACACTACCAGGCAAGGAAAAACCAAACTGGAGGAAGGATGCCGTGCTCAGTGACGAAGTGACCCGAAGAGAAAGGCCTGATGTGCCCAGCTGGGATGACAGCCACCGAGAGACCCCAGTGGACACCCTCAGGGAAGAAGCTCCGTAGATGGAGTCCCCACCGAGAAGGTTCAAACAGCAAACCCAAGCGCAGCAAAACTGTGCAGTTAAAAATAAAAAGAAAGAAAAAAAGATAGTTTTCATGTTCCATAAGGCTATGATTATGTGATATACATATTTTTATTCAAGATCAAAGCGTTGTTTTTAATAGTTAAATATTCACATATGTAAATGAGTTTTGATTTGCATAAAGTGATAATTATGTTATTCATTAGGACTTGGTAAATGTTGTGTTCAAATTCCATGATCATTTTGCTTTAGGGTTACTGAGAAACAAGTTTATGAGTTTGAGGAAAAACCTATTGTGAAAGTAAACGGTGGAATTTATTTCCACCGAGCCGGGATGATTTCCCTACCTCCTACGTTGCCAGGATGGCATGTCCAGTCCAGCCCATTATATCAGCTAATGTCTGTGGGGAGGCCCAGGGCTGCTGTCCCTGCAAGGTCATCTGTCACTGCCAGCCGGGGAGGGGCAGCTGTCACTCTCCCCGTGTCATTGTCCCTCCGCAGCTGCCCCGCCGCGCTCTGCCCGGCCGGCTCGGGGCTGCGGGAGCGCTCCCGCTTCCCTCCCGCTTCCCTCCCCGCTCACACGCGCCTTCCCCTGGGTCAGGAGGAACAATGGAGCAAGCAGGACAGGGCAAGCCTGTGCCGAGCTGCAGACACTTGATAAATGGGTGGGCAGGCGGCAAGTGACAATATGCAGACAAGTGATATCATTTGCAAATGGATCCGGCAAGGGAAGCAAGAATACAGAGAGGGGGGAAGACAAAGTCAGGGGCACAGAAAAGGTTTCTTGTTAACCCTTGCAGAAGGGTGAGGAATATGCTAGCTTGTATCTCGGGGTAAAAAGAGGTTGGGAATACTGTTTTTTGGTCCCTTACCTGTCACGTCTGGGATCGTGGAATACCCCATGAGGAAGGCACATGACATTCATAAAAAACGTATTTTTAATATCTGTAGCCTCCTGTCCTGATGCATAGATGTGGACATCTTGGGGATCACCTGGGATTTACCTTCCTTAACTCCTTCTTTGGAGAGATTCCCATCTCCCTGTTCACAACTGGAGGTCAGTGCCTCACAATAAGGCCCAGTGCTCTGGCTGCACTGACCTCACCCTTCAGACAATCAGTGTTGGCATTACCCCATCATCCTGGTGAGTCAGCATCCCAGGAAGACCCCACGTCCCACTGGCAGGCCAGGGGAGGCAGGAAGGGATTAGGATGGCTGAGTGTGCAAATGGCTCTTCAGCAGGGGTTTACCGAGCCAGACAAATTGGCCAACAGGAGAGGTGCTATGAATGGTTTAAATATTTGAGTATGTAAATATTTTGTAAAGGTCAGTCACGAGATTAAATCCCCTCCTTTCCCCCAAACCCTTTCTAAACAGTGGAATGAGAAGCAGTCATCATCCAGTAGATTGAATGCAAAAAGGACTGGACAGTCTACTTAAGCTGTAAGACCAAGTTTTTCATTTTAAACTGCTATGTGTCTCCTAGTGGCCAACAATCTCCACCTTTCTTTCATGTGTGTTTTTTTCTGGCCCCAGTCACACAAGAAGATTTATATCCATGCTATTTGCTTCCAATGGACATGGGCTGTGTTCACACACCATGAGATTTGCCTTCCTGTCTCATAAATTGTGTCAGTGCAGTTGATCCTGCCCTGCTGCCCCACGCAGAATTTCCACGACCATCAGGATGGGGAGTGTGTCTACAAAAGCTGGGTCACCTACAGTCACAGAGTGTGTGTTGAGGCAATGCTATAACCAAGTTTTGGGCTTTTTTCTTTGTAAGGAGGAAGTTTTTGAGAAGAGCTGAACAGATCTGTAGAATGCTCTCTAGTTGTTACAACATGTTCTCTGCTTATGACAGAACCACTCTCATAGAGGTTTGAGGGTGTTTCCAGCACAGAGCCCACAATTCATCTAAACTAAAACAACCATCAGCCCCCTGTTTCATGACAGGTAGCATTGGCTTGCAGTGAACACTGGCAAAATGAACTAGATCAGGATATAATTCTTTGATGGTGAGATTTGCAAACCAGGGTTTAGTGGTGATAGAGGTTCTCAGAGTGCAAAATTTTGTGTGATATATCCTCTCCAGCATCTTCCCTGCCACTCTTAAGCATAGTGTAAACTTTGAAGTAATGCTTCCAGGCCTTTTCCCTGCAAAGGCATGTCATCTTCCTTTTTCTCTCTCTCTTTACTTGCTGGGTATCAGCTGTAGTTAACATATTTTAGTTATTCTATTTAAATGCACTAAAAATACAGGTCAAATAGCTGGATCATCCATTGACTGCCTCATTATCCTATTG
Source organism: Orthonyx spaldingii (assembly GCA_013397795.1). Classification (NCBI taxonomy): domain Eukaryota; kingdom Metazoa; phylum Chordata; class Aves; order Passeriformes; family Orthonychidae; genus Orthonyx; species Orthonyx spaldingii. The sequence goes on from VZTJ01004198.1 coordinate 2,046,346, forward strand.
AATGAGGACTCTTTTTGGCTTTTACTGTGGACATGGACAGGATATATTAGAACTTGTCTGTCATTAATAGCTTCACGCACACCCATCTAAATGGCCAATTAATGTTCACACCTGCCTTAATGTTATTTATTAACTTGTGTTACCTATAACAACCACTAATGCTTTTGGAACTTATTTCACTTCATTTCTGACTTTTCTTCTGTTCTTTGGCCCCACATTAATGCTGTATTTCTTTCAGAACCTCTCTCATTGTAGGAGGATGGACAAGATGACCTGATAGCCTTTCCCATCTCTAATTTCTATATGCACACTTCCCTCATTAGGACACTCCTGCACAATAAAAGGCAGAATACCAGACTTAATATCTGAAAAAAATGTTCTCCTTTTCCCCAGCCGTCTTGCTGTGCTGTCAGGCCTGATTTAGCCTTACCAGCTGCGCATCTGTTGCTCTTCAGGGCACTGAGAGCCCGAAGATGGGAGGAGGTCATTAAGGGTCGTACAGACTCCATCATTAGAAACAAAACTACACATCTCCTTTCTTATCCATTGCTAGCTTTTTCCCTTTTTTTTTTTTTTTTAGGAGACTTTCACATTGGTCGGAGAAACACAATGTATGGGTTTTACTCTTCTTAGGCCAAGCACTGTCTTTTTGGCCATCAACAGCAGAGTCTTTCACTTAACTGCTGTTGTACCAGATCATTCAATTGCCCATGGAAATCCTCACTTCTTATGCACATGGCTTCAGTGCTGAGGACATGCATCTAGAGTTGCTGCTTCTACATGTCAATGGCTGCAACAGTCAAAAAAAATGAAGTTGGTCTCACAGTGAATTTTTTTGAATTGTATTTGAGACAATTGGTTTTCCTTTGCTGTTTTGTGTGATAGGGGGAAAAAAATTGAAGATTTCTCTCTGCCTCATTTTCTTCATCTAACAATGTAGATGGCAACTTTTATGGAATTAAATACCTTTATCTTTGTGAGATATGTGAAAATCACACTTGGCTGCTCCCTGTTTCATATTATCTGCATTAGTGGATGAATTCGGGCTTACTCTGAACCACCCTGGAAATCCTTGTTATGACAGTTTTGCTTGATCTTGAATGTGACTGGCCTTTCATTTCACCTGAGGTGACTGAAAAGAAGCTGAAGAGCAGCTGAACAAACAAAAAACTCCGTGGTAAGAAATCTGTAGTCAGAGCAAGCCTGAAAATGTGATATTTGGAAAAATGATAACTAACAGTAAATTCCTGTTCTGGCTAATGCTTTCTGCACCAGTCTTTTGGAAAAACTCCTGGGCCCAGAGGGGCAATGGACACCTTTTTTGGGTGTCCTTGAGGACCTGAACTAAGCAATCTTGTACAGCTCTGCCTATGAGGTGATTCTAGGTATTGGTCCTATTTTGAGGCTTGTCAAGTCTTTTTAATGGGTTGACTTTCAGTTACTCTAAAGACACTTTGAACATAAGGAAAATATTAAGGTAAATGCAAAGGAGACCGGTTTTATTGCAATCCAAATTTAACAGCATAGTTACTCAATTTCAAGACAGGTGGATAGAAATAGAAAAACATAATTATAACTATCTATATGTTAGATCACCCAAGAGGTGTCTCTCTCTGTTTCATCCAGCTAGCAAGCTGTCAGATGCTTATGCAATGTCTTGGCATATCCCTTCCTTACATAGAAGTGTAGTCTCAGGCTGAGCTTTCAGATTTAGGAACAGGTTTATCTTTACAACCCCCAACCTTCCCCAAGGATCCATTCTGAATCTGATATCTCTGCAGGATAAATGCTCCCTTTTCCCTTCAGAGCAGGGGATCAGCCCTCAGCATATGACCTCTTTATACACTGAGACCGACATTTCGTGTAACCACCTATGCTTTATTCAACCTTACTTCTACAAAAAGAGAAATGAGAATAGTGTGCATAGTGCTTTCCAATTTCTCATCAAGATGAGACATGATGATAAGTAACCACTTTGGAGTGATAGCAGGTGTTAGCTGGGGTGAATCAACCTTGGGCTGGGCTCTGAGGCATTCTGGGACAAGGAATTCCAGTGCTATGGATATTACTGATGAGTGATAAAGAGGCTTACATTCCTGAATCATCCTTTTACTTTGTATCTGTTTAATTTTAATCTTAATTTATTATAAACAGGGGGAAAAGCATATTCAAACCTCTACAAAGGCAGAAGACTCTGGTTTTAATATTAAAATATGTCATTTGCAACAACCTTTATGGCTTTGTCATATACTCTCAATAAATTACTTCTAAGATTGATTAAAGACCTTAGCTTTGCTTCACATGTTAATCAGTCTCACCAGCCAATTAGAGCTTTGGTGCTAGAGAGCAACAGAGATCATCTCTCTGGCAGCATTTATTGTGCAAGCCAAACCTTTATGACCTAATACTGGTAGGGAAACTGATGGCAGTTTATGGGAAAAAACCATCAAAGAATTGCAATGTTATTCATGCTGATACTTGATGAATAGATATTTAGAAGTTGTATTTCAGAAGAGGTAAAAGTTAATGCAGAATTGGCTTTCCTGGACTGAAGCAGAATTGGTGCTTTAGAATAGCAGACTCCTACTTCTAAGCTACTCGTGCTCTTCCTTCTTTTTATGACTCGGAATATGTCAATTAAATTTGCTTCAATTTCGCTACCTGTAAAAAGGGAATAAAATGACCTGGTTTTCCATCTGGATGAGCTGAGGATGAATTAACTCATGCTGGAAGTAAATGAAAAGCAAGACATCCTTTCCAGAGATACTACAGTTTCCCACCTGAACAATTTAACTGAAAATGAATTTGGAGCAACAAGAGCAGAACTACATCAAGCTTGCAGGTCACTGCTTCCCAGTCCTGACTGCACTGAGCATGGCAGGCTATGGGAAGTGAGCAGAGGGGGCTACAGTCCATTTTCTGCCTGTCTCCACAGCTGACCTGCTTAGTAGCTTTTATAACAGTGAGGCCACAAGCCAGACATGGAAAATCAACACTTGTTGTGTCAGTTCAGCTCAGTGCTGAGGCACACTGATGTGCCTGAGTTATACATGAATAAACAGATGATTTCAACCACCAGGGCTACAAGTCCCTGCATTTTTCAGAGGATTTTTAACTCACTCTAAACATAAAGACAAACTCTGCACTGTGTAGGATGTAGTGATTAAGTGGCCAAGCAAGAACTACCCTTTTAAGTGTATGTGCCCTGGTCCTTTCACAACGCACCTGATTGGAATCTCTGAGTATAATGTAATTTAAATAAAAACCAGTGACAATAAATAAAGAGGTACAGTCAAAATAAAAATGGAAAATAACTGTAAATGTCACAAAAAGTCTTTTGTGTTTTCCATGGTGAATATTTGTTACAAAATTCCTTGGCATTGCAAGGTATTGCAAAATGCTTTATTTCACAGAATATACATTTGAGAGTGTTGAAAGATCAAATTCCTAGAATTCAACTATTCTTGAGGTGGATGCTAACAACGTGTTAGGACTAGACTGAGGGCATTATCTGAGTTCCATGTATAGCCTGAATTCCAGAGGAGACTGAAGCCAATTTTATTTATGTTTCATCTTGGTATAATATCTTCCCCTCATTCAATTGTCTCGGTCTAAACACTGCAGGAAAGTTACTTTCAAATGAATGTCTGGGTGTCAGGGGCTAGCAAGCTAATAGTCTAATTACTTTTGTAGTCTTTATTAGTTGAAATGTTTATTAGAAAGGTTACTTTTTATCCAATGAAAGATGACAATCTGGGTTTGATTGAGTGCTGTTTGTTGTTTTAATATTGTTAGCTGTGTGAATGGGTTAACACACTTCTCATCTTCTAGAAGCTGAAGGCTATGAGAAATCCCAGGGGTAGCCACTCCTCAGCCCACATTTGCTGCCTTTGCCAAGGAAAGATCCCATAAGATTTCCCCCCCTCCATCACTTAAGGGTTGTGATGATTTTTAATGTCACTGCCTAGATGGCCTGGAGATTTTTATCTATTGCACTTACAGGTCACCTTAATATTATCTCACTCAGAGAGGGGAAAAAGTTTCTAGTGGGATAATATTAAGTTATACAGCATGACACAAGGTCAGACTGTGAGAGACAGGAATATATGAATAAAGCCAGTGGCCATGAGAGTCACCAGTGTGAAAAAAAAACCCAAACAGAAAAAAAAAGAGAAAAGAAGAGAAACGAACAAAGAGTAAGAGGGGAAAAGTGCTGGTGGAGGAGAGAAGTGAAGAGGGGGCAAAGAAGAAAGATTAAGAGAGAAAAAGAAAGGATCAGGGTCAGAGTAATGTAAAGTCATCCTTCTTATCCCAATCAGCTGCACACTGCATGCTCTCGGTGGCCATGTTCATACTGAATTAGCTCCAGACTGTTTCTTTTCTCTGGGACTCCATCTTTTTGAAAATACATCATCAGTACAACTCCATCCTGAAGGCATATTACACTAATGCATCATTATTGCGCTGGCTGACTGATGATGCTCCAGTGTCATACATCACCAGAGCTGTGCCGCGCTCTGATGAAATGTTGGTGTGATACATAACCAGGGAGAAGCACACAGGTCCCGCATCTAATGACTCCAGAGATGCAAACTATTCAGAATTAAAGCTAAAGCCTTGGAGAAGGGGAGCCAGAAAAAGCAAGCATCCCTAACAGTCTGGCAGCAGCCTGAAACTCCTGAGGAAACCTGCAGTAACTTTGAGTTCCATTAGTGGAAGTGCCTGGAAGGCTGCCAAAATCCAGCTGCTGGGCTTGGACAAAAGTCATGAAAACCTTAGCAACATGGCAGTAATGAGAGGCAGCTACCACAAGCCAGAGAGGGCATACAGCAACATCCCACTCCAGCCCTGCCTGCAAAGGCAAAATCAGAGCTTGACTGATGAGCGGATACACAGCAAGGGAAGGCAAGGAATGGGGAAGGTGGGGACACCTGTCATGGGGCGGCTGGCCTTGGTTCCCTTCCAGATAAGCATCTCTCCTCACCTCCCTAAAACACAGTCATGCTGCTTCTGTGGCTTCCCATGGAAGCCAGTGGCTGCTGTGATGGATGGGCTTGCAGAATCCAGCCCTGGCCAGTGGGAAGATGCATGTTAATCCCTGTTGTTAATCTGTTTTGGGAGAGGGATGGAAGAAGAATGGAAATGTGGCTTAATGGCAGCCTGAAACTTGGCATGAAACAATAATTTCTTGATCCACACACACATACACTCTTCCTGTCCTGCAAAGGGTTCACCCAACACTATGTAAAAGCCTGTTGTTTGGTACACACCTACCTTTACCTCAGTGCTTCCTCCCAATACAGCCCATGAACCTGTCTCCTACTCCCAGCCAGAGTCTGGTTCTCCCTTTGCTTATGACCTCCCGGTGCCCTGCAGCAATTTCTGTCTCTGCGCCCCAGTTCCCCAACAACCAGAGTGGGACCTGTGGATAAACCTTTGTTAGACACAGCATTGTACTTCTTTGAGCAAGATCTCTGTTTTAAATTGCTTCTTACTAAACAAGTCTGAAAAAAGGCTCTTTCTTCTCATAGCATATGTCCAGTTGTAATTTCCCTGGGGATAAACACATGCAATGGTCAAGTCATTGGCGATCATAATTTCATGAGCTGGATTCCTCTCAGTCTTTTTCCATCATGTCACCTATATAACAGTGGGACTAGAGAACATCTGAAACATCTCTGCTGTTCAGAATGGAATTACTCCAAACCTACACCCACATTGCTGAGAGTTGAATTTGCTCCAGTGGTGCTAACCAAAGAGGATTTTTACCATATAGGTTGGAAATGTAAACTGTCAAAAATTAGAAAAGACCTCAATTCAGCACAGCACGGCATCATTTTCTGCCTCAGCCTCATAAAACTACTGTGTAGCTGCCATACTTCACATATCTTTTAATGGATTTGATATTCTGCTTTTTCACAAGGGAAATAATCCCATCATGAGGCTGCAACTATATTAAGGAGCATTGGCTTGCAGTGTTCATCATGTAAATACCAAATTTGGCTGCATGCATGGAGTATGATATTTAAGAATGAATGTGCTGCAGGAAGAAGATCTGAGACTTTGCAAGAATGAATGAATTTTGGCACCATTAAACAATAGTTTTGCTTTTAAAGCATGATCCCTTGCAAGCCACTGCTGGCTGTAAGTTCTTGTAATGTATGCCTTTGTAAATTCTCTTCTAATATGGAAGGTCCCAGAGCAGGTCTCTGAAAGATTAATTTCAGATCTTTGAGAGATTCATTGACAACTGGGGTTCATCATCTGTAGGAATGACAGACAGGGAAAGCCTTCACAGCAAAATCACGAGCGTGTGTGCAAACACATACTTGGAGAGCTGTCTCTTTGCAAAATAATCATTGTCTCTGAGTCTCCAACCCCTAATTTACACTTTCTGTACAGCCATAACCAGGAGCCAGAGTCCCTGTCAGCAGGTCAGTGGCAACAGGACTAACAAATAAGTGCCACAGGATACCTTGAGGCAAGTCAGCCCCTGACAGGTTCATCCCTTCTGTTGAAGGTGGTTGGAAGAGAGGCTCAGCCAACAGCTATGTCCCTGCCTTGGCTTCCTAGACCTGACAAAGTTCTGTTCAAAGCTAATGATAAGCCTGAAATAAAATAATGACAGTTCAGTTCAGGTAAGCACTGTGAAACACAGATGGCTATGTGGGCTGTCCAAGTAGCTTTGGCCTGCAACAACAGGGACTGCAAAATTAATCTGAAAATATCTACTTTTTCTAGTTTTTATGCTGTCAGAAGCCCTGTTGTTTCTCAGGTGATTTTTCAGCACTGAGACTCACTCAGTTTATAACTCTGCCCCTCCAGTATGGGTCAAGACCAGGAGAGAGATTCTGAAAACAGTAGTTAGAAGACAGTTGCAGAATGCCAGGAAAGGAGTGATGATGCCCTTAGGGAGAGACAAAGAAGATGGCAGAGCATGGGGCAGGCAGGAGAGAGCTAAAAGTTTCAGTAATGCACTGCTAAGTATGCTTGAATTTAAGTCTGATTTTAGCCAGTGGTTTGTGTTGTTATTTTCCTGAACACTTGGAACTCCAGAACTTTTTGATATTTATTTCATAGCTTGTGTCTGTGTCCAGCCATATAAGAAGACAACACAGAAGTCAGCCTGAAGTTAGCCTCTGAAGAGGTGACAAGACTTGTACTGCCTTTGCATCAACCAGAAGCATCTCTAGGGAAATCAGTAATGCAACTTCTTTGCTTTGGATTTAATTAAAGAAACATTTCAGACTGCAATTTGAAAGCAAACATAAACAAAAAAAAAAACCCCTTAACTATTGGCTTTCTCTTACAGCTACTGTCTGCCCTGTACAATGACAAATAAGGGAGAAGAATCATTCAATAACACATAGAGAACAATTTCTAATGTCTTAATTATTTCCCATGTGCATAAAGCATTTTAGTCCTATTGTTTCTTTTCACAATCTGTTTGGGGTCATTGGTAAGTAGATCACTTTGTCCACACAGAGCACTGCGAAGCTCCAGGAAAAGATGGAGAACTGCATGTAAGTTGGCTGGTCCAAGGCTACCACTTCAGTTGTTTGTAGTCTCCCACCACGTCATTTGACAAATCAATTTATAATATGCATCTTAAGTCTAGTTAAATGCCCAGTCAAGACAACACAGTTGGTATGAAATTCTATAGCAGTGTACAGATTATCAAAAATAATTTTCTTCTATGATCTTTAGTTTTCTGCTGGACAAACATCAAGGGAAATGTCAAGTCTCAGCTATTTTCTCAAGAAACTGCTCCCCCAAAAATTCAGACTATTATTTCAGCCTCCTAGATAAAGAATGGCTGGCAGCTCTTAGCCTTGGACTCCCTGGCTTTTGCTGTTCCAAGACTGAAACTAGGTTGAAAAGAGGCTGACATAGAAGACAGAGCCAAGGCCACGAAGGGCAAGATGGTCCTCTGCTGCCAGGGCACCATGCAACTCTTTGCTGTCTTCTTACCAGCGTTACAAAGAAAGAAATCCTTGACTTAAAAAGATGGTTCTATTTATTCTAGAACAAAATGTCCATGAGAGATGCTAGTCAGAACCTTAATACACTTCTTTCTTCCATGGAAAGTAAGAGTGGGTAAAGCCTGAATTTCTCTGGATTTCAAAGGCAAGAATTAAATTTGACTCAACACACTTCTAACACCAACGCTGCACCACGTAGGTTCAAGCCAGTTCTAGTCAAGTGCTTTGTGCTTGTGAGTGTGGAATTCCTTTCTACTTTCCACAGCATTTAATACACTAATTGAGTTGTAGTCATCAAACCCAAATAATTACAACTAACATTCAGTTTGTCTCTGCTGGACAACCTTCTATACCAGTTATATTTGAATTTATTCCGAATATACATTATTCCAAATGGAGGTAAATAAATGAGTGACACTATGGTGTAGGTGGGATCTGTGAAAAGAGACATCAACTGTGGAATATCTTCTGCAAAAAGAAACACATATTCATCTTTGAAGTCTTTACTTATAGCATACACACACACACACACACACACACATATATATATATATATATACACACACACATCACCCAGGGTTATTCAATCACATGTAAGTTAACCTCCCTTTCAGTAAAGGACTTTCTCAGGGAACAGAACAAGCAATTGAACACTTAAAAGATTTCCTGCTGTGCTGTGCAATGTCTCCTCATTTTCCAGTTTTACTACTTTGGCAATTCTGAATTAGCATTTATTCATAGCAACCCCTGAAGGGTCACCAAATGAATTCTGCACTAAAACTATATGCTCAGTGTTGCCTTCCACCTCTGTGTGCAAACATAATGGGGCAAAGAGCTTTCTCCCAGTGAAACTTCTGTCGGTCTGGAGCTGGGTCAGAGAGTTTGTGCAATGGAGCAGCTGTGTCACCCTTCTCACTCTCACTTTTTCCTGACAGAGCCCTGAGCACCCCCAACGGCCTGAGCACTGAAATTCAGGATGAGCAGTTTGCAGATAGATGTGGCAGTGACTCTACTGTGTTTGGAAAGCAGCTGCCTCTTGGGTTAAAGATTAAAGACCAGCCATTTTCCATTCTTAGCAGAGAAAGTAGAAATTTAATTTTTTTTCCTCTGGGTGAACAGGAATGGGAGTTTGATAAGAAGGCACAACAGATGAACTTGAGAGCTATTTAAATTTTGTTTTCTTCAGTGAGGGAAAGAATTTGTCCTTGTATCAGAATTACTCTTGGAGATGAGAATAAGGAGGCAAAGCTGGGACTTGTAATTGCTAGACATGTCACTGTACTCTCCTTGGCAGCATCTGCTTCTGAACAGGCCCAGTAAGCATGGAAGCTCTCAACACATGAGGTTGTACACCTATTCCTTACTCCTTACAGGCCAGAGTCTGCATGTTCACCAGCAAGGGCTACAAATCACCAGAAAGTCTTGCCAGCTTTCTTTAGGAAGGCTCAATATAACAATGCAACAGGTATGATGCAAAACATTTTGCAGGGAAGAGTTATGAGGTTGGGAAAAACCCACCAACTTTTTGTGTATTTTCCATGTAAATTTTTCTTTTCTTTCACAGGTAGTAAATGCAGTAGGTATCATAAAGGATAAAATTCTTGGGCAAGTGGAGACAAATTTTCTTGGGGATCTTAAGGAAATCTGAGCTTTCCTCATCAAGCAAGAAGCCATTTTCTCAAGCTGTGGACATGACTGTAGTTGTGCATGTTAATAGCACAAGAGGGGTGGAGGAATGGAGGGACCAGCACATGGAAAAACTGTCACTCTGATCCCTTGTAAGTATCATCTAATAACACAAAAGTATCCTCAAGGATTCTTGGGGCTAGGATTTGTAACATCATGGAAACAACTTTCCTAACCAAAGGTAGTTTGGAAACCTGTTCCGGTATTCAGAAGGTTTTTGTCCAAAGAGCAAAGCTGCACAGAAAATCTGCAGGCATCCCTGAGACATAAATGTATGTCCTGATAGACCTGATTTCCCTCCCAGGTGCAGGTGTTGTAGGCAGAACTGCCAGTAGTTTAACACAGCAAGCCCAAGACACTAACTTCTTTTGGAACATGTAAAAAGATGTGAATTTATAAAGTATATTTACCCACCCTGCGATTTAGCCAGGGCTAAGGAGAGAGTGTTTTTGACAGCCAGGGGTGGTCCGTATTCCAGCCTTATACCTCCTCAAGGCCCTGGTGAGTGGTGTCTCTGAACAGGCTGTCCTCTCCCTCGTCACGTTCTTCCCAGATGAGGTGCCTCCACATCGCTTACCCACGTACTGAGCGCACTCATCTCCCATCCCAGCAGCTCCTAGCACACCTGTGCAGCCTGAGGTGACTACATAAAAGAAGCTAATAAAGCAGCGCTTGCGTTTCATTCATTTCATTCACCGGTTTGAGATTTCAGGAATGGAATGGAGCACAGCTGGCCTTTGGATGTCAGATGTACTTCACAAGCCAACACCGGTTCAGCACACAGGCAGAAGGCTTCTCGTCTCGTGGCTCTCCACGGGCAATAGAAAGGAAGCATGTTGGCACTCTCACAGCTGGCAGTGGGGCTGGCACAGGAGAGCTGTAAAGAGTGTGTAGGCATGAAGGTGCAGGCTGCCAGGGTGAGAGCGGGTCACCAAGCCTCCAGGGGCTCCCAGCCACCCGCAGAAGGCACGAAGAAGGGCGCTTTGCTCTGCTTTGACTGAAGGGCAAAGGGTATGGTGGGTGACAGACAGGTTGGATCAGGTCTGCGCTGACAGGGACAGGTGCTGCTGGGAGTGGAGATTCATCTCAGGAGGCTTTGGGGCTTTGTTGTGTCACTGGAGCATGGAGCTGCTTCTGCTTGTGACCATGGAAAGCTCCACACTCAGAGGAACTGTCTGGCCTGGGGTTTTTCCCTGCCCTGAGTACTCGCTGTCCTGTACCTGCTCTAGATCCTGGTCTGCCTATCTATTCACATGGCAAATGAAATCTTCCATTTCCACCCATCTCACTTGAGAATATGCACCAGGATGGGTATGGGAGTATCACTGAAAGTCATGTTATCTCTACATGATTTGGGCAGCTATTGGAGCAGAAAGGAGCACATGGGAGAGAGATATGTTATATCCTTTGACTCTTTCTTATTGATTTCCAGATCAGAACATACTTTGTCAACTTGTTCTTTTCCCTCAGAGCCAAAGCAACTAAAGAGGACAGTGGTGTGTCCAACAGAGGGAATTAAAGGAAAGATCTTTGACTAGGTTATGTTTGTATCTATTATTCTTGACCTGTAATTTGCTCCTTAGGACTATGGGCACAGTCCCAGTGAATTTCTCGGTTTATTGAATTTTCCACAGCATTTCCCTTTTGGATGTTTGTTGAGCTCCAGGGAAACTTCCTTCAGACAGCTCTTTTCCAGAGCAGGATGACTGCTCACAGAATGTGCTCACCCTGGCTGGGTGTCTCCACTGTCAGGGTGTGATGGTGTGATGGCAGATGCTGTCTGATGGGGCTTCATTTTGTCAGGTGCCAAAATCAGTGTACAGATACCCAGACCTACGGGCTGAGTGCAGAAACAGCTCAAAAATAAACTGTAAGCATTCAGAATGGCTGGTGCTGAGCACAAGTGAGAGGTAGGAGACAAAAATTACCTATCTTGGATGTAAAGTTTCTTTCTCAAAACCTGTTTTCTCCACAGACAGATCCACATATCTCTTCCTGGAACATGGGAATAGCCAGTGTTCAGACTCAGCACAAAGCCTCTCTTCAGGCAACGCTACCTGAGTAGAGTCCGCAAGGAAGGGGAAAGTAATCCAGAAACAATTAATATGCCAGGCAATAGTCACAGTTCACTTAAAGTAGCCCATAAGGTCTTTATTTCTCACAATAAACTTAAAAGAATTTCCCTGAATTTCCCTGAGGCTGATAAACGAATAGGATTATATATCCAGCCTCTGTGAGCAAACACTGCATCAAGAAAACCTCAAAACAATAACAGCAGAAAGGGCACTGATATTCAAAAGGACTCAAAGTGCAGAATATGGCTCCTCATTTCAAATGTCCCCAAGGCTGTGGATGCTCACGACTGAGATTCCGTCTTGGCCTCTTGTAAAACTGAAGAGTCGTGTGAAAAAATTGAAACTGAATTGCTTAAATTCAAGGCTTTTCTCAGACAGACATTTCATTTGCTCCTTCTTTTTTCCAAAAGGGTAAACTACGAGCCTTCCCTTAGAGCCTGCACTGTCAAATGACATCTTAATAATCTCAGTATCACCTTCAGCTCGGTAAGTCGTGTTTTCACCCCATTTACATATGGACAATGCCCAGTGGTTTAGTAGAGTTTTCCATATTGCTGCAGAGAAGCTAATTAGAGTCTAACTTAGTGAGAAGGAGCATTTTTCAGGCAAAATGTTTTCATTTGCTTCTCTTCATGGTAATACGACAATGTATCCAAACTCCAGTTTTAGTCTTTCTTTATATGCTTGTAAGAGTTACCTGAAGCACTTCATCACATTTTAAAATTATTAAAGAAGACTTAGGATCCTCCAAGTTCTAACACTACAAGTATTTTCCCCAGGGCACTTGATTACAGTAGAGATATTTTTTTAATTTGCAGAACTCAGAAAAGTCAGAAGATGGCAGCAGCTCATTCATGCATTAAACAACCCTTAAATCTCATGAACAGAAAAGCTCTTCCTTAAAGATACCTGAATTATGCAACCACATAAGAATAGAGATTGATAATTTACTAAGAACAATAATTCTGCTTATCCAGGCTCTGAAGTCATCAAAGCTATTATTTCTCATATTCTTTTTCATTGTCATGAGTGCAGTGGAGAAATTTACAGGGGTGAGGGAAAGTAAATTGTTGTGAAAGAGTTGTTAGATGGATACTCTTAATTCCAGACATGCTTCCAGGATCCCTAAACTTTCTTCCTTTTTTTTTTTGTTCTATTTTACAAATATCAAATTACAGAAAATAGAAATAAGATGATTTTGCTTTTTCCAAATAAAATGAGATGTGAAGAGGAATTGGTGTTTTCCCCCTGCTTTTACAGTTGAATGTTTTTATCTTACTCTGTGCTAATCTACATACCTCATCATTTTCACACTGCCAGCAGTGGGATCTCTTCTCTCCAAAGATTTGATAGCGTTAATGTTGCAGTAATGACCTATATTACTAAATTTCCTCTACCTTGAGAAAATATATCATAGCACATTTAAAGTATGGCACAAAGGGTTAGCATAAATAATTAAACTAAATTACAGCAATCATAAAAACAAGGCAGGCCAGATCCAAACTGCCTCAGAAGAAATCTAGTGTAACTCCGTTGCTGTCAGTGGGATTATTCCCAAATGACATTGGCTTAAGGGATGCGGAATCTGGCATCTTAGCTTTTGTAACACAACCTCCTTGTCATTGTGTGTTCACTTATTCATTTAATTCATAAAATTCAATCAATCGCGATGGGCCACCCAGCCACTGGAGTGAAGAAAAGAAAATCTATTGTATATGATATTTCTTTGATCAACTACATCTGAAAGTGCATTTCCCCCTCCCGCCCCCCAGCAAAAGAATGCATCAGGGACCAGGGCTGACACTGTGGTGCAGGGAGTTGATATTTCCCTCCAGCCTCATTTGTATTGCTTTATTGACATGTTAATGACAAAATACATCCCCAGGTCCTACGAAGTACAGAACAAGTCAGAGAAATTAGAATAATACCTAGACCTAATTAGAAGCCAGGTATCTGCCTGACATCCTCTCTTGTTGTATTTAGCTTCAGATATTTGTACGTTGATTGATTGCCTGGTTGTTTGATTGATTGACAGAGATGATTCACCAAGCTCATAGACACACACTTGAAGGAAGCTTTTGATGTCAATATGAACAAAGGTAATGATAGACTTACAAACAATGCCAAATGCTGAGTCTATGTATTAGGCTTAATGCAAACAGAAAATGTGCTCGCCACTGTTCTAAGAGCAGTGAGACTAGAAGGAAGACATGTGGTGTATGATTGAACCTCATAGCTACAGGCAAAATTGTACTGTCAGGAAGATTTGCAGGTGATGTTTCTGATTGCCTGAAGATCTCTGCACATAAGCAGGGCAACAGAAATTAATCCAAATCCTTCCTTTACAGCGTCACAAACACTGTTTTAGAAGTGGGCTTCTGGAGCTGGTCTGCTCCAGCAGACAAGGGTTTCCAGAAGGAATAACATCGATCTTCTGTACATGAAGATCACAAATGTACTTCTATGTGGGTGCTAAGGCATTAATTGACAAGGCACAGTGTCCTACAGGCAGAAATGATCAGCAGCACACAGAACCAGAGGGCTGCAGAGTTCTCTCTGCATCTCCCCCCTCATATGCCCCCAAATAAAAATATTTAACAACAAATAGAAAACCACAAAAACTTTAAGGGGCACCTTGATCCTAGAATGCTGCTGAGCCCATCTTTCTCTGATGCCTTTGATCTGTACTCCCCTCCTCTGTTCTGCACAGTGACAAATGCACTGCACACAGGGCACAGAGTGCAGCACAGCAGGACAGATCCTTTTAGCTAGAGCTGTGCAAAATGTTCATAGCAGAGCCCCAAATCACAAGAAACTTGCCTGGCTTCAGGTTTCATTGCAAGCTTGGAACTCAGACCAGGTTTGTCAAAAGGTTGCTGAGATTTGCTAGCCCTTTGAGAAATCTCTCTCTTTCTTTCCCTTGTGCGCTCCTTTTCTCTCTTTCTCTCTCTAATCTGCCTGAATTTCTAAAACTATTTCCACACTGTTTAGGAGCTAGGAGGACTTACAGGTCTGTACTAAAAAACCTGCCAAAAGTACTCACTCATGGTGTCAATTTAAAACCAGGTAAAAGTACACGATCATTTCCAAAAAAACCTGCCAAATCCCAACGACCCAGACCAAACAACATCCCCCCCCCAAAAAATCCCAAAGCCCTCAAAACAACCAAACAATAAAAAAAAATCCTGACAGCCAACACACATTCTCTCCCTTGCTGCAAATTTGTGAGCCACAGACTCGGTGCATCCGGTGCACAACTTTGCATGTGTCTCAGTAATCCTACTGATTGCCAGTATTAGGGCCAACACTGGATTTTTTTGAACTCCAGAAGTCAAACCAAAACTTGGCTGTGTGATTCCTTTGCAGACCAAATTAAAATTAATCTTTGTGAAATGAAATCATGTTTTCACACAGCTCTTTTTTTTCAGTGTTGTGTTTAGACACACCAGAGATTAACAAAAGTGTGTATCACCTGGCTCTTACAGGATCCCTCACTCAGAGGTCTCACATCACTTTGCAAAGATTATCTGAGCAATTAACTGACGTGGTCAAAGAGAAGGTCAGTGCTGAGGTTTGAACCCAGGTCTCCTTAGAGCCTTAAACTCAAACTCATCTGCCTTGCTGGCAGAGCGCTGTCTAATCCAGTTTGTGCCAATGACATTTCATGATTCCGCTTGCATATTTAAAGAATAGGTGAGTGATCTCTCTCTGGACATACCTTATGTGCTCTGGTGCACATAATATCAAGTGGCATATGAATTCAGTACACTGACATGCACTTTTTCAGAGCTTTTTGCACGGTATCTGAAGTATCTACCCTTTCAGTACCTAATAAAGAGGTTGGAATTTATGCACAGACTTAATGAACATCTTCAGTTCAAATCAGACTTTTAAGCAATGTGTGAAGTTATCACACAGTGGTAGGGGATGCTTCGGGTTTTGATTGGCCAAGACTCATGAGTTTCAGAGAACTCAGCACTTTCCACAGATGCTCCATGGACAAGATCACTATGAAGTTAACTCTTGTGTCCTGATACAGATGTCAAGCTGGCTTTTTAATCTTGGAAGGACATTTGAAACAAAAGAAGAGAAAATAGGGTCTTAGGCTACTGCAGGTTCAGTTGAGTCATTATGTTTTAATGCCCAACCTTTGTTTGTTTTCTATTTCTCTTTGGAGATCTTTTGCCATGGAAGGTTAAAGATTACTGAGATAACTAACAATAAATGTGTCTGGCGTTGTGACTTTTGACCAATAATTATAACTTGGATTGACTGAAACAAATCTGTATCCAATTTTATTTTACATCCTATTGCAACAAAATTGACAAGGGTGTGAATTAAAACCTTAGCCCTGGTGATTAACATAAAAATGAGGATGGACATTTCTCTGAGCTTTGACAACCTGCGCCTTGCCTTTTATCAGCAGTGTGGACTGCAGTGTGTAGTAATTGCTTAACTGCTCCTTTGCCCGTTAGGACTCAAACTGGCTTTGGAGTGGACTTGAGAAATGACTCAGAGTTTCAACAGACACACCCAGTTACTGGCTTTGTACTACACTAAATGCTTTCCAATAGAACATATTTTTTAAAAGAAAGGCTGTATATTGCTCTCTGTAGACCTGAGGGCATATATTCAGTCACAGCCTGGGTGCAGGTTGAACGGTGTCTGTGCAAACTGCTGCCTCATACCCCGTCAGCCTGCTTCACTCCTACCCTGAAAGGGTGCCTGGTGTGGGGTGAAGCCCTGTGTAAGCCCCACATGACTGCTGCAGCTACCAGAGTTAGCAGCAGGGATGGCTTACACAGGAGGCAGTGCTCTCATGCCCCGTGTAGGGTAGAGGCTGGAGCTGCAGGTGGCCACCAGCACATTTCCTGGTGCAGAGGCCAAGGTGAGGTGAGATTTGCATAGGTGGTCAGTCATTAACAGGAGTCGTGGCTTTGATGGTCTACTCTGAAAAGAAGCACCTTGCAGCCATTCCAGTCTGTGGAGCTTTAGCTAAGCCAATCCCAGTGCTGGTCGTGTCCGAGGTAGGAACTGGTTTATGGAGAGCAGCTGTCACAGGTGGGTGGTTACAAACCAGGGCTGTGTTGCAACCAAGCACTGAAGCAAAAAACATCAGAAATTCTCATCATCAAAGCATCCTGTTGCTCAAGCCACACAACCTTCACTATCCAGCCCAGGAGCCAACTCTGGTCCTGCTCAGAGGCACATTGCAAAAATAAACATAAATTCTTCAATATATGCTTTCTCCCATTCACAAATATTGAGACAAAAGAGCTTGACAAAAACAAATGAACTTATTTTTCCAAAGTACTTCTTGTACTTTTGTTTTTTTAATATGAATTAGGTGATTCTCCAACTAGAAAAGGTCTAGAAGCTCTGTCTTCCACAATCAAGCATGTTTATTAAGCAGATTAATATCTTTCTTGCTTTAAGTAGTTTCTAGCATTTTGCCACAGAGGAAGAACAGCAGCAGGTTTAGTTATTAATAATATGTTGTCATGACAATTTTTCTTGCAATGTTGGAAAAATACTCTCAATAACATTGTAGGTACAGCCAACTTTCAAAGTAGTTGCAAAGGCTGATTTCTTTGGGGAAGGGTGGTAAGGGGTGGGGCTTGCCCTCTGTCAAAGTTTGAAAGATTTTTTAGGAGACAAACTCTGACCTTCTTGCTTAAATTTATAATTGTCCACTCATGTAAGTGGTCATGTGAGAACGTCAAAGATTATTGCATAGGAAGGAGAACACAGAATTCATGATACAGTGAATTTTCTGTTTATTTTCAAGATCACAAATGCCAAGCAATTTCAGAATGATCTTTGAGTACTTTTTAATTTTTTTTTCCTTAGGACTTTGACTCCAGAATTCAATGAGAGAAATTCTCAAACAAAACCCTTGAAGTCCCCACAAAGAGATCTGTGTCAGAAAAGAGGAATCATCTAAGCCGAGTGAGATAAGGAGGTGGTTTTGGCTGTGGGTTGTCACTATCCCTAAGCTCCATCCCATTTTTAAGGAAAAAAAAAATTATATTAGACACTGTGACTTTGGTCCCATCAAGGGAGTAAACTTTATGTTAAAGGAACTGCTTTTAGAGTTACATTTTAAACTATTAGATACCTACTGTATTTGGGATAAGAAGGCTGCTGAGCCATAGAGGTATCTTGTTTTACCCCATGGCAACCACACCATTTAAGATAGAAAGCAGAGACCACCCTTCAAACTCTTTGGCTGCTCGCTGCACATCATTTCAACACAGTGCACTGCCCCCAGGTAATCAGATACTCTGGTTTTCCAGTTAGTCTACTTTATATGAAAAATAAATATCCATTGAAGTGAAGGAGGAGAGCACCCGCGCATGATGAGGGGGAGAGAGACTTACTCTGCTGCCAGCGATTAGCACACTAATGTGAAATAAGGAAGAGAGGTCCAAATCTCTGGGCAAATAAATATTTTATTATCTACAACAAGTGGAAGGGCTTCCGCTAGAGAAGTCTTGCTGGTGGAAGCGGAGCACGGTGGATTGTGCCTCTTCTCAGGGGAAACCTGGCCTTGAGCTCAGGCAGGATGGTAAAGAGGAAAGCAAGCCTCCCCTTCTGTGTTGCATCTCTATCCAGGGGATATGGGAGGAGACTTTTTCTTCTTTCCACATAGTTTTTATGAGAGAATGATGACCTGCTTTAGGCTTCTAAAGCAGCCCCTAATTTCAAACGGAGATAGATCCTTATCTGCTTTTGTGAGGCAGGACTTAGATCTATTTTCTCTTCCTAGCAGAAATACGTCTGATTTCAGCAAAAATAACTCACCACATCATAAATCACTTCTGGCAACCAAGAGCTGCATGTGGATGTGGCAACAAATGGTGGGGGAACCCTCCCACAGCAAAACTGACCCCAACACTCAGCTTGTGTCCCCACTACCCAGCGAGGGGGATGCAGAAATAGGAGCAGGATCGAGAGGCACTTTCGTGCTTTCTCAGTCACACTCCCACGACAAAACATCTCAAGGCTTGCTTGTCCCAGCCATCAGCCTTGCCAGGGATCTAACAAGAGCAAGGTACCACAACAGGACACCCTGGGCACACTGAGTTGTTTTTGTTGTTGTCCAGATTGGTATTAAATTTATTTCTAAGTCGAGCCGGCATCTAAGTGAACAGCTGATATTAAATGGATCAGTATAAAATTTATTTCAGTATTAAATGTGTGCCACCTCTTTACATCTGAGGACCTTGGAAGTCCTTTAGGTTTCTTAATTTCTCTGTTTGCATGGGTGGGTAACCCCAGGAGGGACAGCACTGGGCTACAGCTTCCCTTGAGCCTGGGGAAGACACAGGATCTCTAGGTAGGGAAGGAATACAGAGGCAAACAGCAGCAAAGATAACTGATAACCTGCCCAGGGAGGTTTGGTACTGGGTTTAACAGAGGCCTCCACTACATGGCACTGACATACGACATCGGCAGAAGAGGGACCTTAGCCCTCTGATAATCTCAAAGATGAAGGAAGGAAAGCATGAGACTTGGAAAAAATGTTTCTTTTGGAGAGATAAAGATCTTTTTCTGTATCTTCAGGATGTTTGTGGGGAGAACGGGCTCTGTATGACGGGTGGTTTTTGTATTTTACAGGAGGCCCCTGTGTGTTTGTCCTTTCTAGGTACATGGGAAGGGGAGGCAGAGGTCTTGCTTCTATCCTTCATAGCAGGAGGAAAACAATGCTCTACTGTCTTGGCAGAAGGGAGGACTGCTATTAAATCTGTGAGGGTAGGGTTTATGAGCAATGATAAGGTAGCCAAGTTTGACCTGAGTAGCCCCAAGGTGCTATATGTTAAGACTCTTTCAGTTTTAGCTCTGAGCTGTCTATCTGCAGATGGCCATGAACATTTCCTGCCACCCCAGGATACTAGGCTCATTGTGACAGCACTGCCCAGATATGCAGAGATGGATAGACTCACTTACAAAGTCCTTGGACTAGCCCTGAATCATCTGTTTTACAGGAGTTTGAGGACCTCAGCACCCAGCTGTAGTCACACAACCCATGGCAGCAACAGTATTCACACTGGGATTGCTGGGATTGCTTTGGGAGGAGAAGGTGATGGCCTTTTCCTGCCAGAAAAATGCTAAGCTGTGAAAAAATTGTAGATCATAGTTGTAATCCTGGCACATGCCAGAAGGAAGAGATGATGGAAATTTCTCTGGCAAACATGGACTGAAATGGCTTCAGAAGGGCTAGGTCTCTCCACCTAGGAAAACCTTGACACAGACATGCATCCTGTGAGTTTGCCTCTCAAACCCTGGGAAGAGGAGCATTGGCAAAGAGGATGCTCTCACATGCAGGAAGTAGATGCCTGAGTAAGGGATGGCTGTGAGCACGTGTGGTGGATGGATGCTATAACACAATGAAATCAGATGTTGTGTGAGGCACCTAAGGCGTGCTGAGCAGCCCCAATCTGTGTAGCACACTGTGGGACAGACATTGCAGGGGGTACTGGGATGTGGTTGGGATGCGGTTGCAGGTTCCAGTAGTATCTGGAAACCTAAAACACGTGTGGTGAAGGCAGTCCAGGGACTCTCACCTGATGTTTCTGTGATGTTTTCAGGGTGGTGAAGGTCCTGGCTGCAGTATCGACAGGCATTTTTGTGGGGAGGATCAGGTTGCAGCACTGCAGCAGCTGACATACACAGAAGATGGCTGAGGTCAAGCCTGTGTTCCCATAGCATATGGTTGGGCCATGATGGATTGCAAACACCATCTCTGCTGCAGAAAGCAACCGGAGGCATTTAAGCCACTGTTGAGCTTCTATGGCAGTGTGTTTTCACTGTTTTCCCAAGCCATGCTAGCACCAGGAATGTTTGGGAATTAAAGCATACCTTGGGTATCTGAACACTACCCTTTGTCTTGTGGCTTGGAGAAATGTCCAGAGCATATGGTTAGTGTTACTCACAAATGACACTTAAGGCTCTAACACCTACCTGTGCGGTGGCTAAGCATGCATCAGGTGACAGGGAGTTTGTAAGGATGAATCATGTTTTCACTAGAAACGTGGTAGACTTGTATAGGAATGGACAACCTCCCAGGCACACAGCTCCTTCCTCCAGGCTGAAATGAGAGCAACAAACAGTAAACATATCCCTCAAATCCCACCATTTCCTCTAATGAAAGATTTTAGCTCTCCCTGCACATCTTTCCCTTCTTATGTATTTATCAGGGATACAAAACTACAAAATCCGTTCTGGCAGTGCCATGGTGCAATGGGACTGCCTTTGCAAACACACCAGTGACCCCAAGCAGGAGGTGTTGGTATGTCCCCAAACACACCACTCCTGTTGTCCTGGAGGTGCAGTGCTTTCTCACAGAGGCTGTCCATCGCTGAAAGAGTTAAGAACATCTTGTCAAGGATATGCAGTTATCTGGAACTTTTGTTTATACAGAGAGGCAATAAAACATTCAGCGCCTTAGACCAGTGTAAGAAGGGTCAATACAAGCTCCAGCAGTTGTATATAAATTAACCTTTTAAGTATGGCCTAATCCATAATGATTCATTGACAGGAATTATTCCAGGAGGCTGAGCTGCAACAAATTGTAGCAGTTGTGGCTGACTACAGTATCTCACAGCTGCTGAAAGCTCAGCTGCCTCTTAAGATGAGGTATTGAAGGGAACATTTTAAAAGGCTTTGACAATGTATTTCCACAATAGTTGTTAGAACTAGGACATCTCCAATGATCTTATGTTCTTAAAGTGGAACAAAAGTATGAGGAATCTGAATATATACATAAAGGATGTTTTGAAAGATTTTTGCTTTTGCTGTAGCGCTGACAGAATATGAAAAGGATGCTTCACTCCTACACACTGGAGTGGTCACCCAAGAGAGCTCATTTCTTCTCCTCAGTAGGATTTAGCCAGGATAGTGCACTGAGTGTATGAGCTGAGAAGCCTGCAGCGTATTTGCAATTGTCAGAATTAAAAGTGAAGGAAGACAAAACAACCTCTCCCCTCCCACCCTCTGTCAAACATGCCTAATGAATAGCTCTGCTTGCACTGTATCAGAAACCCCAAACGTTGACGGCGATGTGAGGCACTAATTTGTTAGTTATCATATCTGACAAATTGTCATCATGGTTCCACTCCTTCAGAGGGTGTTGTGCGTGTGACCTGGGGAAGGGCTCTCAGGCTTGAGCTAATGGGTGTGCGACTTGGAACAGGAGATGATGTGCCAAGATGGGAACCACAGAGTGGGCTGCCAAAAAAGAACAGTATAATTATCTGTGCATAATTCACGGCCAGAGAATAAGCTTTCCTCCAAAGTTGTCTGCAGTAGAGCTGTACCAGATTCATGGCTTTTTCAGTGAGCATTCACAAAGTAGTGACAATCTGTGCAGAAATGTTCACTTCTCCAAACTTTTTTTTTTTTTTTTTTTTTAATTGGACTAAAATAGACATTTCCATAGCACTCTTTGCTCTCAGGACTGGTCTGTTAAGATAAGTGATGACTCACAGATGTATATTCTTACTTTCTTGGATAGTTATCTCTCCCTTCACCCCACCTAATCCTTTCCCCAATGGGCTTTGAAGGAAAAAAAACCTCTTCAAAGAAAAGCACTATAAATACGAACTGTTACAAGAGTATTGGCTCATTGAATCTTCAGAGGTGCTGCTGTGCTGTGAAAACAGTGGCCCTAGTTCTCAGATTCTCAGGACAAATAGTTGGACAGCATGAGCCAAAGGAAAATTTCCTTTAATTTTTAGCACTTTTAGGCAAGATGGTTTGCCAGTTCAGGTTCTGTTCAGCAGATGGCAAGATATGAATGCATTGGTGAGAGTGTACGTATATAGCCCACTGCTCTTTCAGTTATTATTGGACTGGATGAGGGTTATTTGGTTCCTTTTACCCTAATCAGAGCAACCACCTCTTCACCCATATCACAGAAGAAGGATATTTTTTTCTCAGGAATAAGTAAAAAGTCATTTTACAAAACGTGTTCATTTTCTAGAATGAGGTTCATCTTCCCAAAGAGAAAGCTTGGGAAATTCCTTAGCTAGTAAGTCTGCCTGGAGGAGATGAAGGTGAAGGACTGAAAGTCCTATAAAGTGAATTCTGAATGGGAGGGAGAAGGTTCTTAGAGAAAGGCAAAGGAAATGGAAAATGTTCCCATAATTGCTGGCAAGGAAGGTGCAGATTTTGCTTGGGTACATTTCTCTTTGAAAGCTGATCCTGTTTTGTAAGGGCAGACAAGGAAGAGTTGCCAGATTCGTAGGACAACGAAATTTGGAAAGCGCCGGCAAAATATGTGGAATTGGATTAAATTTGACAAAATGTCATATTGCTTTAAGGCTCCTCAGGGTGTCCTGAAACAGTTTTGCTCCACGTAGCGCAGATTTCCTGTAAAGCTTTGGTGGCACCACCACCTCCATCCTGAGCTGCTCAAAAACATTGCTGTGGCCGTGCTGAAGCTGCAGGGATTGCATGTCACAGGAATTTCCCCAAGGAATAGGTGCTGATCTCCCCCCAGTCTATGTGTAGGAAGCCCCTCAAGGAAAGGTCTGGGGTTGCAGGGATCTTGTGGGCACGTGCATGAGAGTTGTGTCATCCAGGAGTGCTTGGGCAAAGCTGACTGGGTCTAGCTGGAGGCCAAGGGGGATGGTCCTAAGTGGATACAAAAGTTTGAATCTGGAAGTAAGGTACAAATGTGCTTTCCAGGCCCCAGCTACCTGTCTCTGGGGCTGGTTGAGTGGGATGATGCTTGTGCACTTGTGTTGCAGCCTAGCCTGTGTCACTGCCTTGTCTTCATTTGCTTTGATAATTTATAATCAAAAAATGAAAAGTCAGGACAGGAGAAACATCCTGGTTCTGACAGACTGCTTCAGTCTCAGGGATAGTTTGTAATTTTAAGCACATTCTTAATTGGTTTGCTGGATCAGGGTCCAACTTTCTTGGTAGATACACCAAGACTTTCTGGGAACACTCTTGGAAGGAAGAAACAAAAACATTTCCTCTATAAATGTTTGTGGGAAATGAATAAAAATGTGTGAGTATGCAATGAAAATTAATTCCCACTTCTTTATAGAGAAACTCAATGTAGCAATGAGGATCTAAGCTTACATGAACAGTGGGGAATGAGCTCTGCAGCCTATTAAGCTGAGTGAGAAAACTTTGGGGTACAGACATGTCCTGCAGTTTGCACTCATGTAAGTACCTTTGTCAGACTGACCAGCTGGTCAGAGGGCAGCAGACTGGTGCTAACTGGGGGCTCTCTCCTGCAAACACCTCAGGAACTGGATGATGCCACACTAAAGTGTGCTCTGCTGATAACCAGATGACTTCAGTTTCCAGAGAGCTCAACCTGAGATCTTTCACTGGCATTGCATTCACTGAATTAAAATTGAAAAAAAAAAAAAAATTACTGGAAAATCAGGTGCATACACGTAACCAGCCCCAGCATTGATCTAACATAAATGATGGCACTTATGAGGCAGATAATCCAGCTTCTCATTGATCTTGGCAGTACTAGTAGGGGGCAATATTTACATTTGGTTGAATTGCTCTTGGACAAATTTTCTCCACAGTACTAAATACAAAGAAGCCTTCCATTAACACCAGGAGAGCAGGGCTTTTCATTCATCTATTTTTTTCATCTATTTTTAAAAAAATACGTGTTCTGGTTCTCTATTCTGTTGTTGGTTTTATATTGGGATACCTGCACCAAGTAAAGGAAAGTAGCAACTACATCAAAGCAGAGAAGAATTGGATCCTGAACATTTGCTGCAAACAACAAAGTTTTCTTCTTTTCTAAATACAAAAGAACAAGGAATTATTATCCTTCTCCCAGCAAAACAAAGCAAAATCAATATTCTTCCCTGGGACATTTCTCTGAGTTTCCTTTTTTCTTAAACACTCTCACCTCACGATTTCTCATTTTGGAGATAGTCTGCTCTTTTAGTGAAAAAAGAGGGAAACAAGCATTTTATGTGCTTTTTTTCTTTTGTTTGTTTTTGTGGAGTAATTCTTTGCATGTATTTCAGGCCAGGTTGAATTGTGCCATGTCTGCCTCGGGTGAAAGAGCTCAAGGCCTGCATATGTGTGTGTGGGACTGCACAAGTCCTGCCCATTGCACATAGACAGTCCCACCATGTCTGTCCAGTTGTATCCTGGTGGCTGCTAAAGGTCTGGACACCTTACTCTGCTCAAGAAGAGAGCAAAAGAGCAAATGGGTTGCTGTCCCTGCATATCCCATCCCAGCTGGCAGCAGGTCAGGGTACTGTGATGGAGGACAGCTGGACATTTCTAGCCTACCCCTAGGAACAGGAGAGGGAGACAAGAATTGCAGGACAGAAGCATTTATCAGCACCAGGAAGCCAGTGTCTGTGGCATATCAGCATAAACAAAGAAATTGTCTTAATAGAGAGCCCCACCTAGAAGAACTACAGTCCTCTCGTGGGGTCACACAGCATGTGGCACATGAACCCAGGTAGTCAACCCAGAGCCAGCAAGGAAAAGCAAGTTTATACAGCACAGACAGAAAGAGAGCAAACAAGTAATGTGAAGGTAGACAAAAAACCCACAACACTGTATAGTAGCAGGGAAGCCAGAACCAAGTCTGTATGCAGAGCTGACCATGAGACATAAATACGAGAAAATCAAGGTAAAGATTTTTACTGTCTCACTGGGAATTGAAGGACAAGAAGCAAGTGAGATGCTGTTGCCAGGAATAATGCCTGAAACACTGGAATAGCTGATAAAGGTGTTTGATTAGAATCATGACCCTGCAGACAGAATGAGACTCTGGAGAAATATTGTATCTTTTACCCCACCTCAAGAAGCAGGAGCTGAGATAGACACCTGCCTTACAGAGCTGCAAAATCTATAACTCTGGAGATGTTAAACACTCCCTAAATGGAACCAAGATCATCTGTAGGACATGAGTCCCTCTTATAGAAATGTATAAAAAGAGGAAATCTAGCCCTAGAGAAACACCTCCAGATATGAAAGGAACAGCTAGCTATCCCAGGGAAAGGTCAAACCAATACAGCAAAGGAAGGCAGCAAGCAGGAGGAAACAGCCTACCAATAACACAGGCAGTGGGGGCCAGTGTGGGAGCTCTGTAGTGAAACAACAAGGGAGGCTGGAAGAAAAATGCCTGGCAAGGGCAAAGACGCAAGAGAGGTAAAGAAACAAAACATTGCTTCAATCCTGCAGCTCCCTAAGGAATTAAAAAACGGAATGCCTTTCAGATACCGACAGCATGGCTTCAGCAGCAGAAGGGACTTTGGGGGTTCACACACCTGACAGAACATGGCCACAGCCTTCAGGCCCCACATCTGTCCTTACATCAACAGGCAGGCCAGAGACAGCTGGGTCACGAAGCTGTGATGTTGTTGAAAGAAGAGATAAGCAGCAATTCATTCTAACCTGGAGTTATGTGACCACAGCATGGTGATGTACAATAAAACCACCTTGAGGTCAATGGGCAACACAGGCTGTTGATAATAAATCTGTGAAACAAGAGATGTTATTGCTCAGAGTTTATAACAGTTGACATTCAAGATCACCACCCAGGGCAGAGCACGGGGCAGTGCACAGCTTTCCTCCGGTCACAGTACAAACCCTCCATACCCTCTGCTTGTTCAAGGAGACAGACAGTCTCTGTGGGCCACGTCCAGGACTCAAACAGGACCAAAGGGCATAGCTCTGTTCCCTGTGCCATGTCAGAAGAGATAACATCGTCCAGAGAATCTGGCCCAGACACAGCCTGCGTTGTGATCAGAGACCTCCTGACTGCACGTTCCTGCACATCGTGTGTAGAGGGTAAAGGGTGGATAAAATATTTCACCCTGACCTGGTAGCTTTGGGCACTCATTTTTGGACATGCCTGAATGGCTACACAAGGTACCAGACAGAGACGGATCAGGTCCAAAGCTTCTAATTCCTGCTTCAGAAAGTGCATTATACACTTTACAATGGATTTTATGCTGCTAGCTTATATAATCACCAAAAATTATTTCTTCAGCCAGTATTTTTAAGAGATAGCTAAATTTGTGGTTTGCCTACTAAGCCAAGAACCTGGCATGTGGCCACATGCTTTCACACATCTCCTTGCAGACTATGGGCTTGAAATCTGAAACCAGTGGTGCCATCCTACAGCTAAAGTACTTCCATCCACACGAGCTCCAGCGCAATCACAGTGGGACCAACTGCCTCTTTGTTTGGCATCAGGATGTATAAATATCTGTCACTTCCTATGCAGGTATCTATATGTTTCAAAGTACCTGACATGCTAGAATTATCAATAAAAGAAAGATAACTTTCACAATAACCATCACTTGCTGACAGCTGAAATTTCAGAGGAATCAGCTGTGGCCTTCTTGTAATGAAAATGAGTAACAAAACCTTACCTATGTGAAGCTTGTCTCTCACTATCAAAATAGCTCGGCTGACCTGTGTTAAAGACTGTGAGAAATTTTGGGGAATAACAAGAGAGGAATAGGCAGTGTGTTCAGTAGATACAAAACAGCACCGATGACCTAGCTTTAAAACATGACCTCATTGAACATCTGCATTTTTATTCCAATATATAGTAGGTAAAGCATAAAACATATATTTTAAGCAAGTATGTCTTTTGTAAATATAATTTTTGAAGTACGACTTGAGATAAGACAACTGTGCAACAACCGTAGATGAAAATACAGTTGCCTTAGTTCTCTTTGAAAACTTATGCTTCACAATATTGTGCAATCCCGGTGGTCTGCCCACTGCTACAGGGAACTGCAGATTTTTTGTGCTGGTAAGGTACAAGCAAGATCCAAAAAGACAATCCTGTGCAGAAAGTGCTTACACAGACCAAATCAGTTTGTTATGTACTAGGGACATTACTGCATTCTAAGTAATATTTAAGCTAGAATCTAAGGGGGGAGAAAAAAAGATGAGTTTGTTAAAATGAATACTGACATTGATAGTGGTTGTTACTAAGTGCATCTGCCTCTCATGAGTCCCAGCCTCATGCTCTGGCCAGCAGGATTTTGAAAGGTATATGTGTCTCTTAAAAATGTAATTAATACCTCAGAGGAGCCTTCAAAGCACAGAAGTTCCTGGTTGATATCAGTTTCAATGAAAACAGAAAAATACTGTGCATCTCTGGTTTGAAATGAAGTGGAGATGATAACCAAAGGAGAGGGAGGACGAGGGTAAATATAAGTGAAACCAACAGGATGGGAGACAGCAGTGCTAAGGATGTGAGGGCTCTGCAGAGATGTGGCAATTCCTTTAGCCTGTGGCAGGAATATATCTCACTGATTACAGCTAATTAGGGAGGACGAGGCTGAGCCTTTTCATCCTCCCCAGTAAACCTGCCTTTGATGCAGACTGGTTATAGCACAGCTCTGGTTCTGCAATGGATTTTGAATGCCCTTCTTTCACTGGTCCATTTAAATAAATACAACAAGCTCTCTAGGTTTCATATGCACGATAAATCTATTTTGGTTCCTGATGACTGATTTCTTTGGCTCTGCAAGCGAGGTGAGAACACTAGCTTTGTTTCTTTTTAGCACTGTAAAGGAAGTCTTGCGTAATTTTGTGAGAGCTGGGAAAGGTTTAGAAAAGAGTTAAGGAGGTGATTTGGGTTCTTAATTCTGCATCTTTTATTGAGGCACCACAACTGATTTGTTGATGACAAAGTTCAGGAATTTTGTGACCAGAAATTGGGAATGACCAGTATTGGGAAAAGGATTCAGTTCTCTGTCCTAGCACAGATCAGTGGGTTGGAAGACGAAACTGGACAAACCCAGGTTGGCAATAAGGTACATTGTTTTTCAATAAGGGAAGCAATACCTCATTGAAAAAAATTCACTTAGGTTTGTTTTGGACTTGTCCTTAAGTCAAGACAGGATGGCTTTCTACAAATGGCAGCTGTGGGTTGGGTTACTGGAAAGCCTGGGTGAGGTTCTGGTGCCTGCATTATGCAAGTGGCCTCTAGCCTTCAAACCAACTAATCCAAGCACTCAAGAGCAACGGGCAGAGTTGAAAGGTTTGAATTGCACATGTCCCAGAGACATGCAATTTGAATACTAAATGTCCCAAACGGCCACAAAATGACCCTCTTGGGGAAATCCAAATATTTCAACATATTCATCATAAAAATGAAGACCTCAAGCACACAGGAATATGCCTGTGATGATGTGTGGTTACATCCAAGCAGTGGCCAGCAGTGCACAAGCACTTGTACTCTGTATCAGGGAGCAACAGACATTTTGCACAGCACCAGGCAGTGCAAGTGGCCAGGGGAGCCAAAGCAAGGTCAATGATGGGCTGGGCCAGGCCAGCCTTGGGCCTCTCACCTGGCTTCCTGCACTGAACCTCACCCACTGACCTCTCAAAGGTGAGAGAAGCATGGTTGAAGCTTTAGCTCTCACACAACCCATAAGGCTTTTGCTGTGCCTCAGAAGATGAGTTTTTGGCCAGTCAGAGCCCCCCAGTTCTGCAAATTGGTGCCTTGGTGGGTGCTGGCCAGCTGGGAATGATTTCAAGGTTCATTCTGTCAAAAGCAGATGAAGCCCAAGCTGATAGAGAAGAGCAAGAAGGTAACCACAGGCACTCTGGATTCATGAGGTAAGACTGAGTGCTGTGCATGTCACTGAAGAAACATTTACTGGTTTAGTTCCTTTTATTGTGTTTAGCAAAGTATCTTTTTCTTTTTTTTCCTTTTTTTTTTTTTTTTTTTTTAATCTGGAATGTTGAGCCTTTTGGTTGGCACAGTTTGGGGTTTTGGCACATTTAAATTTTCCTTTTGTTTTTTCCCCCCACTGCAGTCAGAAAAAGCTCTTTTTTTTTAACTGTGAACTTTGTTCACACACAAAAAATCCAAATCTTAATAAAATCTGAAGGTGGCAGCAATGAAACAGTAGCAAGGCTGTGACTACAACTTCTAGGGCAAGATTGCATCACACGATGAAGACATCCTCAACCCACTGCCATGCTGAGTTTGTAAGGTCTCATATCTCAGCAATTTGGGTCAGGAAGCTGAGTTGCCAAGCCCTGCATCTCTAGCAGGACTGTCCAGCCTTGGGATGGGAAGAGCAGTGCATGGCTACCAACAGGCAGAAGCTGCCTATGCAGAGCCCACAGACATGCCCAGCCTTCCCCAGTGGGTTTGAAAGCCCTTCTGCAAAACAGAAGCGTCTGTATACATGTGTGAGTGTATCTGCAGGTTTTGTCTGTAGAAAGCTGATATACACAGAGCCTTTAAGGTCAAATGGTTTTGCTGTATTAATATTTTATATCCTTATAATATCATTAGAATATATTATGCTGAAACTGTAAATTGATTTGCATGGGTTGGTCATCTCAGAACAATCTCCAGCCTGCAGTGACAGATATGCTGGACTTTGGTTCAGAGATAAGGCTTGGTTTGTCAGTGGTAAAAGTGTTGTCACAGGTGCTACTGGCCTGTACCTATGGTCCAGAGCACCCCATCTCCTCTCCTGCCAGTCCCATGGCTCCTCCTCTGACTTTCCCTGTAGTCAAAGGGAAGTGTGGAGAAGTTCAGTAAAGTGCACCCACCACCACTAGGAACTGCCTGAGCTATGTGACTCTGATAGAGAATGATAAAGCAACACTCATGGCCGTGAGTGAACCAGCTCAGGGTTAACCACAGTGAAACCAACCCTGAAAAGTCAGTCTGGGAGGTTTCATCCTGAAAAAGGCACAGAAAAGTTCGATGCCCCAGTGAGCTGCTGCAAATGACAGGGAATAGTAGGTCCAAGTGCCTCATGGAGGCTGTTTGAGATTCTGGATTGCCTGAAGTATTGCAGGTGTGGCAGCAACAACCACCTTGGTGGGGGCTTTGAGTGGACAGAACATCTGTCAGCTGCCTGACACTCGTGTCCTCAAGCGCAGCGGGTCCAGAAGGTGCCTGAGTGTCCTGGCTGCAGTGCCAGTGGCTGGCTCCCCCAGGCAGCTGTGTGGTGTTCGGTGGGGCAGGAGGCTGAGGGGGTGAGCAGGTCTTCCTGGAGGGCACGGTGGGGGATGATCAGGCAGGGACTGGCAGTGTGCTCCTGCTGCTGCTACTGCTACCGTGCGGTGCTTCACGGAGGGGATGCAGAGGCGTAGCAGGCAAGCAGCAGGAGAGTAGGATGCCACATGGCGAGGAGGAGGAAAAGAAAGAGGTGGAGGAGTAGGCAGAAGGGAGATTCAGTTTAACATGGCATGCCAGGCCTCCACTGCTGCTTCCCTCCCTCAGGCCTGCTCATCATGAATTTAATTTGCGCATGGGGTGAGGGGGATTTTGTTGGCATGGTTTTATTCTTATTCGATGTGCTCCTTTGCATGGCAAACGCTGGTAGTGTGCTCATCGCTGTGCACACAGGCAAACATGGCCTTGGGTGTACTTTAGTCTAAGGCCCTGGTTCTGCAAACACATGAATAATCTGAAAAGCAAGAGGACTTACTAATATGCTTAAAATGACACCTGCTTTTATCTTCATCTCTTTCCTGTCCCCTATCAGTATACTTCTGTTTCTGGAGAGCTAGTTTGAGCTCAGTGTCTCAACTAAAATTTGAACACAGAAAAAAAAGAGTGATTTTTTTTAAATCTCAATTTAGAGGTTGATCTCATCTACATATATTCACTAAAATAAATAAAATCCACTTGTGCCCTGTCCTAGCTAAGATTCAATATATGACACCTTGTCTGTCAGGAATGGCTCAGGAGGGGTCATGCTTCAAATGGCAGTTGATATGCAAGGACACTGCCATTTGGAAAGATTTGTCTTAACCTGACTCAGAGGAATTTAGATATGTACTTCAGTAGATGATTGCTTGCTTTGCTTATAGGCACTAATATGTTCTCTTAAAAAATACTCATTGGGAAAACACCTATTGAATTCTTGAGCAATTTAGTGGAAGGCAGTGCAATTATCCCTAATCCCGAATGGAGATCAGAAAATTCACAAAAGATAGAATGAGCATATTTATATATATATATATACATGTATATATATATATATACATATATATGTTTAAAAAATAGATTTCAAAAAACATTCCTGGGCTTTGGTGTGGAGGCTCCGAGCAGCAGCAGAGCTCCCTCTTCTCAGTAGCTGCAACATCATTACACAAAGATACAGAGACACAGGAGCCACTATTCAAATGCAGCCCCTCAACTTTGTGACCACAAGTGGGTTCTATTTTGGTCCTTGCTTTTGAGGCTGCTTTTGATGAAGGGATCAGAGTTTTTTAGCTCCCTGCCACTACATGTTGCTGTTGACCTCTACCTGCTTCTAGCTTTTAGAACTTTGTTTCCATTTCCATTTCTTTAGTGTGAAGGTTGGGGATGGGATCTGTATTTTTAAAACCTTGGAGCCAACTGCTGTGTGCTGTTGTACTGTGGCTGACTTTTACTTCCCTTACATATCCTCTTGTGTTTCTAGATCTAAATTGTCCAAAGTATCTGCTGGAGTATGGCCTCTGGACCCACATCTCCTGGTGACCTGGGATATAAAGTGTTGAATGGCAAATCCTGACTTGATCAAATTGGCAATAGTCTCAAGAATTATTTAGGTACCTAATGACCACTGGTTTCAGTATCAGGCAAGTCCCAACCTGAGAATTTGTTTTTCTGTGGCTTGATGTGTCCCTTCAAAATCAGAGTATTTTCTAGACTTTTCTAGCCTTTTGCCTTCCTCTTCTCTGAGCAGACAGTAGTTTTGGTTACCCAGCACTGCTGTTGCAAGATCTCCAGACAACATTTCCAATGGGCTGTCATAAACCTTCAGTCCTCTTGCATTCCATGTTATCTTCAGGCAGCCTTCAGGCAGGGTTACAGCACAGGCCATGGGTAAGGAGCACTCACCCAGCAAATTCAAGGGTGTGCAGGTGCAAATCTTGAGTACCATCCCTGTGTGACATTGGGGGAATTTACTCAAACTTCTGGTACAGCTGATGTCTTGTACAGCTCAAGAATAATCACATGACATTTTAATATTGCTGTTTAAAAAAAGAGGCAGAGGTGCTATTGGGAGGTGGGTTTTTAGCAGTTAAGAGAACTGTTTTTCAGCCTGGCAATGTTGCATTTTTGCTTCAGTCCCACAGCTTGGCTGGGTGACCTTTCAAGGTTATAGGAACACCTTTTATGCCTCCTTTTGCTTACTATTAGGACAAGCATTTCAATTGTTACACACCTTTGTAAACTACTTGGAGATGCATGGGAGACATAAATGCAAAAATAACATTATTGGTATCGTATTATTATTTTTCCCAAGCAATTCACTGTTTTCCACAAATCAGAGCACATGATTTCTTGTTTATTGTGTAATGATAGCCTTGTGTTGAGATGGTAAGTAGGACACAGATACAGCTTTTCAATGATGTACAGTACTCTTTCTTATCTTTAATTAAATGCTATTCCCTTGTATTGGAATGCATTCTGTGATTACAGGTTTACAGTCTCTAAGTAACTTACCAGCAAATACACTAATGAAAATCAGTGCCCCGAAGCAACTTTGTGCCTTTTGTCCTGTACTATACCACACCTCTCTCATATTCTTTTTTTATTTTATTTTATTATTACTTCCAGTTTCCATTTTAAAAATTAAGGGATTGAATTAAGCATTTTTGTATGAATTTCCTGCAACCATCTCTGCTTTTGATCTAGGGACATGTATCTATCTAGCTCTCCGCCCTTCCCCAGAACAGTAACCCCTGGGGATACCATAGAGCATAGAGATGATACAATTTAATAAAGTCACAATAAAACATCCAAGGCCTTTCATACTTTTTCACTTTCTTTAACTCAATTTATTTTTCATTTCATGGACAGAGATTTAGTCCTGGTATTAGTTTATGATTTTGCTGAAAGAATTACCGAACACATACAAAAAGGAAATATTATTTTTATTATTTATTTTGTGCCATGTATACCATAGGAAAGAAAAAAGAGTTGAAATCACTTCAGTACCGCTGTGTTTTTCATTACAAAGTTATTACATATAGAAATTACTCCAAATTATCTGAAATGAATGGAAATTATGAGGTTTAAATTCCCCAGGTTACTGCAAGCACAGCACTGGAAATTTATTTTGTCATCTTGCTGAACATAATTGCTACAACAAAATTTCTTCCATTTTACAACCACAGCATAACTTATTTATACCAGTGTTGTTGTAATTTTACATCAATAAGTTGCATGGGAAGGAGTACACAGGTGGTAATTGAAAACAATAATTTGTAGTGGGGTCCAGGTGGAACAGTTGGCTCAGAGAAGACTTCATTTGCTGCTCTGTACATGTTCTGCTTCTCTGTGTCCTGTGGCTAGGGTGCTATCAAACTTCTGGTCCACCCAGCACTGAGGTGACTCGATCATCCTAAATTACCTTTCAAAGCAGCAGAGGTGAGAGAAAGAACTGATCTGCGTTTGTGGCACTGACCTGCAGCTCACGCGCAGAAGCCGAAAGCGACGTGCATGGGGAGAAGGTGCAATCACAACTGGGAGAGTGGGAAGCGCGATCCTGGAGTCAGGAGCAGCATCCTTGAAGGAACTGAGCTGGAAGGGAACACAATCCAGGGCTGGAGCATGTGTGTGTGTGGGCACACATGTGTGTTCTCAGTGTGTTACAGCCAACGCCAGCTGTTGCCCCTGCCATTCCAGCTCAACCATCCTCAATGAGCATGGCAAGACATTGTCATTTGTTTGTCGAAGGGAATACTGTTATTTGATCATTTTCAATTAAGATGTGAGTAGTTGCCTGAGACATGAGCGATGACACTAACATTCATACTTTGCTCCACTCTTTATGAACAGCAATGTGTAATTTGGGTGCAATATACAAGCACTCCCTGGCCAGGCATCCACACTTCTGCGATCCATAATTGTCAACAGGAATAATGAAACTGCAGAGGCTGATACTGAACCTAGAAACTGATGAATTTCCCTGTTTGAGTTCTGTTGTGCAAGTTAAAATAGTAAAAATAATAATAACAACGATGCTAATTTGTTACTATGGATATACCCTATTTAAATAAAATAAGGTAGGAAGAAGGTAGAGGGGAAAAAGAACAAGAATGAATGGGTTGCTGCTCTCTTCTGATGTTCAGATTCAGGTTTTCATGATTCACAAGAGACATACTGGAATGTTTCTGTCATGAGTTCAAGCTGAAGATTTCATTGCAACATTCAGAGCTTAGAGGCCTTTGTTATTTTAAACAATCTAAAGATTTCAAATCCTCTTAAAATCATCTGAGAAGGGAAAGAGAAGAAATTGGTTAAAACTTGCATTTGAAAGTAGAAGAGAGGTGTATCAATCCCAAATTTCAGCTTGTGTAAGTTCTGAGGAATACCTATGGAGGGAGGAGGGGTTCTTTGTCCCCTCCACATGGCAGCCAACTTGCACATGAATCTCTCATGCAAGACCATGTTATGCATTTCCATAATGGACCAAGTTTTAAAAGTGTTTCTTCAGAGAAAAATAGCCCTCAATTTCTATGGGGTTCTCAGGGATTTTTTTTTTTTAATGAATTTAGTGCTGGTTCACAAAACTTAGCTTACTGCACCAAGCAATGATGGCATTTGTTTTCCAAAGGCACAAACAATCCTTGGATTCAAGTTGTTAGAAAAGACGTGCCAGCTTTTTTTTTTAAAAAGCCTCCCCAGCAACAGCGGGTTTTGCCCATCTTCCTTCAAATTTTTTTTTTTTTTGTCCTAAAGCGGGTGCTGTGTGGATGCACAAACGGCATTCATAGTGGGATGGAGTACATATAGCAGATGGGATGCTTGACTCCTTTTTGTGTTGGATGCTTGTAAAGCATGTTCTCCTCTACCTTTGCCTGTTGGCATGTGCACACAGGTGCAGGTGGTCCTTTGCAGGATAAGAGAAGGTGCTGGACAGAATTGATATCTCTTAGAAAGACCCTCAAGTTACAAATGTAGGGGCAGGTTTGGCTCTCACTGCAGTTCCAGAGGTCCTGGAAGTGATTTCAGTGGGGGCACAACTGGATCTCTACTGTCAGAAAGTCTGAAGCTTAAAAGAAGGAAAACGTGGACTGATCTTGCATTTTAGGTGATTTTTAAAAAGCCCCAAAATTAAAACAGTGTTTTTCTTGTGTTCTGGCTTGCTGGTTCCATGAGGGATTTTTGTTTGTGTTTAGGGTTAGGTGTTGTGGTGGTTTTTTTTTTTTTTTTTTTTTTTTTTTTTTTTTTTTTTTTTTTTTTTTCCCCAGAGTGGCATTGTTTTGCTTTTGTTTATTTTTATTGAAAACAGGTGTAAGGAAAAACTCAGCTCCAGCATTTGGACTGTTATCTGGTACATTTGATACTTGGAAATAATTAGAAAAATGAGGGACTCTGTGTGAATTGGAAAAAACCCCACAAAACAAAACCCCAGCAAAAGAACTCACAGACCACTGACTGAGGAAGGGACTTCAAGTAAGTTTAGAATGTAAATGTTGAGAAAAATCTCATTTTCTAAATTCATTCCTAAAAACAGCAGCAAGTCACAGCCACCAAAAATAAGAGGACACCAAATGTCTTGAAAACACAACAAAATCTTCATCGCTTTTTCTTCACTCCAGAAAGTCTTGGGAATGGGGCAGGAGATAATACATTATCCTCTTAAGCCTTCATTTCACTGCACTCTCAAATACACCAGTGTCATGGAAAAGAAAATCAAGTGAATAAATGTTGCAATTTATATATATTTGAATAGATAACAAGAACAATTTTACTGTTTGCCATAAATGAAAACCCCACCAAATCATTCCTCTAATTGAGGTTCTGAAGCTCTGTTTATGGCTGCAAAGTGATTTGATACAAAAAAATTACACATTTTGAGTTATTATATCACCCAGAAATTTGATGCCACTTAACTATGTAATTTTCAGAAATGATATAAAACCACTGCAGAAAAATATTCAGGGAAGCCCAAAAGACCTCTTTTTATCTGTTTTTATGGGTCTAAAATGAGAACTCGCAGAGATCCTTGCTCTGTATGTGAAGGCTGAACTGCCACCTCGGGAGCTTTATTAATATGTATGTAAATATGATCTGGTTAGATCCTGTGTTTCTGTGCCATTTCACAAGGTGGAGAGGCTAACTAAGCCGAACAGATCAACGCCCTGTGTTTATTTTCTTTTTTTTTTTTTTCCTCCCAAGCAGCAACATTTAAAGATTCAAAGAGAATGAGGACAGCAGCCTCATTTATGTCAAGATTGTCTCAAACCTCCTTCCTTCCTTCCTTCCTTCTCTCTTCTCTCCCCCCACCCCGCCCCAACTCCCAGACCTGTATCAAAAACAATTTACTTCTAACTTAGCATAAGCTTTCACATTAAAGACTGAGGAGAAACCAAAATCACATCACACAGAATCTGCAGCTACAATTCTTTTTCCACTGAAAAGTTACTTGACCAAATGGAGAGAAAGTGGAGATGCATTCGAAATATGTTCAAGTGGCACACCGAGCTTATCTTCCATGAAGATATTGGGACTTCCTCTTTACACTGAAGCTGCTGTTATTTATGCATCTATATCCGTGCCAAATTTTAGTTAAGGACATTGCACGATGAAAAAAAGAGAAAAAAAGAAAAAAAATAGAGAAACCTAGAAGCTGAGTATGTATGCTAAGAGTTCTTGACTCAGCATGCCTTGTTGTATATAGGATAAAATGGAATATTTGACATCAAATAAGCTTGTTTTTCCCTGTGATAAGGATGGTGCTTCTGTGTGAGAACTCCTCAAATCCATTATATATTATGAAGACAGAAAAGATTATCTTAATACAAGATATTTAGTGCAAGAGAGTGCCTCCTCCCCCCTAATTTAAAACTAGGGACCATAATACTTCTAAAGCTAGCAAAAGTCTTGTTTTCTTCTTGCAGGTTATGCCCCCATTTTGCTTGGGCTTTTTTCCTTTCTTTTGGCGATATTTCTGTGGGGTTTTTTTGGTGTTTTGTTGCTGTCGTGGGGAGCTGCGACCCCGAGTTCGCAGGCCGGTGACGGAGGCCGGAGCTGAGCCGAGGCCCCAGGACAGCGGAGCGGGGGCCTGGGGGGGCTCAGCCCCCTTCGCCGGCAGCGAGCGCCCGGCACGGCCGTGCAGAGTGGGACAAAGCCGGGCGATGCCGGGGCCGCCGCCGCCCGGGCAGCCCCCAGAGACCCTGGGCCCTCTCAAGGGGCTGCTGAGGCGAGCGGGGGAGAGACAGAAGCGCGGGGCCAGCTGCAGATGGAGGCAGGTCGAGGGATAGGTCAAGGTTAGAAAGAGCCTGCTATTGATCTGGCTTTGAACGCGAGACAGGGAGAGCAGAGAGACTAAAGGGGGAGCTGTGAGACAAGACATTAACAGCTTTCAGTGCTAATGATCACAAGTGCCAGACAGGGGAGGAAAGAGAAGACTGAGAAATCACTTTGGAATTTTTTTTTTCCCTCTATTGGGATGTATTTTCGGAGGAGGAGGAGGAGGCAGGCTGGGGGCTCAACCCCCGAAGCCCTGCCCGCAGCCGGAGGGGTGAGAAGGGACTGCGGCGGTCCCGCTGCCCCGGGCAGCCGGAGAGTCCGCCTGGTCAATCATTGCCGGCCTTTATCTCCTGCTCTCGGTGCCCACTGGAAGACACTGGTTAATCAACAGATGATGCCCAGTAACTTCCCGATAAGCCGCGCTCCCAAGGGGTGCAGTTTCCTGCAGCTCGCCCAAGAACGGCGGCGGCCGGCGGGGCCGGACTTTGCACCCCGCAGCAGCCCCGTGGCCGCGGCCGCAGCCCCGCGGCGTGGCCTGGGGCCGGGCCGCGCTGAGAGCAGCAGCACGGCCACACAAAGCCCCTCGGCCTGGCCAGCCGCCAGCAGAGCGGGGTCAAAGCGGAGAGAGCATTGCGGGACACCCCATCCCCTCTGACCGGCTCGGGCCCCTTCCCGCGGGGGCGGGAGTCAGCGAGGGGAGCCCCTTCTTCCCCCCCAGGCCCCCCGCGATGGGACAGCAACCTTTACCCCTGCTCGGACACGGCTGTCCCGCAGGGCAGGGCTGGGGGCTCCCCTTCGGTGCACCCGGGCCGTGGCCTCTTCCCTCCCCGCCCCGCGGCGGGGCCCCTGCCATCACCACGGTCCTTCTCCTTCGCAGGACCCCGCAGAACAAACCAAACACACGGGGCGAACAATCGCAGCAGTTTAAGCGCCGTTAATGGTCTCGCACGCGTTTGTCGAGCGCTAGCAGAGGCGGAGGGCCGCGCCCAGGCACGGAGGGCAGTGCCAGGCTGGCCCGGCGCCCACCGGCCCGGGCTGCAGTGCCCACCGCCCTCGGCTCTCGCCGGGCCGGGCTGCGGGGTCTGGCAGCGCTGGAATGAGAGCTGTGAGCGGGCGGGCGGGCGTGGGGAGGGAGAGGCAGATTTGCTGGAGGAGGCGAGAGCGATGCTGTTTAGCCAAATTCTTCTCAAAGCTGATTAAGGGCACCGAGATGAATTCTGGTCCCCTCAAGGCTCTCATGCGATTTAATACGAAAAATACTCCTTTAACGTGGAAAGTAAATGACACGAGTGCAGCGCGGGTCTCCAAGTGAGCTCCGGGTACAGGCTGGTTTCTTGGGTTTCTGCTCCATTTGCCTCCGAGCCCCCAGGCCTCCCCTCTCCCCGTTCCCCTCGCCCTGGCCAGACCTGGTGCTGAAAAGCTGTTTGCACCGAACTGTTTACTTATCGGGGGAGGAGGGCGAGAGGGAAACAATCGCAGGAGATGGGCTGGGAGAGCGGAGGTAGAGGGGAGAAAGTTGGTTTCCAAGAATCGCCCAAGTTAGAAACACAGGCAGTTGTGGGCATTTACCTGCGTGTGAAATAGGACAAGTGCACTGGGATGCTGTTCCTGGGAACTCGGCGTCTCTCCGCTCGTGGCTGAGACTTAATTCCTCCGAGGAAAAATAGTCTTTGC
This sequence comes from Orthonyx spaldingii, assembly GCA_013397795.1. Lineage (NCBI taxonomy): Eukaryota > Metazoa > Chordata > Aves > Passeriformes > Orthonychidae > Orthonyx > Orthonyx spaldingii. The sequence goes on from VZTJ01004198.1 coordinate 2,085,963, forward strand.
CAGGATTTTAAGGAAAGGGGGGTTGGGGGGTGGGAGAAGGTCGGAGCGTGTGTGTGTGTGCGGATCGAGTGTGCGCGCGTGTCCCGCTACCATCGCACTTCGGGTAGTGAGAGAGGAGGGGGGAAAATCCCTCTCCCCAGCCCACACAGATATTTGTGTTGTTGTAAAACTGTTCGAAAGAAATGCAGGCGGAACGCGCTCGCCGCCGAGGAGCTGCGGCGGCGCCTGGAGGGAAGGAAGAGCAGCCCGCGACCCCTGGGGAGCCTCCGCTCCTG